>OU975473.1:7088218-7511951 GCA_918857605.2 Philereme vetulata | reverse complement strand
AGGGAACCGATAGTCAACATACTGAGTGACTCAAGATCTTCACTCGACCTGCTCCGAAACCCAAGTCTGAGCCATCCCCTGGCGAGAAGCATAAAGGAAAACATCGGGAGGATCTTGGAGGATGGACGGAAAGTCCGGATGTTCTGGCTGAGAGCGCACGTTGGCACCACAGGAAATGAGAGAGCTGACGAGCTGGCAAAAGCAGCGGCACTCGGTGACGCCACACAGGACTATGGAAGGATCCCACTGTCCTACATTAGGAGGAAAATTCGTGAAGAGTCGATCCGCAAATGGCAGGATCGATACGAAACCTCCAAAACAGGCGCACTAACAAGGAGGTTCCTTCCAGACGTCCAAAAAGCGTATCGGCTAACTCGCACCACAAAACTTACACATACACAAGTGCAGATCTTGACAGGCCACGGAGGGATAGCCGAGTATCTTCACAGATTTAAGCTGAAAAACAGCCCGGGTTGCGAGTGCGACTCGGAAATCAGTGAAAGTATACTTCACATCATACTCGACTGCCCACGTTTCCTAGCGGCTCGGACCGATCTAGAAACTCGGATTGACAGAAAACTGGTTGAACCGGAACTGCATAGCATACTTGCAGACCCGGCCAGCAGACCACACTTTCTGTCCTTCGCCGAGAAGATCTTCCGAACTGCTGCTAAGAGACACACTAACCTTCCGCCCCTTGAATCACAACCAACACCTGTTAGCCAAGCCCCAACTACCACCAATGGCACCGGCTCACAGCAGAAACCTACTACGAAGAGCGTCGCTATCCATTCACTGCTTGCATGTGGAGAGAAAGGAGTGCCAGGGATAAGAATCCGAGGAGTGGCACTCTTCATGGATAGCAACAACGAACGGCTCGGAATAGGTTTCTGCCGAATCGGGGCTAGAAATCGCGTCGCCATTTCACCGGGCTTGGCGTCACTCATAAATGGGAGCACTTCAAAAACGACCATGAAGCACAAAATGTACAGTGCACTACCTGAAACAGAAGTGGCGGGCCACCGATGTCGACTGGTGCGATCGCGAAATAAGACGATCGCTCTACTCACATTGGAAGGAAATTCCCCCTTCACACAGGCATGCTCGATGCTCACCATGTTGGGGGAAACGGGAAGAGTGGTGGAAGTTCCACGTGTAATAAGTGTGGATGCAATGATGGTCGGGTATGAGCAGGGAGAAGTCGCAGACCGGCTAGGTTGTATAAAAGCCTCTGAACAACATGAGGTGGTTGTGTACGAAGATAGAGGTGAAAACCTAAACTATCTAAGAGCGCACGACTCAAAAACTACAACCGACAGCTGGGGACACCCAATACCTACCTCGATCAGTGGATCCGAACGCGTCCAACAAAAAGCAGTCGCCGAGAAAGACGCAGCCCACCAGAGTGGCATGATGGAACGTAAGAAAAGATCCAAAGTCGGAGGCCACCTCAAGGGATTTCTAAACACCTTCAGCTCAATGCTGCAAGGGCTGTCAGGAAATCCATCATCAACAACAGTCAAAACTACAACAGCAACAGCAAAGGCTCCAACAAATAAAAACAGGACAAGAGCTGACATGGGGCAGGTAACTCCGCCTCGTCTAATAGATGCAAAGGTTCCACGAGACCACGCGTACAACGCCTTCCTTGAGTTTTTGGCCATTACACGAGCAACCTCTGAGGTCAATCTCAAGGTTTGCAAAACCATCTTGGCAAATTTTGAGCAGGGTAATCAAAACCTACTAAAGGAAAAGCTCGAGGAGGCAGAGGCAGCCATATACAACAACGACAACTCCCAGGTCATCAAGGGCAAAATGTCAGGAAGCTATATGGCAGCATACAACGCAACAAGTGGCTTCGTGGCACTCAGCAGCGAAGAGACTGAGACCGGAGTACCTAAATTCAACACCCCAAAAGGAGACCCCTTGGTTGTTGTTGCAAAGTGCACCAGGATTCTACTGGACGACAAGATTCTCGACATGGCGAAATCCATGTCGGGAACTCAAGTCACAGGATCTGTCTGGAGGGACTGGGTGCCGCCAACAATTGAGTGGGTCAACGGAGTTCCGGGGTGTGGTAAGACAACCTGGGTGGTAGGGCACTTCGATGCTGACAAGGACGTCATCATCACCACAACATCTAATGCTGCTAGTGACCTAAGGGAGAAACTAGCGCTCCGTGTTGGTGATCTTGTCAAGACCAGGGTCCGCACTATGGCTTCTGTCTTGGTTAATGGCTTCAGAGAGTCGGACAAATGCAACCGTCTCATGGTTGACGAGGCTCTCATGAACCACTTCGGAGCCATAGTCATGGCAGCCAAGCTGTGCGGTGCCAAAGAAATGGTCCTCATCGGAGATGTCAACCAGTTGCCTTTCATCGATAGAGAAAATCTCTTCGAAATGAGGTACTGCCGCCCAAACCTGGTAACAAACATCAGCCAGGAGTTGCTATGTACACACCGGAACCCCATGGATGTTGCCTATGCACTAAGAGAGGTATACTCCGGTATATACTCTTCAACACTAAGTGCGCGTTCTCTTAACATACAAAATTACACCGGTGCTCAAATACCCCATACGCTCCAAAACACTCTATTCCTGGTCCATACCCAAAGCGAGAAGCAATGTCTCATCGACCAGGGATACGGTAAGGGCACAGGATCGCGTACACTGACCATCCACGAAGCGCAGGGGTTAACGTTCGAAACGGTAATCATTGTTAAAACCACATCAAAAACAATAGATTTACATCAGAGCGTACCCCATGCGGTGGTAGCAGTGTCACGGCATACCACCAGCTGTACCTACCACACGGATGACCAAAACGACGCGATAGGGTACTTTATCAAAAGAGCAATGGCAGCGTCAACCAAAAAAATAGTGGAATACAACCTAAAAATGGCCATCAAACACCGAAACGCAGCGGTCGTTGAGAAACTCGCTCGCGAGTTGGGACGGATGGACGAACAGGGTTAACCACTATCCTCATAAACTTCATGTAACAAATAGTATCTTACTAAATTCTGTAACCAATAGGAAAATAATTTTATAGTAACTTTGTAAAAAAGAAAAAAAAAAAAAAAAAAAAAAAAAAAAAAAAAAAAAAAAAAAACAATATTATACACATCTATAAAAAAAAAAAAAAAAAAAAAAAAAAAAAAAAAAAAAAAAAAAAAAAAATATTAACCATAACAATATGTAACAGATGTATACCCAAGCCTAATTATAATAAAGCTAACAATGTATAATAAAATCCACCAGTAACTCTAACAACTATAACCATGTATACTCTAACTTCATATATCACTATATAACAACAATTAAACAAAATGAATGTTTTAATTATAGATCTTATAACATAAAATAACCAAAATTGTCTTCAAAAACAAAATGATATGTATAATTTAAACTAGCATAACGATAATGGTATTCATTGTATTTATATAAATAACAAGAACATTATGTATCAACTAGAATTAAGTCAATATCAAGTTTCCTTACTGAGTAAGTCTCTTAATTTTAAGTTTGTAATAAAATAATGAGTTACTAAATAAAGAATTAAATTAAAAAAGAGCACGGACTGCAGTCTGTGGAGCATAGTTTAAAAAAAAAAAAAAAAAAAAAAAAACCTAACCTAACCTAACCTAACCTAACCTAACCTAACCTAACCTAACCTAACCTAACCTAACCTAACCTAACCTAACCTAACCTAACCTAACCTAACCTAACCTAACCTAACCTAACCTAACCTAACCTAACCTAACCTAACCTAACCTAACCTAACCTAACCTAACCTAACCTAACCTAACCTAACCTAACCTAACCTAACCTAACCTAACCTAACCTAACCTAACCTAACCTAACCTAACCTAACCTAACCTAACCTAACCTAACCTAACCTAACCTAACCTAACCTAACCTAACCAGAGTCTGGCTCCAACCGCACTCCGGAGCGCCCACTTACAAGGGAACCTCCACGTAAAAAAAATCCCAAAAAATTCAAAAAGTGACTTACAGTGCAGTGCGACATATCAAAATTTGTGAAATTACAAGGCGCACACAGCAGTGAAAATGGCGTGTCGCTAAGCGCATTTGTCGCGAAATTATCACAGAAAAAGTGAAAATTTTGATTTTTTCAAAAGTTTAAAAGTGATTTTTCTCGAAACCTACAGCGGTGACCCACATTTTTTATTACACGTCCTAAAGGACCTTCAGAAGCTCAACAGCTTTGCTGCTTTTGCCGAATTTTTGCGCGCAGGGACGCGGAAATAAACGCAAAAAAAACAAAGACCACGTGGCCACGAGGTCAGCAATCCGACGTGTTAGAAGAAAACTGGCTTCAGGGCCTTCAAGACACCATCGTGGAGACACTGGAGGCACTTTTGGAAATTAGATAAGTCAAAATTTGAGCAAGTTAGAGCATTTTTAAATTTCTTCATTATTCTAAATTTCATTTCTTCTTAATAAGATCTGTAACCCCCTTTTTTTAAATTCTTTTTATATAAAAGTTAAAGTCCTTTACCATATATAAAAAATTCGGCATACTTTGATCAGCCAGTTTTCGAGTTATAAATTTTTTAAATATTTATGCAAACACGAGGTCCCCCTTTAAAAGTAGTTAGTGTAAAAATTTAAATTTATATAAATAGTTAATAATATTTTAAGTTATAATAAGTTTATTCCAGAATTTTTGGACCACAATTGTATTTTTAGTATTAGTTTTATTCATTTTTTTTTAGTTTTCCGTTAAATTTAATTCGGGTATTAAGAAAATTACACCGCTGGGGGGATATTCGAATAGGATTTTAAATTATCTTTTAAACGAGCCCAAACTCGGGCTGATTCGAGGTGTAATTGCCGGAGTTGCTCCGGAGCGGCCATTTTGGACGCCATTTTTAAAAATTTAAAACGAGTATAACTCGGTAGTGGATAGTCCGATCGGAGTGCGGTTTTCTGTTTTGGAGTGGTCGTCGGCCACAGAGTCTGATAAGAACGGTTGGGACTCTAGGTAGAGTCACTGTTTTCTAACCCTTACTAACCTGCAGGAAGCTTAGACTGTGTCAGGCAGTACACTCTGCGCGAAACCGCGTCTCTCTACGACTAAAACTCGCAAAGTTGTGGGAATATTGGAAATTGGCGGCCATTTTGTCCACCATTTTGAAAATTCTAAATCCTGCATAACTTTTGCTAGAGTGGTCCGATTGAGACGCGGTTTTCAATTCTGACACCGTCTTTGCCTTTTCTTTATAGTTAGCATCTTCATTTCGGGTTCTGGGTCGAGCGGCCATGTCTTCGAAAAGTGTCCCTGGAACCAATGCGGCTCTGCCGCGAAAGACCAGGAAACCATCTTCACAGGGTTCAGCGGTTGTGCGCAGAAGGCCAGTCTCTGTTTCGGGGAAGTCCAGTGGCTCGGAGATGGCTAAGGCATCGGCGGCACCCACCTTGGTACCAATGGCAACAGACTCCTCACAAGACCCGCTTATTGCCAAGGAGAGTGATATTGGCAGTACGGAGACTCCCAAAGATTGCTCCAGAGCTGAAGAAGAGAGCGTTCAGGTCGTCCTTACCCGGGATCGGTGCGAGGATGACATGCCAATCATGGGAAGAGAAACAGAGCTGGAGGTATTGGTTGCGTCCTCGACACCAGCAAGGCCAGAGTGTGTACAGAGGCCAGCTGTGTCAGGATGCGCGAGATCGGACTCTAGTCTGCTCCGAATACAGGCACAATTGAGGCAGGCCAAGGCAGCTGGTGTGGGAAACGTGGTGCAGTCTGCCGGTGAGGACGCGGGACAATCGGATGGGGATGGATATGATTCGGACGCGTCACTGAATTCCTCAACGAGGACAGTGGACGGAAGGAGGATTATCCTTAACGAGATGCCCAGGCATGCAAACGCAGTCCTGCAACAGGCGAAATTAGACCTGGAAAAATCTGGAAACTTGAGGAGAGACATAAGGGACAGCGTGGTCTCTGCGCTGCAAGTTCTTTATGAAATGGTCCTAAAAATTGCGGACTCAAGGACACTTCACATGATGGAGGCCCAAAGATTGCGCGCCAGTCAAGCAAAAGACCAGGAACGCGTGGCAGTTAGGCATGGAAGGGCTCTGGAGACAGCGCTCGCGGAGTACCGCAACCTTAGGGATGACATGAATCGGATTCACAAGGACTCTGAAAACCTACGGCAGATATTGTCAATTGACCTCGCGGATCCCATAAAATCCATCCAACGGGATTCAGAGGCCATCAAAAAACACTTAGGACAGGTTAAGGCAGTTTCTGAAGCAATCTGCGGCACGGTCAAAGAACAGCAGGCTCGAGATTTGACACCAGCTAAAACAATGATGGTATGCCAGAGTGCACCCGTGCCAAGAATCGACATGAGCGATCTCAAGGATGCGGTGCGAGAGGTGGTCCGGGAACTGCGTTGGTCATCTGCCACGCAACCAGCGTCAGCCGACTTGGCGCCCCATACCTTTGACAAAAACGAGTTATGCCTCGCAGTGAAGGAGGCCTTAGCCGCAGCGACTGAGAGTCGTGATCTAGGACCAGTCATAGAACTCTGCGGTAGTACTCACGCTGCGGTACAATCCATATCAAGGGGCGTCGAGGAGATAAAATCAACTGCGGTTCATAAGGAAGCCGCAATGAGCATCTCCTCGAAGGTAGATGAAATCAAGCGCGGCTTGGCTGACTTAAGGGAAACCACAGTGGAAACAACGGCCCCAATAAGAATGGCAGTGGAGGACCTGAGGCGGGAAGTCAAGGTCACAGAGAACTCTGTCTCAGCACCAACTGTGCAGAGGTCTCTACAGGCTACATCAGCCTCCCCAGTGACCAGTACTGAGTTCGGGACTCTCAGTGTTTCATATAAAGAGGCACTGATGAGGCCACGATACCCTATTATGGTTGAATCCGCGGACCCTCAACACTCTAGTTCTGACGTAGTGCAGAACTTGAAGGAAAAGGTGGATGTCATCCAACTGGGGATAGGAGTTTGTAGCCTCAGGAAGGTCAAAAACCAGAAGGTAATTATTAACTGCGATAGTGAGCGGGATAGGAATGCACTGAAAGAGGCTATAAATAAGTCTTCTCAAAAGTTCACAATCTCACAGCCTAAAGTGAAACTACCGCTTCTAAAGCTCATAGGTGTGGCTAATGACCTGAGCAATACCAAACTGGAAGAGGCATTAATCAGCCAGAATAAAAAGTTGCTCCCTAACCCGATGCCAAAGAACATCACAGTAAAGGTCTTGCGTCGTAGTCGAGTCCGAAACAACGCAAGGTCCAATGTGATTCTGGAGGTAACTCCATGTCTGTGGAGCAGTCTTAGGGACCAGCAACTTCGCATCGGCTACCAGATGATCCGTGCGGTGGACCAATCGCCTGTGGTCCAGTGCTACCGGTGCTTGGCATTCGGTCACATGGCTCGGGATTGCAAAGAACCAACAAGATGTGGTTACTGCTCAGAGCAGCACGACACGCGTGAGTGTGGGAATCGAGACTCCGCACCTTGCTGCATAAACTGCGCCCAGTCTATTCAGGCAAAAGAGCTCAGCACTCACCCAGCCTATGCATCGGAGTGCCCAGAATGGAAAAAATGGGACCGGATAGCGCGTGGCATGACCTCGTACTACTAGCAGAGGGCACCCCTGGTGTATTAAGAATGGGGCAGGTGAATCTTGGTCGAGGTTTTTCCGCTACGAAGGAGTGTCTGCAAGCAGCTACTGTCAGCAAGACTTCCCTTCTCTTATTACAGGAGCCTTATGTTGGGGCTAAAGCCCATGTATCATGTAGCTTTAGAGTCATACAAAGGAAAACTCAGGATAAGTCTAGGCCTGTCCGCGCAGCGGTGGTCGTTGTGGATCCAAATTTAGACGTAATCGAGAATACTGATTTAGTGCATGAGTCTATGGTGGGATGCGTTGTTAAAGTAGGACTGATTAGAATAGGCATAATAAATGTATATTTAGATGGGACTCTCGACATTGAAGAAGATATTCACAAGCTTCAGAATATCATAGCTAAGTTGGGTACGCCAAACATCATCATTGGCGGCGATATCAACTCGGCGAGTCCTTGGTGGGGCTCTAGAGAGGAGAACGATAGGGGTGCTAAGTTTGTAGAGTTCGTATCACAGTGCGATCTCAATATCCTGAATGAAGGAGCTACACCAACATTCTACATTCACAGAGGAGATAGACTCTATACTAGCATCCCGGACGTCACCGCATGCTCAACCGGCCTCTTAGATAAAATCAGAAACTGGCATGTTGATAAGAAAGCAGTGACTCTATCGGATCACAGACAGATTAAATTCGACGTACAGCTAGGCCAAACAGACCTGGAGACGAAGAGAAAAGGGACACGCATCTTCAACACAAAGAAAGCTGACTGGAAGGGATTCAGGAAATTATTTATGGAAAGGCTGGAAGAAAAACGAATCACCTCCGACAGGATTGAGGCAATAGACACCAAAACAGGGACAGACGAAATAGTGGAGCTCTATACTGACGCCGTGCTGGAGGTGTGCAGGGAGACGATTCCGGTCATTCCCGAAAAAAAGAAAGAAAAGAAAATAATATGGTGGACAGAGCAACTGACGGAGAAGAAACAGGAGATGCTGAGGTGCAGGAATAGGATCCGGAAAGCAAACTCAATTAGAAAACCCCTTGTTGTAGAAAAATACAAAAAGGCAAAAGCGGAATACAAGGACCTTATCCAAGCCACTATAAATTCAAGCTGGATAGAATTTTGTAATAAAGAAGAAAAGGAGACCATCTGGCAACGATCTTACCGTGTCCTAAAGTTATGCGAAGGGAGCACAGTGGAGAAGCTTCTTCGAACAGCCCCGGATGATGATGCCTTGGACCCTGTGGGATCAGCCGAACTCCTGGCAAAGACATTCTATCCGTGGGATTGCGAAGCAACGGACAGCGGAGATCAGGCCAGAGTTAGAAGGGAGATGCTCGACCTCATTCAGAACATCGATAGTGACCAGAAGTGCCCCCAAGATTGCCCAAAATTCACCCTTGAGGAGCTCCGTATGGTCTACTCGAAGATGAATCCGAACAAATCTCCCGGAGAGGATGGACTCACCTCCGATATATGCCAGACCTGTTTTGAGATTGTCCCCTTCGTTCAATTGGGGATATTCAACCTTTGCCTGAGAACTGGCTACTTTCCGAGAATATGGAAGACAGCAAGAATAAAAGTTATCCCCAAACCCGGCAAAGAAGATTATACTGCACCCAAATCATACCGCCCTATAGGACTCTTGTCGGTGCTAGGCAAGGCACTAGAGAAACTCTTCGCGACCCGTATCATGTGGAATCTTGGCAGCCAGGAAAAATTGAGTAGCAGGCAATACGGATTTATGCCACAGCGTGGTACGGAGGACGCTCTCTATGATTCCATCGAAATTGTGAAGCGGGAAGTAAAAAACAAAGCCATAGTAGCCGTGGTCTCCCTGGACATCGAGGGAGCATTTGACAACTGCTGGTGGCCTGGGATCTTGAAACAGCTTCACGAAAAGAGAGTGGATAAGCCGACACTTAAACTGGTAGCCAGCTATCTTTCCGATAGGTCAGTTAACCTAGCTTATATGAATGAACTGGTGACCCGAGGAACTACCAAAGGTTGTGTGCAGGGCTCAATATGTGGACCCTTGCTATGGAACATACAGCTGAACCCACTCTTGGAAGTGGCGGACACCCTTGAAGCCCACGTCCAGGCATTTGCAGACGACATCCTCGTGGTTGCCAGCGCAAAAACTACAGCCGAACTGGAAACAAGGGTTAATAAAGCACTGGAATGCATAGCAGAATGGGGAACAAAATATAAAATGCGCTTCGCAGCTCACAAAACACAAGCGATCATTGTGACCAAGAAGCTGAAGTATAATAGGCCACAATTCATCCTAAATGGCCAAATCTTGAACCTGTCAGATAGCCTCAAGGTTTTGGGTCTTACTGTTGACAGATCTCTAAACTTTAAAGCACACCTGGATAATGTCTACCGGAAAACAGTTAACATTTTCAAAATGCTGGCGAGAGCGGTGAAGACTCAGTGGGGACTGAACTCAGAAATAATGAGGCTCCTGTATCTGGTGACGGTTGAACCTGTAGTACTTTTTGCGGCAAGCACATGGGCTCCAGCCGCTGATAGAGGGTTCGTCAAAGCAAGGTTGGACCACATCACTAGAATGTTTGCCCTGAAAATTAGTCGAGCACATCGGACTACATCGCTGATCTCAAGCGCGCTAATATCCCGCATCCTGCCATTGGACCTGAGACTGAGAGAGCAAGCAAGTCTGTATGAGGTGAAACGGGGTAAACCATTCGACGAACTACCGGGCAGAAGGCTGGAAAAACGAATCAGCCCGTTTCATCTGCCGCATCCTTCGGAGAGAGAGCGGGCGACATTTGAGAGCATCTGTAGCCAAGAAGAAGCTGACGGAATCACAAATGATTGGTACAAACTATATACAGATGGTAGCAAACTGGAAGGGAAAGTGGGAGCTGCAGTCTCATGCTGGAATGATAACATAGAGTACAAGAGTATAAAAATTAAACTTGCGGATTATTGTACTGTCTTCCAAGCAGAAATGACAGCGATACTGAGAGCAGCTATCTTTCTGAAGGACAAGTCGTCAAATGGCAACATCATTAGCGACTCACGATCGGCATTGGAGTCCATTTGCGATCCTTCTACGGACAACCCTATTGCAGTGGAAATTCAACAAGTCCTCAAGGAACTTAGCCAAAATAATAACAAAGTCAGGTTGCACTGGATTAAAGCACATGCCGGCATCGTTGGCAACGAGCGGGCTGACGAGCTGGCAAAGTCTGCTACAAAAATGAAAGTGGCTCCGGCATACGAAGCGTTCCCGCTGTCCTACTCAAGGCACTCTATCAGGGACAAAACGCTAAGAGAATGGCAGACAAGATACACCGAAGCCAAAACCGGAGGAGTTACGAAAATGTTTTTCCCAAAAATAAAGGAAGCCTACAGAGTCTTATCCAAAATTAGCACCAACGCATTGAGGACGCAACTATTCAGTGGGCACACTGGCATAAAAGCTTACCTTAATCGTTTTAAGTTAGCAGATGATCCGTTTTGCACTTGTGACGACACAAGTCCTGAAACGATAGAACACATATTATTAGAATGCCCTAAATACGGACTAGAGCGACATAACTATGAGAGTAGGGCGGATCAGAAACTAACAAAACAAAGCATAAGTGAGTTCATTGACGACGACAACTGCCGGGCCCATTTCCTTGCCTTCGCAGAGAGCATTCTGCGGAAAGCAGCCAAGGCGAATGGGTCCACAGTAGTCTGAAGCACTATAGGTGGGGTGATCAGTTTAGTTTTAAATTTTTTATTATTTTTTTTATTTGTATTTTTATTTTAATCTAATTTATTTTATGAACAAGGAATTATTATATTATTAAATTTTATACAGAAAAATATAATAGCATTCAAATTTGGATTTTAATTTATAATTTAATCTTATCCATTTTCATATAATTGCGAACCCAATTACGCTGAAATTGAAATATAACGGAAAGCTATAATCTGAAACACGCTAGGTGGGATCATCAGTGTATTTTTAATTTTATTTAAATTATTTTAAATTTACTTTATAAACAAGGAAGTACTCAATTATTTAATTTTATACAGAAAAATATAATAGCAATCAAGTTTCGATTTTAATTTGTAATTTAAATTTAATTTTGTCTATTGTAATACAATTGCGAACCGAATAACGCCAAAATTGAAATATAACGGAAAAATATTTAAAGTAAGGCTAGATCCTAGTACTTGATTGTAATCAAAAGATAAGTAATTTTAATGGATTCATTTATAAATAATATATATTAAGTGATTATCTAGTAGGAAAAAGAAAAGAAAGAAAGCAAAAAGTAAGAAAGAAAAAAAAGAAAGAAAGAAAAAAAAAATAGAAAAAAGAAAAAAAAAAGAGAGAAAAAAAAAAAAAAAAAAATTAATTGATTCAACATATGTATTAGTTAAGATTACGGTTATTACATGTAATAACCAATTCATTGTACTAGTATAATAATTCATTGTAAAATAGGTTTCAAAGCTTCTGTAAAAATTGTTTTTAATAAAGATATTCACGTTGTTGCATAATAAATAGCAACAGTAGCTCGCGGGCCGGGCCTCTGCGCCCTTACAAAAAAAAAAAAAAAAAAAAAAAAAAACCTAACCTAACCTAACCTAACCTAACCTAACCTAACCTAACCTAACCTAACCTAACCTAACCTAACCTAACCTAACCTAACCTAACCTAACCTAACCTAACCTAACCTAACCTAACCTAACCTAACCTAACCTAACCTAACCTAACCTAACCTAACCTAACCTAACCTAACCTAACCTAACCTAACCTAACCTAACCTAACCTAACCTAACCTAACCTAACCTAACCTAACCTAACCTAACCTAACCTAACCTAACCTAACCTAACCTAACCTAACCTAACCTAACCTAACCTGGAAGACGGAGCAGCATTGGACCAGAACCTTGACACCCATCTCAACATTTTCACAGATGGCAGTAAGATCCAGGGGAAAGTAGGCGCCGCACTGTCCATCAGAATCGGAACCACTGAAATTAGTACCCGTAAGTTAAAGCTGGATGAATGCTGCACTGTCTACCAGGCGGAACTGCTGGCTCTGGCAGCGGCAACGGAAGAGGCGCTGAAAAGATCCGAATTTAGTTGTAGCATTTTCAGTGACTCGCGCTCAGCCCTAGAAACAGTATCAAACTTGTCTTCCCCCCATCCCCTCGCAGCCCAGATTCGAGAGACTATAACAAAGCTCAGAAATCAGAACAAAATGCTAAACTTATTTTGGGTAAGGGCACACATGGGGCTGGAAGGGAATGAGAGAGCCGACGAGTTGGCAAAGAGCGCAGCACTGACACTAAAAGTAAAAGCAAGGTATGACAGCTGCCCGGTCTCATTCGCGAAGCGAGAACTCAGACGAGACTCGCTTGGCGAATGGAACCATCGCTACATTAGTGCAAAGCAAGGAGCTGTCACGAGAACCTTCTTCCCAAACGCTATCAGGGCACACAAAGTACTTAAACACATAGACTTAACCCCCACCACAGTCCAACTTTTCACAGGACACGGCGGGTTCTCCTCATACTTGCATCGGTTCAAGTGTAAGGAGAGTCCGTCGTGCCCCTGCGATCCCGATGTCGAAGAAGACGTCCTGCACTTGATTTGTGACTGCCCCAGATTCGGAGCAGCACGTACAGACATAGAAATAGCAATAGGAATGGATATTAGTATAAGAAATTTGTCAATAATATTAGATAGTAAAGATAGTAGAGATAAGTTTTTAGATTATTGTTGTAAAATAGTTAAAGTAGCATGTAAAAGGAATAAGTAGCAATAAGGAAACACAATTATATAATATTAGTTTATATAATTTGTGTCCATAATAAAATGTATTAGTAGATAAGAAAACATGTAAAATATTTGACAAATAAAAACCTTTGTTATTTTTAGTTATAAGTAAGATGTTGAATATTTAATAAATAAAAACCCTTGTAGTTTTTTCCCTCAATAAAATAAAAATAGGTAAAGTCAACACAGTAAGAAAGCGGATGGACATGAGAAAGATACAGTATGAGGCATGAAAGTGCGAGAAGCATCAATGCGAGAACTGGTATGCAAGAGTTGTGCAAAAAATGTGCCTGGCAACGCCAGGGGAACTAGAAAAAAAAAAAAAAAAAAAAAAAAAAACCTAACCTAACCTAACCTAACCTAACCTAACCTAACCTAACCTAACCTAACCTAACCTAACCTAACCTAACCTAACCTAACCTAACCTAACCTAACCTAACCTAACCTAACCTAACCAAACCTAACCTAACCTAACCTAACCTAACCTAACCTAACCTAACCTAACCTAACCTAACCTAACCTAACCTAACCTAACCTAACCTAACCTAACCTAACCTAACCTAACCTAACCTAACCTAACCTAACCTAACCTAACCTAACCTAACCTAACCTAACCTAACCTAACCTAACCTAACCTAACCTAACCTAACCTAACCTAACCTAACCTAACCTAACCTAACCTAACCTAACCTAACCTAACCTAACCTAACCTAACCTAACCTAACCTAACCTAACCTAACCTAACCTAACCTAACCTAACCTAACCTAACCTAACCTAACCTAACCTAACCTAACCTAACCTAACCTAACCTAACCTAACCTAACCTAACCTAACCTAACCTAACCTAACCTAACCTAACCTAACCGGAGACAGAACGGACATCTGCTCAGGGACTTAAGTCCGGAGGATGACCGGATGGAGATCTCCTTCCGTCGTAAGGCCAGAAACCCGCTTACCACGCACATAGTGGCCAAGGTGTCGCCACTGATATGGCGGCGTTTCACCGACGCAGGGGCGGTGCACGTCGACTTGCAGCGCGTCAGAGTGGTCGACCAGTCCCCCCTCATTCAGTGCTCGCGCTGTTTGGGATATGGACATGGCAAGAGATTCTGTCGCGAGGCAGTTGACGCGTGCAGCCACTGCGGAGGACCACACCTAAGGCCCGAGTGCGCGGATCGGATTGCGGGCGAACCTCCCAGTTGCACCAATTGCGTAAAGTCGAAAATGGGGGGAGCAGACCACAACGCTTTTAGCAGCGAATGCCCGGTGAGGCGCAAGTGGGAGGCACTGGCGAGATCCACCGTGGCATATTGCTGAGGGCGTGGTTACGGTCTCCCCATATAAGATAGCACAAGCAAATCTCCAGCGGAAAAGATTAGCCACCAATGAGATCCTGGTCGAAGCAGAAAAGCGCGGAATAACCGCAGCGCTTCTGCAGGAGCCTTATGTGGGAGCGGAGAGGAAGATGAGAAGTCACCGGGGCGTAAGGGTCTTCCAGAGCACTGAGCAAGGAGAAGGGACTGTCAAGGCGGCAATAGCCGTATTCAACCATGACCTTGACATAATACAGTACCCGCAACTCACCACTAACAACATCGTAGTGGTGGGGATCCGAACCAGTGCATGGGAGATCACGCTGGTGTCTTACTACTTCGAACCAGACTCGCCCATAGGCCCCTACCTAGACCATATAACGTTGGTAAGGCAAACCGCTGGAGTTAAAAAACTCTTAATAGGTGGCGACGCAAACGCGAAGAGCAGCTGGTGGGGCAGTACCGTGGTAGATAACCGAGGAGAGGATATGGTAGGAACGCTGGACGACCTCGGCCTTCAGATCCTCAACACGGGAGTAACTCCGACCTTCGACACCATCAGAGGCGGCCAACGATACAAAAGTCATGTTGACGTAACAGCCTGCACGGAAAATTTGCTAGACCTGGTTGAGGACTGGACAGTAGTGGAGAATCTGACAAGCTCAGACCACAACGGCATTATCTTTAACATTCGGCTCAAAAAATCAAAAGGAACAAACATTGTTAGAAGCACGCGAAAATATAACACTTTAAAAGCAAATTGGGGACTGTTTCATAAGAAACTAACCCAATTAAAAGCAGACCACAAGTTAACTTTAGACAATTTAAATAATATCAACACAGTGGAAAAATTAGAATTAGCATTAGTAAATTATTCAGAAATTATTACAGAAACTTGTAAATATTCGATTCCAAAAAAGAAAAATATAGAAAAACTCTCAATGCCGTGGTGGTCTGATAAACTTGCACAGATGAAACGCGAAGTCACAACCAGGAAGCGTAGAATCCGCTGCGCTGCGCCGATCCGGAGAAAGATGGTAGTCGAAGAGTACCTGAAAAAGAAAGAAGAATATGAGTTGGAGGCTCGGAGGGCTGAGGTCGAGAGCTGGAAGGAGTTCTGTGGGAAACAGGACAGGGAGGGGGTCTGGGACGGCATATATCGGGTAATAGGAAGGACAAAGAAAAGGGAAGAGGACTTGCTACTGGAAAGGGAGGGAACGGTGTTGGACGCGAAGGACTCCGTAAAACTTTTAGCAGAAAAGTTTTATCCGGAGGACTTAATAGAAGAAGATAACGCCGAGCACCACCTAACCAGGGACCTAGCGGAAAAAATAAACGGAGGAGAGCATGATGACTCATGCGACCCTCCGTTCACAAAGACGGAGCTAGAAGTCGCAACAAAGTCCTTTAACCCGAAAAAAGCACCTGGAGCCGATGGTTTTACCCTCGATATTTGCAGACAGGCAATAAAAAACTGCCCAAACCTCTTCCTGGGCCTGCTGAATAAGTGCCTTGCTCTTCATTACTTTCCCAATCTGTGGAAGAGGGCGGTTGTCGTGGTCCTTAGAAAACCTGGGAAAGAAAAGTATAACGACCCGAAATCCTACAGGCCAATCGGACTTCTACCTGTTTTGGGCAAGATCTACGAGAAGATGCTGGTTGCCCGCCTCAAATTCCACTTAATACCGCGGATGAGTACCCACCAGTACGGGTTCATGCCCCAGAAGAGCACCGAAGACTCCCTCTATAACCTCATCCAAATCATCCGGACAAAATTAGACAAAAAGAAATTGGTTTTACTGGTGTCCTTGGATATAGAGGGAGCCTTTGATAGCGCTTGGTGGCCGGTTATTAGGGTCCGTCTGGCGGAGGAAAAGTGTCCACTAAATTTGAGGCGGGTAATGGACAGTTACCTAACGAACAGAACGGTCCAGGTTAGGTATGCCGGGGAGGAATGCCACAGGAAGACGAGCAAAGGTTGCGTACAAGGCTCCATTGGGGGCCCCATCTTGTGGAATTTGATCATAGATCCACTTTTAAAAGATCTCGACAAAAGGGGCTGCTATGTGCAGGCGTTTGCAGACGACGTGGTGTTGGTTTTCGATGGTGAGAAAGCGCTGGAAGTAGAAGGACAGGCCAATGCCGCTCTCGAGTATGTTCGGACGTGGGGTGTCAAAAACAAGCTAAAATTCGCTCCGCACAAAACCATGGCCATGACCATAACACGGAAGCTCAAGCATGACACTCCACGCCTGAGCATGGGCGGGGTCGACATCGGCATGTCCAAAGAGATGAAAGTCCTGGGTCTCACCATCGACGACAAACTAACTTTCAATCCGCACGTAGCAAGCGTCTGCCGGAAGGCCCTTAATTTCTACAAACAGCTGTCGAGAGCTGCGAAAACAAGCTGGGGCCTTCAAACCGACATCGTAAAAATCATTTATACGGCGGTGGTCGAGCCAACAATTTTGTACGCGGCTTGTGCGTGGGCGCCTGCAGCGACCAAGCTTGGAATCCGTAAACAGTTAGATACTGTTCAACGGGGGTTCGCGCAAAAAATTGTTAAGGCATATAGAACGGTCTCCCTAAACTCGGCACTATTACTCGCTGGGCTGCTTCCTATGGACATCAGAGTCAGGGAAGCAGCCTTGCTTTATGAGATAAAGAAAGGTTACACCCAGCGAGTAATAGGAGACCGGGATATGGAAAGACGAGTTGCTTTCAGCGACGCACCACACCCTGCGGAGCAGATGGGGACAGAATACACCTGCGTCGTGGACGAGGCGGCATTGGTACAGCATTACAACAACGATGGCCTGAACATTTTCACCGACGGCAGCAAGCTGGAAGGAAAGGTCGGCGCCGCATTTTCTGTATGGATTAATGCGGCGGAGACAAGTTCCCGAAAGCTAAAGCTGGACCAGTGCTGCTCCGTGTACCAGGCAGAGTTGCTGGCCCTTTACAAAGCAACTGAATATGCACTTAAATCCGCGAACCTCAGTTGCAGCATTTTTTGTGACTCGAGGTCTGCCCTCGAAACGGTGACAGACTGTCGTTCCCTCCATCCCCTCGCGGTAAACACGAAAGCCAACCTTAGAAAAATTAACAAAATGGGTAAGAATTTACAATTATTCTGGATAAAGGCACACGCGGGGTTGGAGGGAAACGAGAGAGCGGACGTTTTGGCAAAGGACGCGGCGTTATACAAAAAGACCAAACCGGACTACTGCAGGTGTCCAATATCCTTCGCCAAGCGACAAATACGCCTGCTGTCGCTTGGAGAATGGAACCAGCGATACGTAGACGGTACAACGGCATCCACCACAAAAACCTTTTTCCCAAACGCAATAAGCGCGTACCCTGTAATTAAGAAAATAACACTTGATAAATTTATTGTCCAACTTATGACAGGGCACGGCGGGTTCTCCTCGTACTTGCACCGATTTAAGTGCAAGGACAGCCCGTCGTGCGACTGCGACCCAGAACAGGAAGAGAGCGCGCTGCATATTATAACAGAATGCCCCATATATGGTAAATTGAGATTCGAAGCTGAATGTGAGATGGATCGGAATGTGAGCATAGGAAGTATTAATAAGATAATGGAAGATAAAGACACAAGATATATTTTTATAGATTATTGTACTAAAGTAGTTAAAAGAGCAGTAAATAAGAACAAATAGAATTAGAATATTGTAACTCTTCACATGTAAGATATAAAAAATGTCAAATATAATAATAAGAAACAATGTAATGATGATTTAATTAAGAATATAGATTTTGTATAGACAATAGGGATAAGATAATAAAAATGTATAAAATAGCAATAAAATAATGTATAGACAATAATTAAAATAAAGATCCAACTTCCATGTAGAATAAGAAATAAAGACACCACCTGTGTAGAATTATTTAGAAGCAAAGACTCCAACCCCCATGTCGGAGGCATCATGTAGGATAGCTCGCGGGCCGGGCCTCTGCGCCCGGACAGGAAAAAAAAAAAAAAAAAAAAAAAAAAAAAAAAAAAAAAAAAAAAAAAAAAAAACCTAACCTAACCTAACCTAACCTAACCTAACCTAACCTAACCTAACCTAACCTAACCTAACCTAACCTAACCTAACCTAACCTAACCTAACCTAACCTAACCTAACCTAACCTAACCTAACCTAACCTAACCTAACCTAACCTAACCTAACCTAACCTAACCTAACCTAACCTAACCTAACCTAACCTAACCTAACCTAACCTAACCTAACCTAACCTAACCTAACCTAACCTAACCTAACCTAACCTAACCTAACCTAACCTAACCTAACCTAACCTAACCTAACCTAACCTAACCTAACCTAACCTAACCTAACCTAACCTAACCTAACCTAACCTAACCTAACCTAACCTAACCTAACCTAACCTAACCTAACCTAACCTAACCTAACCTAACCTAACCTAACCTAACCTAACCTAACCTAACCTAACCTAACCTAACCTAACCTAACCTAACCTAACCTAACCTAACCTAACCTAACCTAACCTAACCTAACCTAACCTAACCTAACCTAACCTAACCTAACCTAACCTAACCTAACCTAACCTAACCTAACCTAACCTAACCTAACCTAACCTAACCTAACCTAACCTAACCTAACCTAACCTAACCTAACCTAACCAGTCTGGCTCCAACCGCACTCCGGAGCGCCCACAAATACTCGTGCCTCTACGCAAAAAATTCGTGAAAAATAGAAAAAGTGACTTTTTAGTGCAGTGTGATACCTTAAAAGTTGCGGAATCACGCGGCGCACACGGGGGTGAAAACACCGTTGCGCTCAGTGCAAAGCTCACGAAGTTACACACGAAAAAGCAAATTTTGAGGTTTTTTAAAAGTTAAAAGTGGGATTTACTCGAAATTTTCAGCGACAACCTACAGTTTTTAAAGTGCCTTCAGAAGGGTCTCCAAAGGGACTATAATTTAGTGGTTTTTGCCGATTTTTTCCGCGCAGGCGCGCGGAAATAAAAGCAAAAAAGTGAAAGCCACCTGGCCACGAGGTCGGTGATCCAGGGCTGCCAGGAAAGAACTGACATCGGGGCCTCCAAGACACCATCGTAGGGACCCGGAAGGCGTTTTCGGAAGAAAAATTGGTTAAGTTTTCACCAAGTTGTAGAGTTTTTAAAATTTTTAAAGTTTTTAAAATTTTATATCTTGGCCAAAAGATCGGTGACGTGCGTTTTTTAAACCTAAATTATATAGTTCTTAGGGCCCCCCACAATATATAAAAAATTCGACATAGATCGATCAGCTAGTTTTTAAGATATAAATTTTTATAGATTTTGTAGTAACACGAGGTACCCCTAATTTTAAAGTAAGAATTTTAAATTTTATAGGGTATTACAGTAAACATTTTTAAGGGTATCTCCAAAAAAATTTCAAAATTTTCTAATGTAAATTCGCTTAGTTAGGTTATTTTTTGTGTAAATATTAGTGTTTTTTAAGTTTATTAAATCAGGGGGGGGGGTCCTATCACAACGTGGTTGGGCTTGAACTACTGCGGTGATCCAGCCCTTTAAAACGAGCCCAAACACGGATCGATTCGGTCAAAGGCGGCCAAAGTTAGCCCCGGAGCAGCCATTTTGGACGCCATCTTTGTTTGTTTAAAACAAAGATAACTTTTAAACGAACAGTCCTATTAGAGGGCGGTTTTTTCTATTGACATAGTTGTTAGTTTTGGCGTCCGTCGGACCAGTCGGAGCTCTACGTAGAGTCTCATTTTTTCGACTAAGGCTACCGTGTGGAGGGGGTAGATTGTACCAGGCAGAACACTCTGCCCAAAACCGCGTCTTTCTACGACAAAAACTGACAAAGTTGTGGGGATATTAAGAGTTGGCGGCCATTTTGTCCGCCATCTTGGAAATATTAAATTCTCCATAACTTTGACTAGAGTGGTCCGATCAAGACGCGGTTTTCACTACTGGTACCGTCTCTGCCTCTTCTTTTGGTGTACCGGACTTTTGGTAGAGTTGGGACTCTAGGTAGAGCGAACTTTTTTCGAGGCTGTTTCGACGGAGTCACTGTAGAGATAAGTTTTTTGTGTTTATTTGTCCGTCATTTTTAAAAAACTGTAAAGCTCATATCTCGCTAACCGCTGAACTGATTTGGACGAAACTTTTTGCATAGAATAGGTCATATACGGGCCTATCTATTAGTTAGTACGGACCGACTCTACGTAGAGTCACAACCCTTTTGTGACAACAACACGCGTGCAAAGCATTGGCCCGTCGGGGATTATTGGACGAATACCCATTGTACAGGTAGAGACGTAACCGAACGGGCAGAGCACCAAAGGTAGAGTACGATAGAATTTTATAATTTTATAATTTTTGTCTTTATACGGTTTACAACTTTTACAAATTTTTATTTTATTTTTTAACTGTGTATTAGTGTAGTTTTATTTATTTAAATTTAATTGTAACACGCGGACATGTTTGGGATCCGCACCCCTGTAAAATTGCCAGGGGATAAGGCAAGCCCAAACCCTGAAAAAACCCCCGACCGGACAGAGAAGGCAGGACCTTCCGACCAAGCCTCAGGCGTGAGGCGTAGTATAGGTGAGTGGGAATCGGGGAAGACCGTTACAAAACGTAAGGCCCCAACCACTCCAAACAAGGCAGGGCCGGCCCCGGCGGGCAACCGTTTCGCCGTATTACAGGCGGAAGGAAGTCCGCCGATACCGGCCAAGACTAAATACGCGAGTAGGACGGCGGAAGGAAGAGCCTGCCTAAACGCGGCCAAACAACAGCTCGGAAGCGCGCGAAACCTGAGGACTGACATAAAAACTGAGGTCACAAAGTCGGTGGAGCGGCTGTACCAGCTTATCAAAGAGGCGGAGGCGGAGAAAGCCGAACAAAAGAGGGATCAGGGTGAGGGACAGGAGGTAAGGGGAAATCAGGGGAAACCATTGGACCTGCCACTTCCATCTTCTTTATCACCAAGGAGGGAATCTGAGGTTGAGAAGGAGATGGTAAAGAGGATGGAAGAACACAGTAGGCTAATTAAAGCTAATAACGAGCGAATGGAGGAGCTCAAACAAGCTTTAGATAAATCACAGAAAACCCTGGAGGGGGTGTCATACGCGAGTGTAGTGGCTCAGTCGACCAGGAGGCAGCCCAACGGTCAGACGGCTCTGCACTCGGTGATGATTACCTCCAAGGATGAAAGCGAAACCGGGGATGAGGTACTGGACAGGATAAGGAACGTTATCAAAGCCAAAGAAGGGGGGATAACAATGGATAGAGTCAGAAAGGCAAAAGATAAAAAGATCATCATAGGATGTAAAACAGAAGAAGAAAGAAATAAACTAAGGGAAAGACTCAGGAAGGCAGAAGGCCAACTCCAGGTCGAAGACATCAAAAATAAGGACCCTCTTCTGCTGCTCAGAGACGTCTTCCAGTACAATACGGATGAGGACGTCCTGAACGCACTCAGGAACCAGAACAGAGGAGTTTTTATGGGCCTGGAGAAACACGAGGACAGGATGGAAGTCCGGTACCGAAAGAAGACCCGAAACCCCCAGACGTCTCACATTGTAGTTAGGGTGTCTCCCAAGATATGGGCCCGATCTATAGAAGCAGGAGCTGTCCACATAGACCTGCAAAAAGTCAGAGTAGTGGACCAGTCCCCCCTAGTGCAGTGCTCGCTCTGCTTAGCATACGGGCATGGCAGGCGGTTTTGCAAGCAGACAGTGGAAAAGTGCAGCCACTGCGGGGGACCACACCTGCGATCCGAGTGCGCCGACTGGCGGGCTGGTGGGACTCCGACTTGCTGCAACTGCACGCACGCAAAAATGGTCTTCACTGACCATAGTGCGTTTAGCCAGGAGTGTGAAGTGCGGCGCAAGTGGGACGCACTAGCCCGAGCCACGATAGCGTATTGCTGAGGGCACCACGGTGGAAATTCACAATAGCACCCAAACCAATAGAAGGTCCTACCTAGCAGTCCAGGCGAACCTACAGAGAAAAGAGTTGGCCACACACGAGCTCATGATGAAGGCTAGCGAAAGGAATGTGGCTTTTGCGCTGCTCCAGGAACCGTATGTGGGTGGGGCTAGAAGTATGAAGAGCTACAGAGGAGCAAGGATCTACCAGAGCACTGAACAAGGAGAAGGGAACGTCAAAGCGGCAGTAGCCGTCTTTGACAGCGACATTGACGTAGTGCAATACCCGAAACTCACCACTAACAACATCGTTGTGGTGAGGATCCGAACCAGTGCCTGGGAGATCGTTGTTGTCTCTTTTTACTTCGAGCCAGACCAGCCCATAGAGCCATATCTGGAGCAGCTCAAAAAGATAAAGGAAGAGCTTGGACCTAGGAAAACTATAATGGGAGGCGATACCAACGCAAAGAGCACATGGTGGGGCAGCAGAAAAGTGGATAAAAGAGGGATGGAAATGGCTGGAGCGTTAGAGGAAATGAGCTTGCAGGTACTCAACGAAGGCGACACTCCGACTTTTTACACCATAAGGGGCAACAAAGAGTACTCTAGCCACGTGGATGTAACTGCCTGCTCTGAGGATGTGCTCGACCTGGTGGACGACTGGAGAGTGGAAGACGACTTGACTAGTTCGGACCACAACGGTATAAGTTTTAAAATTAGATTAGCAAAAATAAAAGGAATAAATATAAAACGAACAACTAGAATATATAATACTAAAAAGGCTAATTGGAGCCAGTTTCATGAGAAACTGGCTCAATTGTTAACAGAAAATAAAATAAATATAAAGGAAATAAATAATATTGACAATAAAATAGTATTAGAACAAACAATAGATAAATACACAAATATAATAATAAATACATGCACCTTGACTATTCCAAAAAAGAAAACCAACGAAAAACTTACCTTACCGTGGTGGTCAAAAGAGCTGGCAGATCTGAAGAGGGAAGTCGTCACCAGGAGGCGCAGAATCAGATGGGCAGCGTCAACCCGAAGAGCGAAGGTCGTCGATGAGTACCTGCAAGCAAAAGAGAAATATGAGAACGAAGCCAAGAAGGCACAGATAGCCAGCTGGAAGGGTTTCTGTGAAAAACAAGATAGGGAGGGAGTATGGGACGGGATCTACAGGGTCATTGGTAGGACCAAAAATCGACAGGAGGACCTGCCTTTGGTGAAAGGCGGAAAGGCTCTGGACGGTGAGGAATCCGCAAAGCTCCTAGCGGAAACTTTCTACCCCGAAGACCTGAAGTGGGACGAAACTGCAGTTCACAGTCGAATTAGAGAGGCAGCGGAAAAAGTAAACGGTTGGACGCATGATGAACAACATGACCCTCCGTTTACTATGGATGAGCTGAAATTCACGGTGAAGACTTTCAACCCAAAGAAGGCTCCCGGGGCGGATGGTTTGACCGCAGACATTTGCGGTAAGGCTATAGTCTGTGATCCTGAAATATTTCTAGCGCTCGCAAACAAGTGCCTGCTCCTCGGCCATTTTCCCACAACGTGGAAAAAAGCTACGGTAGTAGTCCTAAGGAAGCCAGGTAAAGAAGACTACACAAATCCGAAGTCGTACAGGCCCATAGGACTGCTACCAGTCTTAGGTAAAGTGGTCGAGAAGATGGTGATAGGACGGCTCAAGTGGCACCTGGTGCCAAAAATGAGCACCTGTCAATATGGGTTCATGCCGCAAAAAAGTACCGAGGACTCCCTCTATGATCTGATGCAACGCATACACAACAAACTTGACCAAAAGAAGCTGATAGTCATGGTATCATTGGACATAGAGGGAGCCTTCGATAGCGCGTGGTGGCCGGCCATCAGGGTGAGACTGGCGGAAGCGGGGTGCCCAGTAAACTTAAGAAGGATCATAGACAGCTACCTGGAGGATAGAACCGTCAGAGTCAGATACGCCGCTTTCGAACACACAAAACGTACAGACAAGGGTTGCGTCCAAGGTTCCATAGGCGGTCCAATGCTTTGGAACCTCCTTCTTGACCCTCTTCTTAAGGGATTGCAGCAACGGGGCGACTACGTGCAGGCCTTCGCGGATGACGTGGTTCTGCTGTTTGATGGAGATACGGCACTGGAGGTGCAGAGGCGCGCCAATGCCGCCCTCGCCTATGTTCAGCGGTGGGGTATCGAAAACAAGCTCAAATTCGCGCCACACAAAACTTGTGCAATGACCATCACGCGTAAACTTAAATTCGATACACCACGGCTGAGCATGGGAGGGGTCGACATTGGCATGTCAGAAGACGTCAAGATCCTGGGACTCACAATCGACAATAAGCTTACGTTCAACAAACACGTTGCGAACACCTGCATCAAAGCGTTGAACTTTTATAAGCAATTGTCGAGAGCCGCCAGGGTCAGCTGGGGTCTGCATCCGGAGGTGATCCGAATCATCTATAGGGCAACAGTGGAGCCAGTCATGACGTATGCAGCCAGCGCCTGGGCAGGTGCGACGGAAAAACAAAAGGTGAAAAGGCAACTTAACGCTGTCCAAAGGGTGTTTGCTCAGAAGCTTACAAAGGCCTACCGAACTGTCTCCCTAAATTCGGCTCTATTACTGGCTGGGATTCTGCCGCTGGACATCAGGATCCGTGAGGCGGCAGCCCTTTACGAAACCAGACGAGGAGTTCCAAAGCCGTTCCTGGGGGACAAGGAGGTAGAGTCTAGAGTGGAGTTTAGTTCGAGCCCGCACCCGGCAAGGCATGTGAGCTTGGAGTTCACAAACTTGATAGACCAACAGGATGTGGAACAACACAACCAGCAGGCAGTCCGTATTTTCACGGATGGTAGCAGGATTGAGGACAAGGTCGGCGCGGCGCTATCCTTATGGAATAGCGCGGCGGAGATCAAATCCCTCAAACTAAAGCTGCCATCCCACTGCACAGTCTATCAGGCGGAACTATACGCCATATGTCGAGCCACACGGGAGATCTTAAAGCGCCACGAAGCCAGTTACGGCATATACAGCGACTCGCGTGCGGCTCTGGAGACAGTGACTAATCACGGCTCCGTTCATCCCCTAGCGACAGAAACAAGACGGAATATTGAACAGATTCGACTCCAAAATAAAATTGTATCTCTATTTTGGATTAAAGCACACGCTGGGATGGACGGAAACGAAAGAGCCGACGAGTTAGCCAAGAATGCTGCACTCAATCTGAAGCGAAAGCCTGATTACGATGCGTGTCCGATCTCATACGTCAAGCGACAAATCCGTAAGGATTCGCTTGACGTATGGAATCGGAGATACAAATCAGAAGACAGAGCGGCCGTCACCAAGATGTTTTTTCCTGACGCAATAGAGGCCCACCAAATAGTCAGGAAGATGCTAATATCAAATGTGCTGACCCAGGTGTTAACGGGGCACGGTGGGTTCTCAGAATACTTGTACCGGTTCAAGTGTAAGGAGAACCCATCGTGCCCATGTGACCCGGATAAAGAAGAGACGGTTCAACACGTCCTGTTAGAATGTCCTATGTATGGCCTAGCGAGGTATGAACTTGAGCAAAAACTTAACACTACCCTAATCAAAGAAAATTTACATGTTATAATTAGGAACAAAGAAAGTAGATGTATATTCATAGATTTTTGTATTAGGATTGGTAATAAAGTAATATGTAGAAATAAGAATAGGTAGATAAGTATGTTGTTTTATATATAATAAGCATATATAAGAACATTATCAAATAAGAAAAGGTAAATAAAGCTAATCTGTATATATATATATACAATACATTGTTAAGTTCATATCTGTGTAAGCTAATAGTTAGTAAGTCCCGTAGAGAATGTAACGTAGAGAATGTAATTAGTAAAATATATTGTTATCTTAGAATAGTACCCACGAATATAAATAAGGAAAGGTTAAGCAAAATATGTTAAATATATAATAAGTATATATAAGAAAAACATAAATGTAAGAAATTAATAAAAATAAAAAAGACAGTAGATATAAGATATAATGTTAAGTCTGGATGATATTACTGGAAACGACGATATAATAAATAAACAGTTTTTGATACCCTAGAATATAAGAATAAAATTTGTAAAATCAGAATTAAGAAAATAAAGGCTCTGAACAAACATCAGGGGAAACATTAGCTCGCGGGCCGGGCCTAAAAAAAAAAAAAAAAAAAAAAAAAAAAAAAAAAAAAAAAACCTAACCTAACCTAACCTAACCTAACCTAACCTAACCTAACCTAACCTAACCTAACCTAACCTAACCTAACCTAACCTAACCTAACCTAACCTAACCTAACCTAACCTAACCTAACCTAACCTAACCTAACCTAACCTAACCTAACCTAACCTAACCTAACCTAACCTAACCTAACCTAACCTAACCTAACCTAACCTAACCTAACCTAACCTAACCTAACCTAACCTAACCTAACCTAACCTAACCTAACCTAACCTAACCTAACCTAACCTAACCTAACCTAACCTAACCTAACCTAACCTAACCTAACCTAACCTAACCTAACCTGAGAGCTACTGGTGGGGAGAAAACAGGGAGGACCCCAGGGGCACAGCATACGCGGAACTGCTGGCTCAACTCGACATGGCGGTGCTAAACAACGGGAAAACGCCCACTTTCAGTGCACTCCGTGATGGCAGATGCCATGAAAGCATTGTCGACGTCACGGCATGTACCAACGCTGTCCTGGGATGTGTAGCCAATTGGAGAGTGGACATAGGTTTGGTGACAACGTCTGACCACAGGTCTATTACCTTCGAAGTCTGCTTGGATTCTCCGTCGGATATCGCGAGGAGACATACAACTCGGAAATATAACACCAAAAAAGCAGACTGGGGTGCTTTTGGGGATTGCCTCAAAAAAGAACTACACGTCCGAGACTTGAATGCGGAAGTTGTAGATAAAGCGCAATTCCCAGAAGATCTCAACACCATCGTCGAAACTTTTTCGAGTTGTGTGGATTCAGCCTGCGCGAATACCATCCCCGCAGTTGGTGAGTCCAAGCGTACTAAAATCAAGTGGTGGAATGAAGACTTGTCGAAGCAGAAAGCCGAAGTGACTAGACTCCGCAGCAGAATCCGCAGAGCAAGTGCACACCGAAGACCAGTCGTTGTTCAGAGGTACCTAGAGGCCATTGAAAAGTATAAGGGAGACCTCATCAAAGCAAGGCTATCCAGCTGGAAGGAGTACTGCACGGGACAAGACAAGGGTACTATGTGGGAGGGTGTGTACAAGGTGCTTAGTATGACTGCTCGCCAAAGCGACTGCCTCCTGAGAAATCAGGCTGGAGTACCACTAAGCCCATCGGAGTCAGCGTTGCTACTGGCTAACACGTTCTACCCGGAGGATCATCCTGATACTGACAGTCAGACCCAATCGAGCATAAGGAAGGCAACGAACCATCATGTCGCATCCTTGAGATGCGAACGGGACTGCGGAGACACCATCTCCACTGCTTTTGAGAGGGATGAACTTCTCAACGTTGTCAGAAGAATTGGACCAGCAAAGGCGCCTGGAGATGATGGCTTTACTGCCGATATCTGCCTCCGTGCTATTCTCGCCACTGATGACCTGTTCCTGAAGATCCTGAACAAGTGCCTGGAGCTGGGATATTTCCCCAAACGATGGAAAAGGGCAATCATTAGGATTATCCCCAAACCACAGAAGGAGGACTACTCAGCTGCCAAGGCCTATAGACCAATAGGACTGTTACCCGTATTTGGCAAAATCCTGGAGAAACTTTTCGCCACCAGACTCATATGGCATCTTGGAAAATCGGGGGCCTTAAGCAAGCGGCAGTACGGGTTCATGCCCCAGGTTAGCACAGAGGATGCCCTGTATGACGCCGTGGGCTTCATCAGACGTGAAGTTTCTGCTAAGAAAATGGTTGCAGTTGTGTCCCTAGATATCGAAGGGGCGTTTGATGGAGCCTGGTGGCCACTGATCCTTCAGCAACTCATCTCTAAAGACTGTCCCAGAGATATCCTCCTGCTCATCGACAGTTACTTGTCGGAGAGGTCAGTGTGCGTCCAGTATGCAGGAGTGCAGAAGGAGAAAATAACCAACAAAGGGTGCATACAGGGTTCCACCTGCGGGCCTATTATGTGGAACATCCAACTTGATCCCTTGCTGCAGCGGGCTGAGGGACTCCGGGCCCATGTACAGGCGTTTGCGGACGACATCCTAGTCATTGCCTCTGCAAACACAACTGCTGAGCTAAACAGGGACGTCAATGATGCCCTAAAGCGCATTGCTGACTGGGGTGACCACAGCAAGATGAAATTTGCCGCACACAAAACCCAAGCAATAATCGTCACTAGGAAGCTCAAGTACGATACTCCTCATTTCACCCTAAATGGAGTACATCTTAAAATTGGAAATGAGCTGAAAGTACTGGGTCTGACGATAGACTCCAAGCTCATATTCAAAACACACCTGGAGGACGTTTGCAAAAAGGCAATTTATATTTATAAAAAGGTGGCAACTGCGACGAGAGCAAACTGGGGACTGCACCCAGGTATCACAAGGCTGCTATACACGGCAGTGGTTGAGCCGGTTGTGCTTTACGCGGCTAGTGTTTGGGCACCTATAACAGACAAGAAATATGTCACAACTCGACTAAATCAGATCACTCGCAAGTTCGGAATTATGGTGTCCCGATCACATAGAACGGCCTCTTTCACGTCGGTCTTGTGCTT
Source organism: Philereme vetulata (assembly GCA_918857605.2). Classification (NCBI taxonomy): domain Eukaryota; kingdom Metazoa; phylum Arthropoda; class Insecta; order Lepidoptera; family Geometridae; genus Philereme; species Philereme vetulata. The sequence goes on along the minus strand of OU975473.1, from coordinate 7,482,532 downwards.
GGCGGGACTGCTGCCCTTGGATCTCAGAGTCAGGGAGGCTGCTAACTTGTATGAGTTCAGACGGGGAAAATCCATTCCCGAACTACCAGGACGCGAGATAGAACGAAGAATAGGGGCCTTTGAGTTGCCTCACCCAGCTAAGAGACGCCCTATATGCTACGAGCTGCTAAAGACTGAGCAAGAGGTCAACAATGTGAACTCGCATCCGAAACTCTTCACGGACGGAAGCAAGATACAGGGCAAAGTTGGTGCAGCGGTGACATGGTGGGAGGACGGGGAAGAAAAGCGACACTCGAACTTTGTCCTTGCTCCCTATTGCTCAGTTTATCAGGCAGAACTGGTGGCTATTCTCAAGGCGATTGAAATGATAGCGAAATCCAAAACTGAAGGAGCTAACATAATAAGTGACTCAAGGTCCTCTCTGGAGACAATCGCTGATCCCGAAGCCACCCATCCTATTGTGGCAGAGATACAAGCCAAACTTCGTCAACTTGAGGCAAAAGACAGGCGAGTCCAACTATATTGGATCAAGGCCCATGAGGGATTTGCCGGTAACGAAAGAGCCGATGAACTGGCAAAAGCAGCCGCATTAAACAAGAAAACCAGTCCCACATATGACAGAGTCCCTGTATCTTACGTCAAATACTCCCTCCGCCAGGGGACTATTGACGTATGGAACAAGCGCTACATGGAAGCAGAAACAGGAAAGGTGACCAAACTGTTCTTCCCCAATGTTCGGGATGGACATAAGGTCATCTTAAAGACCGAAATGTCAAATGTACGTGCTCAACTGTTTACCGGACATGGGGGCTTCCGAGAATATCTGCACCGATTCAAGCTGGCCCAGTCACCGAACTGTATCTGCGATACAGTTACACCGGAGACTGTGCCCCACCTACTTGACGACTGTCCAAGATATGGTGCATGGCGCCAACAACTCAGTGATAGTTTTCGTAAAGATGTGTCATGTGGGGCTTATAGTGAGTTTGTTGGGGACAATGAATATCGCAAAGAGTTTTTAAGGTACGCAGAACGGGTGGTAAGATCAGCGGGGAAAGCAAACGGTAGCACTGTATGCTAACTTACACTTGTAAATATAAAATTGTATAATTAAGTAAACAATGGCAATAATGATAAATTGTTATAATATCGGTAGGTTTTAATTGTAAATAAATAAATGTGTAGTAAAAGTATATAAAACAAGAATTGACATGTTAATAATGTAAAATGTATTAATTGACTATTTTGTTAAATTTTATTAAATGACATAATTATAACTATAGTATTAAATTAGTTAATAGTTATTGACTTATTGGAATGTTTAAGATTGTAATTAATATATATAATGTAATGATAATAAATGGATAATAATGTGTAGTAAAAGTATATAAAACAAGAATTGACATGTTAATAATGTAACATGTATTAATTGACTATTTTGTTAAATTTTATTAAATGACATAAATATAATTATAGTATTAAGTTAGTTGATAGTTTTTGCCTTATTGAAATGTTTAAGATTGTAATTATATTTAATGTAATGATAATAATTGGATATTAATGTTTAATGGATAAGATTTAGAAATGTAATTAACCGGAAAACCTACCACGAGGACTGCTGTGAGAGTTTTGCAAGACGAAGTAATAGCTACGAAGAAATACAAACGAAGAAAGAAGTGCACAAAGAAAAATGTAATTAGATTATGAATAATAGCTAAATAATAAAGTCGACTACCTGGAAATAGAAATAAAACAATGTAGGATTAAAATAACAGAATAAAACGTTGCATAATAAATAGCAACGAGATTAGGATAGCTCGCGGGCCGGGCCTCTGCGCCCGGACAGGAAAAAAAAAAAAAAAAAAAAAAAACCTAACCTAACCTAACCTAACCTAACCTAACCTAACCTAACCTAACCTAACCTAACCTAACCTAACCTAACCTAACCTAACCTAACCTAACCTAACCTAACCTAACCTAACCTAACCTAACCTAACCTAACCTAACCTAACCTAACCTTTTTTTTTTTTTTTTTTTTGTTGACCAGGTGGAAAATGCGTTACGCATACCCTCCGAACATGGGAGTGTCGGAGGGTTATGTGGGACTACACATCGCCTCTCCCTCCTCAGAATGAGGAGGGGTAGGGAGTGCTACCCACTAAAAACCACCCGGACGTGCCCTCTCGCCGGTTTTGTTGGACACTGTGGAACCCGCGAAGGCATAGTCCACGATGTCCACCGGTGGCGCCCCAGCCGTTGCCGGGGCTTCCCGCGCCGAAGGGGAGAAGGGCGAGCACGCTTGGCCCTCTCCCAGACCGCTCAGTGGCTAATCACCGCAGGCAGAGGACTCCCATCCTCCACCTGCAGCCACTATGGGTTGAGTCTTGCGGCAAAACGCCGCCTTCTCAACCCAAGCCGTCTGCGCCGGAGAGGATGCGCGAGAGGATCTTCCTCGCGCTCCCGCTCCGCGGTCTCCTTTTGCGAAATGACTGTTTCGCAGAAGGAGACCACCGCCTCCCAGGACCTCTCGTTGCTCAGCATTGCTTCAACAATGCTTTGGAGCGAGAGGTCCACCCGCTGAATGGTGCGTGCCATGAGGCCACGCTCCGCGTCCCAACGACTGCACACCTCAAGGGTGTGCTGAGCGGTGTCGTCGGGACTTCCGCACTCATGGCACAGCGGGGCCGGCTCTCTTCCTATTTTGTGCAGGTAGTGACCGAAGCACCCATGCCCGGTCAGTACCTGCACGAGCCGGTACGATGTCGCGCCGACTGCCCTCTTCAGCCAAAGGTCGGCCGTTGGGAAGATCGCCTCTATGGTACGGACACCATAAGGGGCGACCTCCAGTTGGGCCTTCCATCGGTCCCGCAGTCGGCGCTCCGTCGCGCGACGGGAGGCTGCCATCTCCTCGGGGTCCGGGCGTTCGCCTGTTGTCCGGACCCTGGACCTACGTTGGTAGGTCTCTGCGTGCACCTCTGCGTCTAGCTCCCACGGGGGGGTGCACGCGAGAAGGCAGGCCGCCGCGTGGGCCACCGTCATATAGGCCCTTACCATCCTGAGGGCCACGACCCGTTGTGGCCTCCTCAGCAGGGCCCTATTTCGGGCGGACAGCTTGTCCGCCCATATTGGGGCCCCATAGAGGGCCATGCTCCTAGTCACGCCGGCATATAGCCGCCGGCACAAGGAACCCGGCCCTCCTACATTGGGCAGAAGTCTGCCCAGCGCCGATGCGGCGCCCACGATTCGGGGAGCTAGTCTCGAGAAATGCTCCCCGAAATCCCACTTGCGGTCCAATATTAGCCCCAGATATTTAATGTGGGGCTTTATTTGGACCGCTCCACCCTCCAGGGTGAGCGCCGCACTTGCGGGCAGATTCCACCCGCGCCCCCCGAAAACTATAGCCTCAGTCTTCGGGAGGCTCACCTTTAGGCCGAGCCTGGCGATCCGTTCAATCGCCAGCTCGGCCGCCACTTCCGCCCTCCGGGAGGTCTCGCGCTTGTCGCTCCCGCGCACAGCCACCATTGTGTCGTCCGCGTAGCAGACGACGAGTGTGCGCGGAAGCAGCTCCCCCCGGATTGCCCAGTCGTACCCCAGGTTCCATAGAAGTGGACCGAGCACGGAACCCTGGGGCACGCCGCAGGCCATCTCTCTCTCCCCCCGTTGCCCGTCCTTCTTTTCCCAGAGCACTACCCTCTCGGTTAGGTAGTGCTCAACAATCCGCCTCAGGTAGTGAGGCACTTCATGGTATCGAAGTGCCTCACTGATCACCCCATAGGGGAGGGTGCCAAATGCGTTTGCGATGTCTAGTGACACCGCGATGACACCCTCCCCCCTGCTCGACGCGTGCTCACAGAAGTCCCTCAGTGACTTCAGCGCGTCGAGCAACCTAACCTAACCTAACCTAACCTAACCTAACCTAACCTAACCTAACCTAACCTAACCTAACCTAACCTAACCTAACCTAACCTAACCTAACCTAACCTAACCTAACCTAACCTAACCTAACCTAACCTAACCTAACCAGTATCAGCCTAATATCGCAAGTCGCATCAACAGCTCCGTGGAAAAAATTCCAAATAATTGGAAAATTTTGAGCTACGCGCATAAAAGTGTTACGGTCAGAGAAAGAAGTGTCTGTCTCATAAGGATTATTGTTTTTAACATCCTACACAAAGGGGTTCAGGAGCAGGAAAGCCTGGACTTTGGAGCATTATATCAACGAGAAGAAAAGTGAAATCTGTAACAAACGAACAACCACCAGCAAGAACTTTTAAAGGTCTGTTTAACAAAATTTAAATTTTGAAAATCCCTTCACAATCAACGGAGATATAAGGTACCCAATTATTAAGAAATAACCTCACAAACCGCGTGGTTCCACACACGTGTAACCTACTTTCGACGAAGCAACACGAGGCGTGACGTCCGACAACCGAGTTGAAGACTCTGAAGCCGGCCTAGGACTACGCCCCAGTGAAAACATCAACAGCGGAACACCTTCGTCGGACCATCAGGTAAACCTCGAGGTAACTCTTGAACCCCTAATCCTAGAACATCCGTGTTTGGACTCCTCATAACGGGAAGACCAGGCATATTCCAAATTCACCCACCCCAACCCCCTTACACAATTTCCCCTCCCCCCCCCACCCCTTAAATTTACTTTACCCCCGAGTCACGCTTGACCGGGTATAAGAGCCCCTCCACTTGCCCCCACCCCCAACCCAACCCCCCCAACCCCTTTCAACCCCCCCTCCCCCCCAAACTTTTTCTTACGAAACCTTCTTCCCCTCCTCCCCACCCCTCCCCAATTTTCCTCATTTACCCCCTCTCGTTAAATCCCCTACCCCAACCCCCTCTAAACCTTCCCCCCCCCAACCCCTCTACTTAAAAAAAAAAAAAAAAAAAAAAAAAAAAAAAAAAAAAAAACCAACCCCCTTAAACACATTCTCCCGAAACCCCCCCCCCCCCCCCCAATTTTTTCCCTCATTTACCCCCTCTCGTCATATCTCGGGAACCAGAGCAGATAGACCCACACTGTTTGGTATCCCCACAATCGGCATTAGAAGCCCTACAATCTGGCCCTGAGGGAATCCCCAAAATCCCCCTCCCCCCTTGAGGTTACCACCTTCCCCGGAGCCTATCTCAGCAACGAGAAGAGATAGACCTCTGGTGTTTGGTATCATCGAAATCGGGAGAAGATCCTTTACCACATCACACAAGAAGAAAACAAATCCAACACAGTACCATCCTTCTCAAAGACGTCAAGAAAACACCCATCACGCAGAACCCCCTCTGGAGGTCCTGGCGCGGAGAGAGGCGTTACTCAGTAAGGAAACAATTAAAATTAATAGTTCAAAAGTAATAGGTGTATAGTAACGACATCTCTAATATTCCTGTACGATCATAGGAAAATCGACTAGTAACAAGGGTAGTAGAGCTACCTGAAAAGGGCTCGCCCGGGGAAGTACTACCATCACACCTATTTCTTCCGCCAAACAGCGTTGCTGTGTTTCGGTTAGAAGGGTGCGATTGCCGGTAAAATTACAGTCACGCGAGGCTATACACCTTTTACCTCTAATTTTTACAACTAATATATAATTAGTATTTAATTAGTATTTAACTTAGAAATAATAATTAGTATTTAAAAACCACAATATGTCAATAAAACCCGTAACTGGATCCGCCCCAACTTCAGACTTGGCTCCTCAAGTAGCCCTTCTAAAACAACGGTCGCTGCGCGAGAAGGTATTAAAAAAAGAAACGGTGGCTGCTCGGTCTCTCAAATCTGAGCGGTTGACGCGGCCATCAGTACCCGCGGCGAAAAAAGCATCATCGGTAGGAGCACAGCCAGTGGAAACAAGCCCAAAGGTACCTGCGAGGAAGAAGAGGGCGTCACCAACAAAAACACCACTGGAGCCAACAGAGAACCTGGCAACATCCTCCGCTACACAGGAGAGCAGATCAGTGGCGGACTCCATAACGGAAAAAATAATTGAATGGGAACAGTGCGGGATATCTCCACCAAAACCCATAGAGTCTGACGACGACTCAGTGGCGTCGTGTCTCGAGCTCGGCACCCCTATGTCAGCGCCCAAGACAAGACAGAGCATGCTTGTCGACCAATCGGGCAGGCGTATGGGTGTCGAGATGGATATGGCCACAAAGCTGGCCAATGAGACGCTGCTGAAAGGGAAGGACGCTTTGGAGTCTGCAGGCAACATGAAGAGGGAGTGCAAAGTCATCGCACTGGAAAGCCTGCAGACTCTATACGAAATAGTCCTTTCGTTATCGGACTCTAGGTCCAGACATATCACCAGTCTGGAGAGGGAGAGAACTAGGCACGCAACGGAGCTCGTGCGGGTGGAGAGAGCCCACAACAAAAAAATAGGTGAAATCACCACAAACTTAACGTCCGAGTTGTCGAAGGCCAGGGCGGACATTAGTGCGTCGCTTAAGGAGGCGCAAGCGATACGCAGCTGGCAGGGGTACGAGACCCAGGAGCCCCATCGGCTCATAAAGGAAACAGCGGACGCCATCCAGGATCTCGAAAAGCGGATGAAGACCCTCGCAGAAGCCATCATCAAAGAAGAAAGGGAACACGACACGGAACCCCTGAGGAGAGACCATTTGAGCCTTAAGGCGGGAATGGACACTCTCCAAAATCAACTTGATGAGCTCCGAAGAGGTCTCACAAAAGATCAGGAAAAAACGCAACAGATCCTGGAATCTAACAAAAAGGCAATTGAAAAACGGGACTCGAACCCCCCTGTGGCACAGTCTGAACCAGGCTTGAGGCACGAGGTGGAGGAGATAAGGGGCATCCTTCAAACGATGCAAGCTGAACGGGCACCACCATCCGAACCACCACAACCCATTCTCCTCAACTTAGAGGAATATTTACAACCTCTAACGGAGAGAATGGAAGCCGTGACATCTGAGCTTCGAACGCTTCGGGAAGAAAAGATGAGGGCACCACCACCATCCCTCAACCTCGAAACGGAACTCGCCAAAGCGGAGGAAGGAGGCAGCTCGAAGGGAAGGCTGACCTACGCAAAGGTCGCCGCTAAACCACCACCGCCCTTAAAGCCAAACCATACCCTAATCATCACATCAAACAATCCCCAAAACACCGGGGAAAACGTGATTGATCGTATCAGGGAAGCTCTGGACACAAAGAACACGGGAGCAAAGATCGACAAAGTCAGGAAAGCTAGGAACAGTAAAGTTATTCTGAGCTGTAGCTCCAAAGAAGATCTAAATCTCGTGCAGAGCAGGGTGAGGCTAGATAAGGGCCTAAAGGCGGAGGTTGCGAGGGCAGTCAACCCACTGGTCATCGTGAAGGATGTCCTATCCTACCACAGCGACAAAGATATTATAGAAAACATACTAATACAGAACAAACACCTCCTGAAGGACATCAACCTTCAGGAGAGTACTATCAAGATGAGGTACAGGAAAAAGGCACGCAACACCCTAGAGTGCCACACGGTCCTGGAAGTCTCCCCTTCTATTCACAGAAACCTTACAGAGGCAGGGAAGGTCTACATAGGCATGCAGCGCAGGCCTGTGTTTGACCACTCCCCCCTAGTGCAATGCACTAAATGCCTTGGCTTCGGCCACACAAAGGTGGTCTGCCGGGAGAGAGACGAGCTATGCAGTCACTGCGGCAAGTCTCACTCCTGGGAAAAATGCAAGGGGAGACTAGAGGGGAACCCCCCAAAATGTAAGAATTGCTCGACCGCGCACGGAACGAGCATAGACCTGGCGCACAATGCTTTTAGCAAAGAGTGCCCAGAGAAACAAAAATGGGATGCTATAGCGCGGTCCCGAGTTTCTTACTGCTAAGGGCCCCTCACAGTACCAACGCTCGGTCCCTCATAAAACGGGTGGAGCAGGTTTGAGGTTCATCCAAGCCAACCTGCAACGCTCGAAACTGGCTACGGCGGAACTACTCCAGGTGGCAGTGGACAGGGGCATCACAATCGCCCTGGTCCAGGAACCCTACGTTGGAAAAAACGGTGTCCTCAAACAACATCCGGGGACTCGGGTAATCCAATGCACCTTAAACAGGCAAAAACCGGTGAAGGCAGCCATCATAGTATTCGGTGACCGGCTGGAGGTAATACATGACCCTCAATTGGTGACCGAGACTGAAGCGGCGGTCCTTCTTATCGGAGGAGGCCTTAAACTGGGAGTGGTATCCGTCTATCTAGAGGGGGACCAGGACATCGTGCCTTATCTTGATAGAATCAAAAAAGCCTGCGACTAATTGGACACACACAACCTCATAGTCGCGGGAGATGTTAATGCCTGGAGTCACTGGTGGGGCAGCGCATCTGAGGACGACAGAGGGGAAGCCTACAATGCATTCCTGAATGAAAAGGGACTCCAAATCCTAAACACCGGAGACACTCCAACCTTCGAGACTTTCAGAAACGACAGAGCGTGCACAAGTATAGTAGACGTTTCTGCTTGCAGCATGTCTCTGCTCGGAAAAATCGAAAATTGGAGAGTAGACAAAAGTCTCGTCACTTCGGACCATAATGCTATCACCTTCAACTTGCGCCTAGGAAAGGCCCTAGAAACTCTCAGGCCGATCACGACGCGCAAGTATAACACCAAGAAGGCAAAGTGGACCGAATTCTCAGTTCTGCTAAAAACGATCCTAGCAGAACGAGACATCACGCGTGTCTCAGTAGTGGAGTCAAAAACCCCAGAAGACCTTGAAAATAAGATCACAGCCTACACAGAGGCCATTCACGAGACCTGCAAACAAACCATCCCTATTGCAGGAAATAGGGCAGGCGATCCCAAGCCCCCGTGGTGGTCGAAAGAGCTTGGCGATCTTAAAAAAGAGGTCCTCAGGAAAAAGAGGAGAATCAGGAATGCAGCTCCCCATAGGAAAAAAATGGTAATAGAAGAGTACCAGAAAGCCAAAATGTCGTACTCAGAGAGAGCAGAAAAAGCCCAAACGGAGAGCTGGAAGGAGTTCTGCACGACTCAGGAAAAGGAGAGTATGTGGGATAAAATCTACAGGGTAATCAGGAAAACGTCAGGAAAGCAGGAGGACATGCTTCTGAGAAGCCCTGAAGGTAACACCCTAACCCCAAAACAGTCGGCAGAACTCCTAGCCAAAACCTTCTATCCAGACGACTCAGAGAGTACCGACCAATCACATCACGCTAAACTTCGATATCAAATGGCGGAGAACGTATTAGAGGGCCTTTCGGAAGATGACCCACCCTTCACGTCAGCGGAATTGGAAAAAGTATTGCAAACACAAAACCCCAAAAAAGCACCCGGACCAGATGGGCTAACCGCTGACATCTGTGCTGCAGCCATAAGATGTAATAAGGAGGTGTTCATGGCGATAGCAAACAAATGCTTATCGCTAAAACACTTCCCCACACACTGGAAAGCGGCACACGTGGTCATAATCCGAAAGCCAGGGAAGGCAGACTACACCCACCCAAAGTCATACCGACCCATTGGCCTTCTATCCGTTCTCGGAAAAACCATTGAGAAGTTAATGATTGGTCGACTCCAATGGCACATTCTCCCAACACTACACAAAAACCAATACGGCTTCATGCCACAAAGAGGAACCGAGGACGCCCTCTATGACCTATTAGAGCACGTAAAAAAAGGAGTAAACACTAAAAACATCGTGCTCCTCATCTCATTGGACATAGAGGGTGCCTTCGACAACGCCTGGTGGCCAGCACTGAAAATCCAGCTTGTCAAAAAAAGGTGTCCGGGAAACCTGTACAAGATGGTGTGTTCATATCTAACCGACCGGAGAATCACGGTCAACTATGCAAGGGCAGCATACGAGAAGGAAACAACAAAAGGTTGCGTCCAAGGATCCATAGGAGGACCAATCTTTTGGAACGTTATCCTAGACTCGTTGCTGCAAACGCTAGAGATCGAAGGAACATACTGTCAGGCCTTTGCGGATGACGTGGTACTCGTGTTCACAGGACAGTCGGTGAGCAATCTGGAGCAGTCAGTCAACTCAACGCTGGACAAAGTTGCAAAATGGGGAAACGCCAACAAACTCAACTTCGCACCGCAAAAGACCAACGCGATGCTCCTCACCAAGAAGTTGAAATTTGAGACCCCACAACTATACATGGCCGGCACAAAACTTGACCTCGTTGAGGAGATAAAGCTCCTGGGCCTCATAATCGACAAGAATCTAGTCTTCAAGCCCCACGTGTCTGCGCAATGCAAGAAAGTAGTAGACATCTACAAACAACTCGCGTGCGCAGCTAAAGTAACGTGGGGACTAAACAGCGAGATCACGAGAACCATATACATCGCAGTGGTAGAACCTATAATGACATACGCGTCAAGCGCATGGTCTCGAGCGGCAGAGCTGGAAATGAACAAAAAGCAGCTCAATGCCCTCCAGAGAGGTTTTGCCCAAAAGGTGTGCAGGTCCTACCGGACTGTCTCTCTCACTTCAGCACTCGCGCTGTCGGGTTTGCTTCCACTGGACCTCAGGATCCATGAGGCGGCAAACCTGTACAAAGCCAAAAAAGGTCTCTCCCAGGACTACCTCCCACCTGGAACGGAGCTTGAACTCCGAGTGGGATACCTGGACCAACCCCATCCATCTACCCTAATGTCCACGGAGTATGAACTCCTCGAAGACTCCATCCAGCATGTCAGCGGACCCCAAATATACACAGACGGCAGCAAAATCAACGACCAAGTAGGTGCTGCCCTGACATGGTGGGAGGAGGGAAAGGAATCAAACTTCGCCACCTTTAAGCTTCACCCCGCTTGCACAGTCTTCCAGTCGGAACTGTATGCACTACACAGGGCACTTCAGATGGTAAATTCGAGCAGGGAACCGATAGTCAACATACTGAGTGACTCAAGATCTTCACTCGACCTGCTCCGAAACCCAAGTCTGAGCCATCCCCTGGCGAGAAGCATAAAGGAAAACATCGGGAGGATCTTGGAGGATGGACGGAAAGTCCGGATGTTCTGGCTGAGAGCGCACGTTGGCACCACAGGAAATGAGAGAGCTGACGAGCTGGCAAAAGCAGCGGCACTCGGTGACGCCACACAGGACTATGGAAGGATCCCACTGTCCTACATTAGGAGGAAAATTCGTGAAGAGTCGATCCGCAAATGGCAGGATCGATACGAAACCTCCAAAACAGGCGCACTAACAAGGAGGTTCCTTCCAGACGTCCAAAAAGCGTATCGGCTAACTCGCACCACAAAACTTACACATACACAAGTGCAGATCTTGACAGGCCACGGAGGGATAGCCGAGTATCTTCACAGATTTAAGCTGAAAAACAGCCCGGGTTGCGAGTGCGACTCGGAAATCAGTGAAAGTATACTTCACATCATACTCGACTGCCCACGTTTCCTAGCGGCTCGGACCGATCTAGAAACTCGGATTGACAGAAAACTGGTTGAACCGGAACTGCATAGCATACTTGCAGACCCGGCCAGCAGACCACACTTTCTGTCCTTCGCCGAGAAGATCTTCCGAACTGCTGCTAAGAGACACACTAACCTTCCGCCCCTTGAATCACAACCAACACCTGTTAGCCAAGCCCCAACTACCACCAATGGCACCGGCTCACAGCAGAAACCTACTACGAAGAGCGTCGCTATCCATTCACTGCTTGCATGTGGAGAGAAAGGAGTGCCAGGGATAAGAATCCGAGGAGTGGCACTCTTCATGGATAGCAACAACGAACGGCTCGGAATAGGTTTCTGCCGAATCGGGGCTAGAAATCGCGTCGCCATTTCACCGGGCTTGGCGTCACTCATAAATGGGAGCACTTCAAAAACGACCATGAAGCACAAAATGTACAGTGCACTACCTGAAACAGAAGTGGCGGGCCACCGATGTCGACTGGTGCGATCGCGAAATAAGACGATCGCTCTACTCACATTGGAAGGAAATTCCCCCTTCACACAGGCATGCTCGATGCTCACCATGTTGGGGGAAACGGGAAGAGTGGTGGAAGTTCCACGTGTAATAAGTGTGGATGCAATGATGGTCGGGTATGAGCAGGGAGAAGTCGCAGACCGGCTAGGTTGTATAAAAGCCTCTGAACAACATGAGGTGGTTGTGTACGAAGATAGAGGTGAAAACCTAAACTATCTAAGAGCGCACGACTCAAAAACTACAACCGACAGCTGGGGACACCCAATACCTACCTCGATCAGTGGATCCGAACGCGTCCAACAAAAAGCAGTCGCCGAGAAAGACGCAGCCCACCAGAGTGGCATGATGGAACGTAAGAAAAGATCCAAAGTCGGAGGCCACCTCAAGGGATTTCTAAACACCTTCAGCTCAATGCTGCAAGGGCTGTCAGGAAATCCATCATCAACAACAGTCAAAACTACAACAGCAACAGCAAAGGCTCCAACAAATAAAAACAGGACAAGAGCTGACATGGGGCAGGTAACTCCGCCTCGTCTAATAGATGCAAAGGTTCCACGAGACCACGCGTACAACGCCTTCCTTGAGTTTTTGGCCATTACACGAGCAACCTCTGAGGTCAATCTCAAGGTTTGCAAAACCATCTTGGCAAATTTTGAGCAGGGTAATCAAAACCTACTAAAGGAAAAGCTCGAGGAGGCAGAGGCAGCCATATACAACAACGACAACTCCCAGGTCATCAAGGGCAAAATGTCAGGAAGCTATATGGCAGCATACAACGCAACAAGTGGCTTCGTGGCACTCAGCAGCGAAGAGACTGAGACCGGAGTACCTAAATTCAACACCCCAAAAGGAGACCCCTTGGTTGTTGTTGCAAAGTGCACCAGGATTCTACTGGACGACAAGATTCTCGACATGGCGAAATCCATGTCGGGAACTCAAGTCACAGGATCTGTCTGGAGGGACTGGGTGCCGCCAACAATTGAGTGGGTCAACGGAGTTCCGGGGTGTGGTAAGACAACCTGGGTGGTAGGGCACTTCGATGCTGACAAGGACGTCATCATCACCACAACATCTAATGCTGCTAGTGACCTAAGGGAGAAACTAGCGCTCCGTGTTGGTGATCTTGTCAAGACCAGGGTCCGCACTATGGCTTCTGTCTTGGTTAATGGCTTCAGAGAGTCGGACAAATGCAACCGTCTCATGGTTGACGAGGCTCTCATGAACCACTTCGGAGCCATAGTCATGGCAGCCAAGCTGTGCGGTGCCAAAGAAATGGTCCTCATCGGAGATGTCAACCAGTTGCCTTTCATCGATAGAGAAAATCTCTTCGAAATGAGGTACTGCCGCCCAAACCTGGTAACAAACATCAGCCAGGAGTTGCTATGTACACACCGGAACCCCATGGATGTTGCCTATGCACTAAGAGAGGTATACTCCGGTATATACTCTTCAACACTAAGTGCGCGTTCTCTTAACATACAAAATTACACCGGTGCTCAAATACCCCATACGCTCCAAAACACTCTATTCCTGGTCCATACCCAAAGCGAGAAGCAATGTCTCATCGACCAGGGATACGGTAAGGGCACAGGATCGCGTACACTGACCATCCACGAAGCGCAGGGGTTAACGTTCGAAACGGTAATCATTGTTAAAACCACATCAAAAACAATAGATTTACATCAGAGCGTACCCCATGCGGTGGTAGCAGTGTCACGGCATACCACCAGCTGTACCTACCACACGGATGACCAAAACGACGCGATAGGGTACTTTATCAAAAGAGCAATGGCAGCGTCAACCAAAAAAATAGTGGAATACAACCTAAAAATGGCCATCAAACACCGAAACGCAGCGGTCGTTGAGAAACTCGCTCGCGAGTTGGGACGGATGGACGAACAGGGTTAACCACTATCCTCATAAACTTCATGTAACAAATAGTATCTTACTAAATTCTGTAACCAATAGGAAAATAATTTTATAGTAACTTTGTAAAAAAAAAAAAAAAAAAAAAAAAAAAAAAAAAAAAAAAAAAAAAAAAAAAAAATAAAAAAAAAAAAAAAAAAAAAAAAAAAAAAAAAAAAAAAAAAAAAAAAAAAAAAAAAAAAAATATTAACCATAACAATATGTAACAGATGTATACCCAAGCCTAATTATAATAAAGCTAACAATGTATAATAAAATCCACCTAAGAAGTAACTCTAACAACTATAACCATGTATACTCTAACTTCATATATCACTATATAACAACAATTAAACAAAATGAATGTTTTAATTATAGATCTTATAACATAAAATAACCAAAATTGTCTTCAAAAACAAAATGATATGTATAATTTAAACTAGCATAACGATAATGGTATTCATTGTATTTATATAAATAACAAGAACATTATGTATCAACTAGAATTAAGTCAATATCAAGTTTCCTTACTGAGTAAGTCTCTTAATTTTAAGTTTGTAATAAAATAATGAGTTACTAAATAAAGAATTAAATTAAAAAAGAGCACGGACTGCAGTCTGTGGAGCATAGTTTAAAAAAAAAAAAAAAAAAAAAAAAAAAACCTAACCTAACCTAACCTAACCTAACCTAACCTAACCTAACCTAACCTAACCTAACCTAACCTAACCTAACCTAACCTAACCTAACCTAACCTAACCTAACCTAACCTAACCTAACCTAACCTAACCTAACCTAACCTAACCTAACCTAACCTAACCTAACCTAACCTAACCTAACCTAACCTAACCTAACCTAACCTAACCTAACCTAACCTAACCTAACCTAACCTAACCTAACCTAACCTAACCTAACCTAACCTAACCTAACCTAACCTAACCTAACCTAACCTAACCTAACCTAACCTAACCTAACCTAACCTAACCTAACCTAACCTAACCTAACCTAACCTAACCTAACCTAACCTAACCTAACCTAACCTAACCTAACCTAACCTAACCTAACCTAACCTAACCTAACCTAACCTAACCTAACCTAACCTAACCTAACCTAACCTAACCTAACCTAACCTAACCTAACCTAACCTAACCTAACCTAACCTAACCAGTCTGGCTCCAACCGCACTCCGGAGCGCCCACTTCTAAGCAAACCTCCACGATAAAAAATTCCTAAAAATTTCAAAAAGTGACCTACAGTGCCGTGCGACATATCAAAATTTGTAAAATCACAAGGCGCACAGGGCAGTGAAAACGCCTTGTCGCTAAGTGCAATCGCCGCTAAGTTATAACGGAATAAGTGAAATTTTGAAAATTTTCAAAGTTGAAAGTGGATTTTTCTCGGTTTCTGCAGTGGTGACATATACTTTTTGTAGTGCCTTTTGAAAGTCCTACAGGAGCACTACGGTTTTTCTGCCTTTCCCGATTTTTCCCGCGCAGGAGCGCGGAGATAAAGGCAGAAAACCAAAAACCACGTGGCCACGAGGTCGTCGATCCAGGGCAGCCAGGAAAAATCTGACGTCGGGACCATCTGGATTACATCGCGGAGATCAGGGAGGCACTTTTTGTTTTAATCTAGGTCAAATTTTGACATAGATATATTAGTTTTAAATTTTTTGTAAATTTTATAAATTTTTATCTTATTTAAAAGATCTGTAACATATATGTTTCAAATTAGTTTTATGTAGATTTTAAGCCCCTCAACATTGTGTAAAAATTTCGACCTAGGTCGATCAGCTAGATTTCAGGAAAAAATTTTTTGAAATTTCCAGGGGTACACGAGGTACCCCTAAATTTAAAGGAAAAATTTAAATTTAAATAGGGAAAAATTTATAATAATTATTTAGAGGTTTGTGCAAAATTTTGAAAAGTTCAGGCAGATATTCAGTCGGTTAGGCTAGTTTTAGGCTAAATAATTGTGTTTTTTGCAATTATAAAATCAGGGGGAGGACTTATCAACACTTGGCCCATCCCAAGCCATTGCGTATGTTGTGCCCTTCAAAACAAGCCCAAACACGGCCCACTTCGGATAAAAATTGCCGGAGTTAGTTCTGGAGCGGCCAATTGCGACGCCATCTTGGATTGTCTTGAAGGGGCATAACTCTCGCTAGAGTGGTTCGATTGGAACGGGATTTCCAGTGTTGGTACCGTTACTGCCCCCTCTCTGATTTGACATTAGTTGGAGCTCTAGGTAGAGCCAAAAATTTTTGGCTCTACCTATCTTATTAGAGGCTAACCGGGGACGAGCCAAGCACAACTGTCAAAATCCCGAAGCTCTAGCTTCAAAATTAACGAAGTTACGGGGGTTTTTCGATATAGGCGCCATTTTGTTTCGCCATTTTGAAAAACTTTAAAGCTTCGTATCTCTGGAACTGGCCGGCCGATTTTGACGAGAATTTTTTAGTTAAGTTGACTAGTAGCAGGACTACCAGCCTGTATATTAAGACAGACTCTAGGTAGAGTCTCTAATAGATTAGATTAATTAAGACATTGATTGTTTTGTTTTAGTGTATTTTCACTGTTTTATCGCTGACTCACGAACACACCTGTGAAGAGTTACATACTCTACATAGAGCACACTTGTTACGCACAAAATACATACCTGTGAAACAGCGCCCTCTTGTTAAAGTTGCCACGAAGATCACGGAGATACCTAAAACAAGAAACAAATAATTAATACATCGTAAATATAATATATAACTTATCCAAACATTACATTAACAAATCTTAAAAACTATTAATATTTTAAAAATTTTTACACTGTTTACACCTTTATTTTAGTTTGTGACAGTGAAAGGGGACCAGGCTTAGAACTTAGACTTGGAGTGACCATATTTGGCGCTTTTCTTGTAATTTATAAGACATATTAGGTTACTTTTTATATTTTTTATTTTAAGGAAATATATACAACTTTACAAATTAGTCTTTTGACCTGTAAACTATTGTTTATTACTTTTAATTAGTGTAGTAGTAATTCTTAATTATCTTTCTGTTTTATTATTTTTTGTATTTTGACTTGCTTAGGTTTTTATTCAGTATTGTAGGTTATTTAATTTAATTATTTTGAA
Organism: Philereme vetulata; assembly: GCA_918857605.2. Classification (NCBI taxonomy): domain Eukaryota; kingdom Metazoa; phylum Arthropoda; class Insecta; order Lepidoptera; family Geometridae; genus Philereme; species Philereme vetulata. Next base: position 7,465,589 of record OU975473.1, on the reverse strand, counting down.
CGGACTATATTCTCTATTGAAAAAATTTTGACAATTTTAAATCAACTAGCTTCGACGCCTTTTACACGTCGAACTAGTACAGCGGCTATCCTACACCGCGCAAAATATGCTCGGGATGAGAACCCCTCCGAAGAAAGCGACACAAAACTCCCCCCCCAAGAAGGCCGTGCCTCCGAAGAAGGACGTGAATCCGAAACCTGAGGCATCAAACCCTCTTGTAAAGGATGCAAAATCGACAGAGAAGATCGGCTCGTCGGAGTTGGGAGAAAAGACTTTTTTGGTCAGGCGTAGTATAGGCGAGATCGAGGCAAGAGCTGGGACCTCTCCGAAGAAGGTGGCGGTGCCAGTGGCGGGCCCTTCGAGGCCTAATACACGAAGGCCATCCTCGGATGCCTCGGGCAGCCAAGAGACTGGAGAACTGGCTCCAAAGCCCTCAGTAGAGAACGTACTTAGCCCGCCAAAAACAAAATATGTTAATAGGGTTTCAGAAGCCCGCGCCTGCCTTACCAAAGCAAAACTGAACTTGGGTAACGCAAGGAACTTAAGAACGGACATAAAAATTGAAGTTACCCAAGCTGTAGCCCGCCTATTTCAACTAGTGAAAGAGGCGGAGATGGCAAAGGGCCGAGTTGGCCCGGAGCCTTCGCCGTCTTTAACAGTTGATAGGGGGGAGGTGGAACATGAAACAAAGGAAGGAAAAGAAGATGAGTTGATCAGAAAGATGTCTGAGCATATAGAAAGAATGAATGAAAATAATATAAAAATGGAAAGGCTCAAAGAAACGATAGAGAAGCAGCAAGAGGTGTCGACTCTTGAAGGGGCAACCTACGCGAGTGTAGCGGCTGGCCGTTCCTGGAGACACCTCCCTGAGCAGACGGTGCTGCACTCCGTGGTGGTCTCATCAAGAGACGAGACCGAAACAGGCGAGGAAGTTCTGAATAAGATAAGAAAAGTGATAAATGCGAAGGAAGAAGGGATTAAGATAGATAGAATAAAGAAAGCAAAAGACAGAAAAATAATCGTAGGATGCCAGACCAAAGATGAGAGATCCAAGGTAAAGGAGATACTCAAAAAAGCGGGAAACCAACTGAGCGTCGAAGAGGTTAAAAATAAGGACCCCCTCCTGATCTTCAAGAACGTCTTGAATTATAACTCCGACGAGGATATCCTCCGCGCCCTAAGAAACCAGAACAGCGGTGTCTTTTCTGGTCTCGAAGAAAAGGACAATAGAGTAGAGATAAAATTCAGGAAGAAAACGAGAAACCCCCTTACCAGCCATGTGGTCGCTAAAGTGTCTCCAGCAATATGGAAGCGGATGCTGCAAGCAGAAACTGCGCACATAGACCTGCAGAGGGTGCGTGTGGAGGATCAATCTCCGTTGATTCAGTGCTCCCTCTGCTTGGCGTATGGGCACGGAAGACGCTTCTGTAAGGAGAGTGCTGAAAAGTGCAGTCACTGTGGGGGACTGCACTTGAGAACAGAGTGCGCAGACTGGCTCGCACACGCGTCCCCTAGCTGCATAAATTGCACAAAAGCCGGAGTGGAAAGGGCGGAACACAACGCCTTTAGCAGTGACTGCCCGGTGAGGCGCAAGTGGGAAGCACTGGCGAGATCCACCGTGGCGTACTGCTAAGGGCGTTGTCACAGTCTTCCCACTCAAAATAGTGCAAGCAAACCTGCAAAGGAGCAAACTGGCCACTGACGAGATACTCATTGAGTCAGAAAGGCGCGGAATCTCAGTTGCTCTCTTGCAGGAGCCGTATGTTGGAGCAGATAGGAGGGTGAAGAGCCGCCGGGGTACGAGGGTCTTCCAGAGCACTGGCCAAGGAGAAGGAACTGTAAAAGCCGCAATAGTTGTTTTCAACACCGAATTAGACATAGTGCAGTATCCGGAACTCACCACAAACAACATCACAGTGGTGGGAGTCCAAACCAGTGCCTGGAAGACCACGATGGTGTCCTACTACCTGGAGCCGGACCAACCCATAGGACCCTATCTGGACCAGTTAACGACGATAGCCCAGAGAGTGGGACTCAAAAGGCTGATAATAGGAGGGGACGCTAATGCGAAAAGCACATGGTGGGGAAGTACCGTGATAGATAGCCGAGGCGAGGACATGGTGGGAGCTCTTGATGACCTGGGTCTTCAAATTCTAAACATAGGGCAAACTCCGACCTTTGACACCATACGGGGAGGAAAGCGGTACCACAGTCACGTGGACGTCACAGCCTGCACGGAGGATATGCTTAATCTGGTGGCGGACTGGACTGTGGTGGAAAACCTTACGAGTTCGGATCACAACGGCATAACCTTTAACATACAACTTAAAAAATCAAAAGGCATAACAATATTAAGAACTACTAGGAAATTTAATACGAGGAAGGCTAATTGGAGTCAGTTTCGTGAGAAACTGACCCAATTAGAAATAGATTATAAATTAAATATAGAGCAGATTAAAGAGATGCATGATACACATGAAATAGAGCAAGCCATAAAAAACTATACTAAAGCCATCACAGAAGCATGCACCAAATCAATACCAGAGAAAAGTAATAAGGAAAAACTTACCATGCCGTGGTGGTCCGAAAAACTCGCTGAGATGAAGCGGGAAGTCACTACCAGAAAGCGCAGAATCCGATGTGCGGCGCCGATCCGGAGGGAGAAGGTCATCCAGGAGTACCTGAAAAAGAAAGAAGAATATTTGTTAGAGACCAAGAGGGCCCAGGTAGAGAGCTGGAAGGAGTTTTGTGGAAAGCAGGACCGGGAAGGGGTATGGGATGGGATTTATAGGGTCATTGGAAGAACTAGGAGCAGGGAGGAGGACTTGCCACTAGAGAAAGCGGGAAAAATCTTAGATGCTGCCGGCTCCGTTAGGCTTCTGGCAGAGACCTTCTATCCAGAGGACCTGACGGAGACTGATAACGATGAGCACCGCCAAATAAGAGAGCTAGCAGAAAGAGTGAACGATGAGGAACAAAGTGAACTTTGGGACCCACCGTTCACGCAGACTGAGCTCGACGTGGCACTCAAGTCGTTCAACCCCAAGAAGGCCCCCGGTGCTGATGGACTCACAGCAGATATCTGCAACTGCGCAATAAGAAACAGCCCCGGGGTGTTCCTGGGACTTTTAAATCAGTGTCTCGCCAAGCATTACTTCCCTAATCTGTGGAAAGAAGCGACAGTTGTAGTGCTACGAAAGCCGGGCAAAGCCACATACACCGTCCCCAAATCCTATAGGCCGATAGGTCTGCTGCCTGTGCTGGGAAAAGTCCTCGAAAAGATGCTGGTTGCCCGACTCAAATACCATCTGTTACCGAGGATGAGTACTCGCCAATACGGATTCATGCCCCAGAGGAGCACCGAAGACTCTCTCTATACCCTTATGCTGAACATCCGGGAAAAACTGGACCAGAAAAAACTGGTCGTACTAGTGTCACTGGATATAGAGGGAGCCTTCGACAGCGCCTGGTGGCCTGCTATAATGGTCCGTTTGGCAGAGGAAAAGTGTCCGGTAAATCTCAAAAGACTAATCGGCAGTTATCTGAGAAACAGAACGGTGAGAGTCAGGTATGCTGGCGAGGAGTTTTCTAAGGAAACCAGCATGGGATGCGTTCAGGGATCCGTGGGGGGGCCACTGCTGTGGAATCTTCTGCTGGACCCATTACTAAAAGAACTCGACAGAAGGGGGGACTATGCGCAGGCGTTTGCTGACGACGTCGCCTTGGTCTTCGATGGGGAAACAGCACAAGAAGTACAGAGGGATGCCAATGCCGCCCTTGAGTATGTACGGGTATGGGGGGTCAAAAATAAGCTGAGATTTGCGCCGCAAAAAACTATGGCCATGGTCATAACACGCAAGCTCAAGTACGACACCCCACGTCTGGAAATGGGAGGTGTTGGCATTCCAATGTCCAGGGAAGTTAAAATCTTGGGGCTAACCATCGATGACAAATTGACATTTAATACACACGTAGCGAACGTCTGTCGCAAAGCGCTCAACTTCTACAAACAACTGTCGAGAGCTGCCAAAATAAACTGGGGATTGAACCCAGAAGTTATAAGGTGCATCTACACAGCAGTGGTGGAACCAACAATCCTCTACGCGGCGAGTGCTTGGGCGACGGCTACCAACAAACTAGGGGTACAAAAACAGCTCAACACGGTGCAGCGGGGCTTTGCCCAAAAAATGGTAAAGGCTTATAGAACGGTCTCTCTTAACTCGGCACTATTGCTCGCTGGGCTGCTTCCTCTGGACATAAGAGTCCGGGAAGCAGCCTTGCTTTATGAAATAAAGAAAGGCCATACCCAGCGAATAATAGGAGACCGGGAGATAGAGAGACGAGTGCCTTACACGGAAGCACCGCATCCTGCAGAGCGGACCGAGTCGGAGTTCATATGCGTGGTTGACGGGTCGGCACTGGAACAACACTTTGACGATGGCCTGAATATTTTTACAGATGACAGTAAAATAGAAGGGAAAGTCGGCGCCGCGTTCTCCGTATGGAAGAGCGCGACGGAGACAAGTACCCGAAAGTTATTGTTGGATCAGTGCTGCACCGTTTACCAGGCGGAACTGCTGGCTCTGCTTGAAGCGGCAAAGTACGTGTTAAAGTCCAGAGAGCCCACCTGCAACGTCTACTGTGACTCTAGGTCCGCCCTGGAGACCGTCGTGGACGGCATTTCCCTCCATCCCCTAGCTGTGGAAACAAAAGCCATCATCAAAAAGATCAGAGATGATGGCAAAATACTGAGATTATTTTGGATAAAGGCGCACGCTGGGCTGGAGGGAAATGAAAGAGCGGATGAATTGGCGAAGGACGCCGCACTGCACAGTAAAACCAAGCCGAAATACGACAAGTGTCCGGTGTCATTCGTCAAGCGACAAATCCGTTTGGAGTCGCTGGACGAATGGAACCGGCGCTACAAAACCGGTGAAACTGCAGCAACAACGAAAATATTTTTCCCGGATGCAGTTCGAGCGTACCCACTAGTGAGAAGCCTGAGCCTAGAGCCTAAAACTGTTCAGCTCATGACGGGACACGGCGGATTCTCCTCGTACTTGCATCGCTTCAAGTGCAAGGACAGTCCGGCGTGTGAATGTGACCCACAGATGGAAGAGAGTGCTCTTCATGTCATAATAGACTGTCCCATCTACGCGCGACATAAATTCGACACTGAAATTGAAATAGGAGTAAATATTGAAAGGAAAAATATAAACTGGATAATGGAACAGAAAGATATAAGAAATGGATTTATTAAGTATTGTAATTTCGTAGTTAATAAGGTAGTAAACAAAAATAAATAGAATTTAACGGGATCCACTATCATATATGTAAATTATATAATAAGTGCCCATGTATTAGTATGTAGACAAATAAATGTAAGAAAAAACTAGATTATAGAGTAAAATTAAGAAATAGAATAGAGTATTGCCATTAGGAAGTTTAAAATAAATAAATAGAATTAAAGTTGTTACCCCACTTAGAATTAAATGTTAAAATAATAATGTACTTAATGTAAAAATATAATGTAAACAAATGTAAAATAGAATTAGAAATATTGTAAACTAAACTATGAGATTATAAAAGTAAATAAAATGTACCCGACCAATCCCATCCCTAGAATATAATAAGAAATAGATAATAATAAAATAGTTTAACATTGGCATCCCACCAATGGAAGTATGAAAGAGGATGAATACAAGAAAGATACAGTATGAGGAATGAAAGAAATAATAAAAGACGACTAGAAAGAAAGAGAAATTTGCAAAAAAGGACTCCGACCTTATGTCGGAGGATAGAAGTAGGATAGCTCGCGGGCCGGACCTCAGCGTCCGGACAGGAAAAAAAAAAAAAAAAAAAAAAAAAAAAAAAAAAAAAAAAAAAAAAAAAAAAAAACCTAACCTAACCTAACCTAACCTAACCTAACCTAACCTAACCTAACCTAACCTAACCTAACCTAACCTAACCTAACCTAACCTAACCTAACCTAACCTAACCTAACCTAACCTAACCTAACCTAACCTAACCTAACCTAACCTAACCTAACCTAACCTAACCTAACCTAACCTAACCTAACCTAACCTAACCTAACCTAACCTAACCTAACCTAACCTAACCAGTCTGGCTCCAACCGCACTCCGGAGCGCCCACTTACAAGTGTAGCTCCACGCTAAAAAATTCCTAAAAATTTAAAAAAGTGGTTTTAAGTGCCGTGTGATACACCAAAGTTTGAGGAATTACGAGGCGCACACGGCTGTGTAAACGCTGCGTCGCCAAGTGTATTCCTCACGGAGTAATCACAGAAAAAGTGAAAATTTAAAAAATTTCAAAGTTAAAAGTTTATTTTATTCGAGTTCTGCAGCGGTGACATATGGTTTTTATAGTGCCTTCTGAAAGGCCTCTTGAAGCGCTATAGTTTTTCTGCCTCTGCCGATTTTTCCCGCGCAGGAGCGCGGAGTAAAAGGCAGAAAAACAAACACCACGTGGCCACGAGGTCAGCGATCCAGGGCAGCCAGGAAGAAACTGAAAATTGGACCATTGGGACGTCGCTGCGAAGATCAAGGAGGCACTTTTCTTTTTCATCTACGTCAATTTTTGACAAATTGAGGGTAATTTTAAATTTTTGTAAAATTTTAAAGTTTTTTAACTTGTTCAATAGATCTGTAACATATATTTTTAAAATTAGTTTTATATAGATTTTAAGGCCCTTAATTGGACATAAAAATTTGGACATAGATTGTTCAGCTAGTTTGCGAGAAAAATTTTTTTGAAAATTTAGGGGGACCACGAGGTACCCTTAAATTTAAATTTAGGAAAATAATTAATTCAGATATATATTTTTAAAAATCGTGAGGGCATCTGTGCAAAATTTTGGGAATTTTCGACTAATATTTGCGTGGCTAGACCATTTTTTGTGTTTAAATCTGTGTTTTTTGAATTTATCAAATCAGGGGGGGGACTTATCAGCACGTGGCCCAACCCAAGCCATTGTGAGAGTTGTGCCCTTCAAAACAAGCCCAAACACGGTCCAGTTCGGACTGAAACTGCCTAAGTTAGTTCTTGAACGGCCATATTGGACGCCATTTTGGATTGTCTTGAACGGGCATAGCTCTCGCTAGAGTGGTCCGATTGGGACGGGATTTTCACCGCTGATACCGCCACCGCACCCTCTCTGACTTGATCTGACCTGGGGCTCTAGGTAGAGTCAAAAATTTTTTGACTCTACATACTGTGCGGGAACCTAGACGGGGACGAGGTACATACGCCTGCAAAAGCCCCGAAGTTCTAGGACTTGTACGGACCGAGATATTTTGGTTACAAGTTTTGGCGGCCATTTTGTCCGCCATCTTGTAAAAACTAAAAGCTCCATATCTCGGGAACCCGCCGTCCTATTTCGACGGGGTTTTCGCAGGTAAACTGACCGGTAGCCGGACTACCTGTATAAACATAGAGGCCGACTCTATATAGAGTCTTAAAAAATTTTATATTTTATTTTAGTTCTTTTTGTTTTCCCTCGAGTGTGGGTTTTATTTTAAGTGAAATTTTTATTGTTTTTGACTCAATTTACATAAACTATCTATAAGAAACAGACTAGGTAGAGCTCTTACTGTTTTTACTATTTTTATTATATATTAGATAGATATTTAGACTTTTTATTTTTAGTTTATAGGTTATATTAGGCAAATTTATTTACCACTTATACAATTTTAATTTGACGACCTGTTCCGCGTTATAAAGACTTCCAATCATAATGTTTGGAATCCGAAGCCCGAATAAAAAAGCGGAAAAACCCGCGAACGAGGCAGAAAATATCTGCCAAACGAGTGAAGAGGGGGTAACTGTGAGGGCGGGACCCTCAAACATGACCGACAACGCATCCCAGCCAGGAAAAAAGCTTCCAGATAGGGCATCAGAGGCAAAGGCGAGCCTCATAAGAGCAAAAACCCTACTGGGGGACGCCCGAAACCTCAGGACCGATATAAAAATTGGGGTCTCCCAAAGTGTAGAGCGAGTCTATCAGCTCTACAAGGAGGCAGAAGCTGAAATAGCTTCCTTGAAGGCGAAGGGGGTCCGTACACAGTTAAAAGGAAAAGAAAATGCAAAAGAGATTGCTCAAGAAAAAGTGCAGAAAGACGACGCCTTAATGCAAACCCTAGCAGAGCACACCAAGCTTTTAAAAGAAAATAATGAAAAAATGGAAGTACTTAAGGAAGCATTAGAAAGGAAAACTTACGCAAGTGCAGTAGCGGCACCCCCTAAGAAGCTTCACCCGGAGCAGACCGCGCTGCACTCAGTAGTAGTAACGGCGACAAACGAGACAGCGACCGGAGAAGACGTCCTGTACAAGACGATAAATGTCGTAAAAGCCACAGATGGAGAAATAAAGATAGAGAAATTTAGAAAAGCGAAAGATAGAAAGGTAATACTGGGATGCAGGACTGAAGAAGATCGGAAAAAATTAAAGGAAAGGCTGAGTAGAACAAAAGAATTAAATGTGGAAGATATAAAAAACAAGGACCCACTGGTGATTCTAAAAAGCGTCTGGATGACAGAATATACAGATACGGACGAAGATGTTATCCTGGCGCTAAAAAACCAAAACCAGTCTATAACACTTGGCCTTGATGAGAAAGACGACAGAGTTCGAATTGCCTATAGGAAACGAACGCGAAATCCGGATAAGGTCCATATAGTGATGAGGGTCTCGCCAAAAATATACCAACGGATTATGGCATTAGAAATGGTGTACATGGACGTACAGAGGGTAAAGGTGATGGATCAGTCGCCGCTGGTTCAGTGCTCCCAGTGTCTCGGCTACGGCCATGGTCGACGCTTCTGTAAGGATTTGCATGAGACATGTAGTCATTGCGGAGGCGCCCACTTAAAACACCAATGTGCGGACTGGCTTGCCGGAGCTGCCCCGGCATGCAGTAACTGCGTTAGGGCCAAAATAGAGAACACGGAGCATAATGCCTTCAGCGATAGTTGTAACATCAGAAGGAAGTGGGATGCTCTAGCAAGAGCATCGATAGCTTACTGCTGAACGGTTATGTAACAAATCATAGGTAGAAATAAAAATTAGATAATAAGTATGTTGTATATATATGATAAGCATATATGAAAACATCATTGAAATATGAAACTGTTAATAAAAATTCACATGTAACCTAGTAAGTATAAATTTAAGCATACACTAATTTTGTAGTATACAAATATAGTAATTTAAGAAAATAAATAGGATTTAAGATAGATAAATTATGTTGAATATATATAATGAAGTATATATAAAAGCAACATATATAACAATGTTTTAAAATAAAAAAGATAGAGATATATACTATTTAATGCTATATAATAAATTAAGAAATGGTTAACAAAACTAATTGTGATACCTAGTAAAATATAGTGAGTTAAGAAGAATTAAAGTCAAGAGAAAAACAAGACCAGTTTAAACTTTAGAAAAATACTCTTTTAAAATCGTAGTTCAAAATATAATCTAGTAATCTAAGAAAATAATAAATAGAATAGCATTGTAAAATAACTAGAAATTGTTCACAAAAACTAGCTGTGATCCTAAAATAGATTAAGAAGTATAGAACCTAAGTCAAGAGGAAAAAAAAGATCAGTAGGAAACTTAGCGAGTACTCTACCAAATTAAACATAGCTATAATTATAAATATAGTATCTAGGAAAATAAAAAGATAAAAGAAGGATAAGAAAAAATTTATAGACCAGAAAACTTTCTGTGTGTCACTTCTAGTATGAAGGATGTATTATAGACTATATAGACTAAGTTACATACTAATTAGATTAGAAAAAGATAAATGTGAACTATTGTATAATTATATTATGTAAAAACAAAAATTAAGCATAGCAGCCAGTTGAATCCTTTTTGAGACCAAAAAATTATGTGTAAAATTTCTTTGTGTACTTCCTAAATAAATAAAACCTGTTGTTTTACTACCCCTGAAATAACAAGAGCTCTGAATAAGTCTTATCAGAGGTCAATAGGCAGGATAGCTCGCGGGCCGGACCTCTGCGTCCGGACAGGGAAAAAAAAAAAAAAAAAAAAAAAAAAAAAAAAAAAAAAAAAAAAAAAAACCTAACCTAACCTAACCTAACCTAACCTAACCTAACCTAACCTAACCTAACCTAACCTAACCTAACCTAACCTAACCTAACCTAACCTAACCTAACCTAACCTAACCTAACCTAACCTAACCTAACCTAACCTAACCTAACCTAACCTAACCTAACCTAACCTAACCTAACCTAACCTAACCTAACCTAACCTAACCTAACCTAACCTAACCTAACCTAACCTAACCTAACCTAACCTAACCTAACCTAACCTAACCTAACCTAACCTAACCTAACCTAACCTAACCTAACCTAACCTAACCTAACCTAACCTAACCAGTCCAGCGCCAACCGCACTCGGGAGCGCCCACTTACAAGCCAACCTCCTCGTTAAAAAATTCCGCAAAAATCAAAAGTTGATATTTTTACTGTCGTGCGACATATTAAAAGTTGAGAAATCGCAAGGCGCACACGATAGGAAAAACAGCGTTGAAAAAAGTGAAAAACTCGCGAAGTTAATGTGTGAAAAGTGGAATTTTGTGGTTTTTTCAAACTTTAAACTCAAATATCTTCGATTCTGCAGCGACGACCTATGAATATTTTTATGCCTTCTGGAAGGCCTTCAGAGGACCTCTTGTTTGACACCATCGCCCGATTTTTCTCGCGCAGGAGCGCCGAGAAAAAGGCAAAAAAACAAGTACCACGTGGCCACGAGGTCATCGATCCCGACCACCTGGAATCAAACCAACACCTGAAACGGCGGGACGCTTTGAAGAGGACCACGGAGGCACTTTCAGAAAGTTTTTAAGTTAAGTTTTCACATAGATATTAACATTTTCAAATTTTCAAATTTTTAAAAATTCATAACTTTTTATTTAAATCTTTTAGCTATAAATTAAAATTCAAAATTTAGTAGGCCTGGTGATCTTCTATCACCAGAAAAAATTAGGCAATAGATCGATCAGTTGGTTTTTGAGTTACGATTTTTTAAATATTTGAGGTTGGCACGAGGTGCCTGATATAATTGTTATAGCAAAATTGTAAATATTAGAAAATAAGAAGATTTTAGTTTTAAGACTTTGTGCTGTATTAGATTTTTAGAATTTTAATTTTTCGATTTCCTATCTCCATTTATTAAAAATTTTTAGTGTTTTTTGTACTTATAAAATCAGGGGGGGGTTATTTTAAGTAGTTATTAAAATTAAGTGACAGGTCTTTAGAAGACCTTTTCTAGGACCCCAAACACGGTAGTGTTTGGATAAGAACAGCCAAAGTTAGACCCGAGACGGCTTTTTGGCGGCCATCTTGGACCATCTTGTAAAATAAAAAACCTTTGTATCTCGCAGACCCGACGTCCGATCCTGACGGGACTTTTTTAGTTAAATTGACTAGTAGCAGGACTATCTGCCTACGTAAAAGGCAGACTCTACGTAGAGAAAAATTTTATTTTTATTTTTTATTTTTGTTTTCTTTTTGCTTTGTTATTTGTTTTCTTTGCTTTTCTGTGTCTGTATTATCAAAGCAAAGCACGTGCGTGTACTCACTGACACATCTAGGTAGAGCTAAAAACTCTACATAGAGCACACTTGACATTTAATTCTGTTTTTAATTTGAAGTGAGTAGCTTTTGTTTTCTTTTTGCGTTTTTTATTGCGCCCTTAAATAAGTTTAGAATAGGTATTTTATTTTAGTGTAGTAATTTGACAAATAATTCCTTAATACAAACCTTTACCAAATTTTACACTTGACACGTTCCCCTTGCATTTGCACAAGTTAATATGTTCGGCTTCCGCACTCCAACAAAGGGCGCAAAGACTGTCAACGAGACAACCTTGAGCCCCAAAATGACGCAGGATAGCACCTTTCTGATAGACTCCACTCACAAGGAAGCCTTGCGCCCGTCCAAAAGCCCTTCCAACGTAAGGAGGAGCATAGGCGAATGGGAAGCAGGAAAGTCCGACGCAAACCCAAACCCAAGAAATCAAGGTTCAACGAGCAAAAGCAGCCCCGCTGAACCACGAAAACAAAAACCAACAAAAACACTCTCGCAGGAGATCAAAGCACAGACCCTTAAGACGACGATGGAGAGCGCGGGTTGCCCATCAAAGTACGTAGACCGGCTGGCAGAAGCCAGAGCGTATGTGACAAAGGCAAAAATTGGCCTTAACAACGCAAGAAACCTTAAGACGGAGATTAAGGTCGAAGTTGCATACCTCATCGACAGGCTATACCAGCTAGTCAAGGAAGCGGAAGGTATCAAGGGAACAGGACAGAAGAAAGCAAGCGACCCAGGGAATCAAAGGCAGCAAGGAAAAGAACCACCGAAGGCAGAAGAAATAACGACCGAAAGAGATAGGGAAAGAGAAGAAAAGAAAATGCAAAGGACTGAGAAAGATGACGAGATAATCAGGAAAATAGATGAGCATGCAAGGTTACTAGAGGACCATAAAAAGGAAATGGAGAAGCTGGCGGAAACAATAAAGACGCAACAAGAGCTGCACACGAACAGAGGCTCCTATGCAAGTGTTACAGCGAGCTCTCCAGTTAGGCCGCCTTTAGAAAACGCCGCTATGCACTCTATAATAGTCTCGTCAAAAGACGACCACGAAACAGGGGACCAGGTCTTCGAAAGAATCAGGAAGGTGGTTAATGCGACGGAGGAAGGGACAAGGATTGATAAGATAAGGAAGGCAAAGGACAGGAAAATAATAGTGGGATGTAAGAACGAAGAAGAGCTGAGAAAGGTAAAGAAAAGAATAGCTGAAAAGGAAGGGCAGTTAAACATAGAGGACATAAAAAACAAAGACCCTCTTGTCATCCTCTATGGGGTTCTCCAATGCCATACGGACGAGGAGATCACAAAAGCTATCCGCACACAGAACGGACACCTGCTAAGAGGAGTGAGCGGCGAGGACGACCGCATGGAAGTTCGCTTCCGTCGAAAAGCGAGGAACCCACTCATCTCCCATGTTGTTATCAAGGTGTCGCCCCGACTCTGGCAAAGCCTCACAAGCGCGGGGACTGTATACATCGACATGCAGAGGATCAGAGTCGCCGACCAATCCCCCCTTGTACAGTGCTCGCGCTGCCTAGGGTACGGACACGGAAGGCGATTCTGCACCGAGGCAGTCGATGTGTGCAGCCACTGCGGTGGAGCACATCTGAAGTCGGGGTGCCCTGACTGGCTGAGTGACGTCACCCCCTGCTGTGTCAACTGCACAAAGACGAAGGCTGCAAAGAGTGATCATGGCGCCTTCAGCAACGAATGCCCGGTGAGGCGCAAGTGGGAAGCACTTGCGAGATCCACCGTAGCGTATTGCTGAGGGCGTCCTTTACAAGATCATTCAAGCAAACCTCAGAAAGAAGCGGTTGGCGACGGACGAGGTCTTCATCGAGGCCGCTAAATGTAAGGCAGCGGTGATTCTCATACAAGAACCATACGTTGGGGCCCAAAAGAGACTAAAGTCGTACCCAGGTACTAGGATCTTCCAGAATGTCGAACAAGGCGAGATGGTGAAGGCGGCGATAGCAGTTATGGACCCTACCTTAGATGTCATCCAATACCCGCAGCTCACCACCAAAAACATTGCCGTCCTAGGGATCCGCACAACCGCCTGGGAAGTAAACCTAGTCTCCATCTACCTGGAGGGCGACCAGCCCTTGGAACCGTACCTGGATCACCTAACCAAGGTGGTGGAAAAACTCGGGCCAACCAGATTGGTCATCGGTGGAGACGCTAACTCCTGGAATATCTGGTGGGGTAGTGTTAGAACCAACTCCAGAGGGGAGGACCTCATGAAATTTTTTGACGATCACGGTTTGCAGGTACTCAACGACGGCTCTACACCAACATTTGACACGGTGAGAGGAGACCGGATATACGCCAGCCACGTAGACATCACCACTTGCTCAGAGGACATGCTCACCTTGGTGGACGGATGGACCGTCGTAAAAAGCATGACGAGCTCGGACCACAACGGCATAGTATTTAACATACAGTTACACAAAGCATACGGAACACAAATCACACGCACAACACGATCCTACAATACGAGGAAAGCAAATTGGGACCAATTTCGTGAGAAATTGGCTCAATTTAAAGCGGACAAAAACCTCACACACACAAAAGTAGAGCACACACACAGCACGCAACAAATAGAAGAAGTCATACACACATACACTCAAGCAATCACACATGCATGCAAGCAAACCATACCAGCCAAAAAACACACACAAGTACTTACTATTCCGTGGTGGTCTGAAAAACTCGCGCAGCTGAAGCGAGAAGTCGCCACCAGGAGGAGACGAATCAAGGGTACCGCACCGGTCCGAAGAGCGAGAGTCGTCGAAGAGTACCTGAAAAAGAAAGAGGAATACGAGTTAGAGGCGGAACAAGCAAGGGTACAGAGCTGGAGGGACTTCTGCAGCAAGCAGGACAGGGAGGGGGTCTGGGAGGGGATCTATAGAGTCATAGGCAGGACAAGGAAAAGGGTAGAAGACGAGCTACTTTGGGTTGAGGGCAAAGTGCTGGACGCCAAAGGCTCTGTGAAGGTACTCGCCGAAGCTTTTTATCCAGAGGACCCCACAGAAAGCGACAACACTGAACATCGCAGAATAAGAGCCAAAGCGGAGAGGGTGAACAATGGACAACAAGCTGAGCCTGGGGACCCATTGTTCACCATGACCGAGCTAAAAGCTGCGATGAGTACTTTCAGCCCAAAAAAAAGCCCCCGGAGCAGATGGATTTACTCTGGACATATGCAGAGAAGCCATAGACAGCGACCCAGAAATGTTTCTAGCTATAACCAATAAATGTCTAGAACATGCGCACTTCCCAAATCCTTGGAAAGAGGCCACGGTCATTGTGCTGCGGAAACCGGGAAAAGACTCCTACACCACCCCCAAATCGTACAGGCCCATCGGGCTCCTCCCAGTGCTGGGGAAAATCTTCGAGAAGATGCTAGTCAACCGGATCAAGTTCCACCTAGTGCCGAGGATAAGTACTCGCCAGTACGGATTCATGCCCCAGAAGAGCACGGAAGACTCCCTCTATAATCTGATGAAACACATAAACACAAAGCTCGACCAGAAGAGGGTACTGACACTTGTGTCGTTAGATATAGAGGGGGCCTTCGATAGCGCATGGTGGCCGGCCATCAGAGTCCGACTGGCGGAGGAAAAGTGTCCGGTAAACTTGAGACGGGTGATAGATAGCTATCTTCGTGACCGAAGAGTCAAGGTCCGATACTCCGGGGAGGAGTACGAAAAGCGTACAGAAAAAGGGTGCGTGCAGGGGTCAATTGGAGGCCCAATTCTGTGGAATTTGCTCCTAGACCCCCTCTTGAAGGACTTGGAACTTAGGGGCGATTACGTACAGGCATTCGCGGACGATATAGTACTTGTCTTTGATGGTGAGACGTCGATGGAGATCGAAAGACAGGCCAATGCCGCGCTCGAACGTGTTTGCGCGTGGGGAGTCCGGAACAAGCTTAAGTTTGCGCCACACAAAACCATGGCTATGGTAATTACGCGCAAACTAAAGTACGACTTCCCGCGCCTGAACATGGGCGGGATTGACATTGGACTGTCAAAGGAGATTAAGTTGCTTGGCCTCACCATCGACAATAAACTAACTTTTAACGCGCATGCCGCGAATGTCTGTCGTAAAGCGCTGAGTTTTTACAATCAGCTGTCTAGGGCCGCGAAAGTTGGTTGGGGTCTACAGCCGGAGGTGATCCGAGTCATATACACTGCAGTAGTAGAGCCCACCATTATGTATGCTGCTAGCGCATGGGCACCAGCGACTAAAAAACTATGCATAAGAAAGGAATTTGACACGGTGCAGCGCGGATTTGCACAAAAACTTGTAAAGGCGTATAGGACTGTCTCGCTTAACTCGGCGCTACTACTTGCCGGATTACTTCCACTGGACATAAGAGTCCGGGAAGCAGCCTTATTATATGAGATAAAGAAAGGTCACACCCGGCAAGTAGTTGGAGACCGAGATATCGAGACACAAGTACCGTACGCGGCCATGCCACACCCGGCACTCCGAAAGGAGATAACATTTACCTGCCTGGAAGACGGAGCAGCATTGGACCAGAACCTAGACGCTAATCTTAACATTTATACTGATGGCAGCAAGATCCAGGGGAAAGTAGGCGCCGCACTGTCCATCAGAATCGGAACCACTGAAATAAGTACCCGTAAGTTGAAGCTGGATGAATGCTGCACCGTCTACCAGGCGGAACTGCTGGCACTGGCGGCGGCAGCTGAAGAGGCGCTAAAGGGAAACAAACCAAGCTGCAGCATCTTTAGTGACTCGCGCTCAGCCCTAGAAACGGTAGCTAACTTGTCTTCCCCCCATCCCCTTGCAGCCCAGATTCGAGAATCAATAACAAAGCTCAGAGATCAAAACAAAATGCTGAAGCTATTTTGGGTAAGGGCACACATGGGGTTGGAGGGAAATGAGAGAGCCGACGAATTGGCAAAGAGCGCAGCACTGACACTAAAAGTCAAGCCAAAGTACGACAGCTGCCCGGTATCATTTGCCAAGCGAGAACTCAGAAGAGACTCGCTTGGCGAATGGAACAATCGCTACATGAGTGCAAAGCAAGGTGCTGTCACCAGAACCTTCTTCCCAAATGCAATCGCGGCACACAGAGTCATTAAAAACATAGATCTAACTCCCACCACAGTCCAACTCTTCACAGGGCACGGCGGGTTCTCCTCATACTTGCATCGCTTCAAGTGTAAGGAGAGTCCGTCATGCCCCTGCGATCCCGATGTCGAGGAAGATGTCCTACACTTGATTTGTGACTGCCCCAGATTCGGACCAGTACGTGCAGATACGGAAATCGAAATAGGAATAGATATTAGTATAGGAAATTTGGCAATTATATTAGATAGTACAGATAGTAGAGATAAGTTTTTAAAGTATTGTTGTAAAATAGTTAATGTAGCAATTAAAAGAAATAAGTAGCAATAAGGGAACACAATTGTATAATATTAGGTTATATAATTGTGTCCATATATATTAAAATGTATTAGCAGTTAAGTAAGTATGTAAAATATTTAAATAAATAAATACCTCTGTAACTTAGCCATAAGGAATGATGTTAAATATTGAATAAAAAATACCCTAGTTGTTTTTAATCCTCTATAAAATAAAAAAGGTAGAGTAAATAAAGTAAGAATGTGGATGTAAACAAGAAAGATACAGTATGAGGCATGAAAGTGCGAGAAGCATTAATGCGAGAACTGGTATGCAAGAGTTGTGCAAAAAATGTGCCTGGCAACGCCAGGGGAACTAGAAAAAAAAAAAAAAAAAAAAAAAAAAAAAAAAAAAAAAAAAAAAAAAAAAAAAAAAAAAAAAAAACCTAACCTAACCTAACCTAACCTAACCTAACCTAACCTAACCTAACCTAACCTAACCTAACCTAACCTAACCTAACCTAACCTAACCTAACCTAACCTAACCTAACCTAACCTAACCTAACCTAACCTAACCTAACCTAACCTAACCTAACCTAACCTAACCTAACCTAACCTAACCTAACCTAACCTAACCTAACCTAACCTAACCTAACCTAACCTAACCTAACCTAACCTAACCTAACCTAACCTAACCTAACCTAACCTAACCTAACCTAACCTAACCTAACCTAACCTAACCTAACCTAACCTAACCTAAACTAACCTAACCTAACCTAACCTAACCTAACCTAACCTAACCTAACCTAACCTAACCTAACCTAACCTAACCTAACCTAACCTAACCTAACCTAACCTAACCTAACCTAACCTAACCTAACCTAACCTAACCTAACCTAACCTAACCTAACCTAACCTAACCTAACCTAACCTAACCTAACCTAACCTAACCTAACCTAACCTAACCTAACCTAACCTAACCTAACCTAACCTAACCTAACCTAACCTAACCTAACCTAACCTAACCTAACCTAACCTAACCTAACCTAACCTAACCTAACCTAACCTAACCTAACCTAACCTAACCTAACCTAACCTAACCTAACCTAACCTAACCTAACCTAACCTAACCTAACCTAACCTAACCTAACCTAACCTAACCTAACCTAACCTAACCTAACCTAACCTTTTTTTTTTTTTTTTTTTTTTTTTTTTTGCGCTGGGAAAAATGCGTTACGCATGCCCCCCCATTGGGGGATGGGGGGGGTATGTGGGACTCCCCGGTCTATAAAGGACCGGTATACCCACTAAACAACCCAGCGGCATTCCAGCATCGTCTGCGTGGAGGAGGACTGGGAAACTGGCTTTCTTCCAGTCCCCCGCCGACGACCGCCCGCCTTTACAGCGGGGCCCACACGCCCCTCCCTAAAGGGAGAGGCCCGGGAATGACCGTGAATTCTCGGCCATCCCCGCCCGGCGGAGATGGAGGATCTGCAATGCAGGAGAAGACGCCCCCGCGCCTGTCTCCCACTATCCTCCACCAGGAGGGGGAAGGCGGTTGTCGTACAAACGCCTTCTCCCACCCCTTCTTCGCCTGCGGAGCGGTGCTGCGAGGGGGTCATCCTCCCGCGCGCGCTCCGCTGCCTCCTTTTGGGACATTACGTCCTCACAAAAGGAGGCTACGGCTGTCCAGGCCTCCTCGCTTCCCAGCATGGATAAGACCACGCCTGGAAGCGAGAGGTCCTGACCAACCACCGCTACCATGTCGCGGCGCGGTTCGGACCACGACGGACACACTTCGAGGGTGTGCTGCGCCGTGTCCTCTGCCGCGCCACATTCATGGCACGACGGGGTCTCCTCTCTTCCTATCCGGTGCAGGCATGATCCGAAGCAACCATGCCCGGACAAAACCTGCACCAGACGGAAAGAGAGGGCACCATGGGACCGCCCCAGCCAGTCTTGCAGGACTGGACCTAGAGCGTCCAGCGTTCGGCGGCCGAAGGTGGCGGAGGCGAGGTCCTCCGTCCAATGGTGGACGATCGCGTCCCTCGCCTCTCGCCGGACGGCTTCCCGCTCTTCTCGGGTAGGGTGCTCTCCGAGCGCCCTGCGTCCCGCCGTCCACTCGTACACTCTGGCGAGCACCCACGCCTCGAGCTCCCAAGGAGGGGTACCCGCCAGAGCGCACGCCGCCGCGAAGCCCACCGAGCGGTAGGCCCTCGCCACCCGCTGCGCGATAGCCCTCTGGGGCCTGCGGATCGCGGTTGCGTTCTCCCTCCTTTGGAGGGAGTCCGCCCAGATGGGGGCCCCGTATAGGGCCATGCTCTTCAAGATGCCGGCGTATAATTGCCGGCATCGCGCTTTGGGCCCCCCCAGATTTGGAAGGAGCCAAGCGAGCGCGCCCGCGGCCTTTAGCAGGCGCGTCGATAGCCCGCTGAAGTGCGGGCCAAAGCGCCACCTGCTATCGAGGACTAGGCCCAGATATTTCATCTGGGCCTTCACCTCGACCCTGACGCCCTCTACGACAATGTGGGCGTCAGTAGGGGTGCGCTGCCGGGGCCCGTGGAAGAACACGGCCCCGGTCTTATGCAGCGCCACCCCCAATCCTAGGCGGCGGATCCTTCCCGCAACTAAGGATCCACCGGCCGAGGCCAGGCTCGCCGCCTCTCTGAAGTCTCTCCCCCGAGCAGTGAGAAGAGTGTCATCCGCGTAGCAGATGACACTCGTGCCGCGGAGGAGAGTTCCCCGCAGGAGCCAGTCAAACCCGATGTTCCACAGGAGTGGTCCTAGGACGGACCCCTGTGGAACACCGGACTCTGCGCTGTACCGCCGAAGCTGGCCCGCTTTGTCTACAAGGAGGACTGCTCGGTCCTCCAGGTAGTCGGCCAGAAGGCTCCGTAGATACTGAGGCACTCCATGGTAGCGGAGCGCCTCGAGTATTGTCGGGTGGGGAATGGAGTTGAAGGCGTTGGCTATGTCAAATGACACAGCCAAAACTCCGTCTCCTGCCTCCACGGCCTCCCTCACCTGACCCTTCAGCCGGGACAGCGCGTCAACCGTCGAACGCCTTCTTCGGAAACCGAATTGGGCGTCCGACAGGTTCGGCCCTATCCCCCCCAAGTGGCCATTAAGCCGAGCGGCGACGATCCCCTCGAATAATTTACCAGCCTCATCGAGCAGAACGATGGGCCGGTATGCCGAGGGGGAGTCCGCCGGGCGTTCCTCCTTCCGGAGGAGGCACAGCTGCCCCTCCTTCCAAGGTTTCGGGAACCTCCCAGCCGCGAAGCACGCGCTGAAGATGTCCCGAAACCTTTCCTCCATTTCGGTGGTGGCGATGGCCACCACCCGTGCGGGGACGCCGTCCGGCCCGGGGGCCGTCTTCTTGGCGCGGAGGCGGAGCGCCGCCACTCCAAACTCCACCTCCGTTACCGGAGGGACCTCTGCCTGCGGCGGAACCGCCTCCTGCGGGGGGTCCATCACTGGTGGGGTGAATCTGGTCCCAGTTGGAAACAAGGACCGAACCACCCCATCCAGCAATGACGGCTCGAGGGTCTCCGCAATTGGGGGACCAAAGGGGCGCAGTTTATTCCGCGCCGCCTTATACGGTCTCCCGTACGGGTCACTGTCGAGACCCTCGAGCATCTCCGCTCTAGCCGCGTCTTCGGCGGCAAACATCGCCACCTTGAGGACCTTCTTTGCCTCTACATATGAGGCGTATAGAAGGTCCTCGTTCTCCGGGTTCCGCAAACTGCGTCGTCGGCTCCGCGTGTAGGCCCTCCTGGCCCTCACGCAGACGGCCCGGAGCCCCGCTAGTTCCTCCGACCACCAATAGACGGCGCGACGGGGAGGTGGTCGGCGAGACCGAGGCATGCTGGAGTTGCACACCTCGGTCAGGGACTTTCGCAGCTGGACCGCTGCGGCGTCCACGTCCTGGACATTGGTGGGAGGCGTGAGCCAGTCCTGGAGGAACGCCGCCTCCCTGGCCGCTCCCCGGTCCAGGTGAGTGAGGGCCCACCGTGGAAAGGGGGATCGGCCCGAGCGGGCCACCCCCCGGGGGCTCTGGGTGGAGATGTCGAACCGCACATATCGGTGGTCCGACAAGGTCTCCACCATCTCCACCCGCCAGTCAACGACGCGGGCGGCAAGTGCGGGGGTGGCAAACGAGACATCGACCACCGACCCTCCCAGTTGCCGCACACACGTGTGGACTGTCCCTCTGTTAAGGAGGGACAAGCCGGACGAGGTCGCCCAAAACTCGACGGCTCGTCCGCGAACGTTGCAGGTGGTGGCCGGGTTGCCCCAGGCCGCCGACTTGGCATTTAGGTCGCCCAATACGACGACTTGGCGCGGCGCCGCCCTCCCGACGACTGCGGTGAGGATTTCGAGAAAATTCTCGAAATCCGATAGAGGGCGGTTTGGGGAGAAATATACACCCACCAGAGCAATATTCCCCCACGCGGCGGCCACGTATCCCGGTCCCCTCTCTAAGAGCGAGAGGGGAGGGGAGTCCGTGGAAGGCTGCGAAACCAACGCCACCAAGCCATCCGGATCGCCTAGCCAACGGCCAGGGACCGAGTACAGCTCGGCAACCACTGCCACGTCCACCAACCACTCAGCTATGGCCTGCATCAGCAGGTCCTGCGCTGCTTTGCAGTGGTTGGTGTTCGCCTGGAGGATGCGATGACCGGTCCCATTCATCATTCGGACATCGCACCCTCCTCGTCGGCCACCGAGGTCCCAGCTACAGGGACGACGGCGGTGGCGGCAGGCTGAGTCGGAGCCTGTGCTTTGCCCTTCTTTGGGGGAGGATTGCAATTCCTCCCCTTCATGACGTGGCCCGCTGGGCGGCCACTAGCGGCGCACACCGCACAGTGTGGCGTGGCGGCCTTGCAGGAGACGGATCTGTGTCCCTCCTTGCCGCAGCGGTAGCAACAGTTTGATCTGTCCACCTTGGACGTGCAGAGGGCCCGAGTGTGTCCAATACCAAAGCACTTGAAGCAGCGCAGAGGCTGCTCTTCAAGTGCCCGGACCACACTCGAGCTAAACCCGACGGTGAGCCGTCCCTTGGCGAGGACGGCCTTGGCCGCGATGACTGGGCACTCAAGGCGAATGGTGCCCATGCCACCGCGACCGGGCCTGATGTCCCGACCCAGTACCGCTGCGACGCTGCAGCCCCCCATGGCTGCGACCGCCGTCACCACCTCCTCTTTGGTGACCGAATCGTCCAGATTGGACACCTCCAATGCGGCGGACTTGACGGGCCTGACCACTTTGGCCGCATCCGCAATGACCTCTTGCAACTTGGTTGCGAAGAGGTCCGCGTTGGCGCCGCCCTGAGCCCCCGGGAACTCGAAAATCCGAGCCCCGGCTTGGGTCTGACGGCACGTCATTGCGCCGATTCCCAGGTGGGTGGGATCGGCGTTGGTACGAGCCCGTCTCAGCACTGACTCGTACGTTTCCCCTCGCTGTGCAGCCTCCGCGGTCAGCGTCACCACGACGGCGGCGGTCTTGGGAGCAACAAGAGGCTTGCTCCCACCGGCAGAGGCCCTTTTAGCTGCGGGAGCAGCGGTGCTGGGCTTAGGGGCCGACGTTTTCCCCTGCCCTTTACCATTCCCCTTCCCCTTGCCATTCGCCTGGGACGAGCAGGGAGGAGGGTTGTTGGCGTGGGAGGCAGGGTCAGCGCCCGTTCCTGTCTTCTTTTTCCTGCCCTTGTCCTTCCCCTTCTTGACCACTTTCGTCCACGGCTGATTGGACTGGGTGGTCGAGGGGAGCAGAGCGTCCTGCTCCTGGGAGGATGGCCCCGGCTTAGACGGCCTCTTGTCCGCCGCGAGAGGCGGCCGGAGGCGTTTTTCCGGCAAGAGCCTGTCCTCTATACCGGCGAAACAGGCTCTCGTGAAGGCCCTTTCTTCCATGACTACCTTGCGGATAATATCCTCAAGGTTGGAGGAGGAAGGACCTTCGGCCGCAGGTCTCGGCTCGGCTTGAGATGGCCGGGCCATGACTTCAGCCAGCTTCTTATGCAGCTGGCTGACCTCCGACTGCAGGCGATCTACCTTCGCCTGCAGCTGCCTTGTTTCCTCGGTCGCTGTGCGCTGCACCAGCTCCCGGACAATGCTGGCCATGCTGGCGGCCCTGCACTTAAGGGACTTCTGTAGAGTCCCTTTAAGATTAGAGGACTTAGAGGCGACCTCCTTAATTTCCTCTTCATCCTCTTGCGCCATCCGCTCTAGCTCGGCCAGCGAGTGGTCCGCGTAGAGGACGCTGGACGCGCCGTACCCAGTCTTGGCCCGGGCGGCGCGTGCCTGCTGCTCCTTGGCGGCAACCTTCTCCTCCAGATCCTGTTGAAGTTGTTTCCGCCGAGATAAATCTAGCTGCCGTTGGGCATCCGCTAAACCCACGTCGTGGGTGTCCGCTACAGTCGAAGACGGATTCGGCTTTTTGGCCTTCACCTTCTTTGACTTGGTGCTCTTCGTCGAGTCCGACGAACCTTCACTGCCATCCTTTAAGAAGGCCCGCTTGCGTTTTTGGAGGCCATCTTCGACCTCCATCGCCGAACTTGAGTCCGACTCAAACGCGTTGTCGGACTCTGACAACACGTCAGCCCTGCAATAAAAGCTAGCCGCAGATGGTGCGCGGCTAGCATCTGACGCCAAAGTGGCATCGTCCGCGGAGCCCTGAGAAGGGCTTTTTGGTTGGCCCTGAGAAGGGCCTTTTGGTTGGCCCTGAGAAGGGCCTTTTGGATGGCCCTGAGAAGGGCCTTTTGGTTGGCCCTTAGAAGGGCCTTTTTTGAAACGCCCGAAGGCGTCCCGCAATTGAGGCGTCGTCGCCTCCTCAGGCTCTAGCGCCTTACCACTGTTGCTATGCGCAGACGCGCATACAACCTCCTCACCGCTCCCTACCGTCTCACCTAACCTAGATTTGTTTAAAAAGTTGTTCATAATCAGATCCCACGAGTAAGTGGGAAGGGTGGGTCACCCCGGACAGTGCCCACTGTAACCGGGGAAGTCTAACGTAACCCGCTCAGGGGAGCGACACTTCCCTGGCGGGGGACGCGGTAGCGACTGAAACTCCGTTCAGCCTTCCAGACCTTACGCCGCGCCGCCGCTTATCCTCGGGTAATTTTTTATAGAGGTTGTCTTCCTCGCAGCCCGGGCGACCAAGCCAAGGCCTATCGGTCCCGCTCAGATCGCAAAACATGACTGCGACCGTGTTGCGGGGTTACGATTTTGGGGCGGTGGCAGGGAAGAAAATTCCCACTGCCTGCCCGGCGGCAGGGTAAGTGCACGCCAAGGCCCGACACCTCTTCGCAAGCCTAAGAAGGCTATCCTCCGCTCAAGCTCAAGCTTGAACTCAAGCCAAGCACCTGTCCACTCGGCATCCCGCGAGGAAACTGACCCATACAGCCGACTCACGGGAACCAAGATGGACGGCATCCCCGCTCTAAATCCCCCCTGCCCCCCCCCCCCATCCCACCCCAGTGTTTGGTCCGCGCCGGTAAACCGGTAACTCCCATTTCTGGGAGCCGTTCCCCTATCCGCCACCCGGGGACGCGCCGCGTTGGGGTACACCTCCCCACCCACTGGGACTACCCAGCAGGTCCGCGGAACCTAACCTAACCTAACCTAACCTAACCTAACCTAACCTTTTTTTTTTTTTTTTTTTTTTTTTTTTTTTTTTTTTTTTTTTTTTTTTTTTGTTGACGAGGGGCAAAATCTGCAACCAGATACCCTACTGCATGGAGGGTACAGTAGGGTTATGTGAGGTTCACGGACTCGTGGACTCATTAAAATCCCCCCGGTGGCCATCTTCGACGCATGTCGGAGGGCTCCGGGATCTCCAAAAGGAACGCACCGGTGCCCCCCTCGCGCTGTGCCTTCGCACATCCAGGGGGAGGCTATCTAGCCACCCCCGAACACCACGGTGTTCACAGCGGCACATTGCCACAATGTGCCGCCGCCCTCCCGGGGCCCGTTTAACGGACAGTCGAAGCCCACACTCTGACCACCCACGAACCCGAAAGGTCCCCTGTTTGGCAGGGGATACCACGCAAAGCCCCTTATAGGGCAGGCGCAGCGGGGCGCCCACTGCCGCCTCGCCGTCGCCTCCTTCTCCGAGCGGGATCAGCCCTCTCGCGATCTCGCTCGGCGGCCTCTTTCCGAACCATAACGGTCTCACAGAAAGAGGCCACTGCCTTCCACGCCGTCTCATCTACCAGCATAGTCTCTACTACGCCTGGTAGAGAGAGGTCCTGCCCGATCCTGGCGATCAGGGTCCGCCGCTCCTCGCACCACGCCGAGCATTCCTCAAGCGTGTGCTGGGCGGAGTCCCGATCCCTCCCACAGTGGTGGCACTGCGGTGTCGGTTCGCGTCCGATCCTATTCAGGTACTCACCGAAGCACCCGTGCCCGGTGAGTACCTGAGTAAGTCTATAGGTGACGTTACCCGTTTCCCTCCCCAGCCAAGTTTCGAAGCTCGGCACAATCGCGCCGACGGCGCGTTGGCGCATGTTCCACGGCTCCTCGAGCCGCTCGCGCCACATCCCGAGCGCACGTCGGCGCTCTTGCACCCGCACTTCAGCAGGCGCGACTCCGCTCCCGTCATCATGGCGGAGGTACACGTACACACGCGCGTCCATCTCCGCCAAGATGTCGAAGGGCGGGAACCGCGCCAGGAGAGTTGCCACCTCGAAGGATATCGTCCGATATCCTCGTGCGATCCGGATGGCGACAATACGCTGCAGGCTATGAAACATAGTCCTGCTGCGTCGGAGCGCCAGTCGCTCCCACCAGACGGGCGCTCCGTAGAGTGCCATCGACCGCACGACTCCGGCGTAGAGGCGGCGAACTCCCTCCCTAGGTCCCCCGAGATTAGGCAGCAGTCTGTGCAGAGCACCCACCACCTTCTGGATCCGGGGGACGGAGCGGCTGAAGTGCTCCTCGAAACCCCAGCGACTATCCAGGGTGAGGCCCAGGTACTTCAGGTACCGCCCCACCTGGATGTCAACGTCACCCACGCGAACCGACAAGCTGGGTGGTTCCCTTCCCCTAGGGAACTTGTGGAACCACAGCGCCTCGGTCTTATGCGGCGCTGTCCTCAGACCCAGCTCGTGGACCTTGTCCACGACACAAGCCACCCCAAGCTCGGCGAGCTCCTTGGTCCCGTCGAAGGAGTCCCCGTTGGCTAACACAAGAGTGTCGTCCGCGTAGCAGACGACGTGTACGCCTTCGGGGAGATCGACACGCAAGACCGCGTCGTATGCGAGGTTCCACAGAAGCGGGCCCAGTACAGAACCCTGTGGAACCCCGCAACTGACCTCCCTCTCGTGCAAGGTACCGTCCCTGCCCACGTACTGCACACATCTGTGCTGCAAGTAGGCTCCGACTATGCTCTGCAGGTAGGGCGGCACTCCGTGAAACACGAGTGCCTCCCTGATCGCCCTCCAGGGCAGGGAGTTGAATGCGTTTACGATGTCCAAGGACACCGCCAACGCCTTCCCGCCCCGGGACACCGCCTGGTTCGACAGCGTACGGACACGAAAAATCGCGTCCACTGTCGAACGAGCACGCCGGAAACCAAACTGGTCATCCGACAAGTCGGGGCCTACCCGCCACAGGTGTGTGCATAGACGAGCGGCAATTATTCTTTCGAACAACTTGCCGGCCTCGTCCAGCAGGCAAATGGGACGATACGTAGAGGGTGAGTCTGCGGACCTGCCGTCCTTCTTCAAGAGGACCAACTTAGCCTCCTTCCAGCCCTTGGGGAACACTCCGCGGCGTAAACAGCTGTCGAACAGCTGCCGCAGCCTGTTCCCCAGGCCGGCGGATAGAGCCAGCACCCAAGCCCGACCAGGTATTCCGTCAGGGCCTGGTGCTGTATTGCGAGCCCTGAGGCGCTTTACAGCGCGGACCAACTCCTCGTCGGTCACCCCCAGATCATCGGACCAGATGGTCGGTTCCGACGATAGCCCGGGGGGAGAGGGACTGTCCTGGACCCTGGGAAACAGTGTGTCAACCACACTCCCCACCAGCTCAGGGTCCAGAGTTTCAGTCAAAGGAGGGACCCATGGGCGCAGCTTACCTAGTACCATCTTGTACGGGCGCCCCCATGGATCTCTATCCAGTCCCTCGAGGAGTTCACTCCAGGACTGAGCCTTCGCGTTCGCGATGGCCGCCTGGAGCGCTGTCGTAGCGCCTCGGTATACCTCGTAGGCTCTATCCCTTACTTCGGCAGGAGCTCGCCGCCTTCTTCTAGCTCTGGTGTACAGGCGTCTGGAGCGCAGGCATGTCTCCCGCAGCCGCGCTATCTCCTCTGACCACCAGTACACCGACCTACGCTTGGTTGGCCTGGCTCGGGGCATCGATAAGTCACAGATCGACGTCATCGTTGCCCGGAACCAGGCCGCCTCCCTCTCAGGATCGGGCAGATCCTCTCCAACATGGCCTTCTGGCCAGGCCGCGACAATGGCTGCAGCTTCGAGAAAATCTCGATTAAGCCGCTTGAGGGCCCACCGTCGCGGCGGGTTGCTGCTACTGCGGCGGGCCGCACGGCCGGGAGGGCGAAGAGCCACATCGAAAACGATGTGGCGATGGTCGGAAAGCGTGACCATCTCTTCGGCAACTCTCCATCCCGACACCATGTGTGTGGCAGAAGGAGTCGCCCATGATAAATCCACGATCGACTCCCCCTGCCACCGCACACATGTGCTTACGGACCCCCGATTCAAGAGTCGGAGGTCATGACCCGCCGCCCATTCAACCATGGTCTCCCCCCTGCGGTCATCTTGGGGACTCCCCCACGCACGAGAGTGAGCGTTGAAGTCGCCCAAGACAAGCACGGGACGGGGCAGGCATCTGCGGATGCAGTGTCCCACCTCGTCCAGGAACGCCTCGTACTCAGCGAGATTACGGTTGGGGGAGATGTAGCAGCCTACAACGGCTATTCGACCCCACTCAGTGGCCACGAAGCCCTGTCCCCTTTCAATGAGGGCACAAGGGGGGTCACCTTCGCCACCACCCCAGTAAATAGCTACGGAGCCCACATCGTCCCCGAACCATCGTGGATGGTCTGGGACGCTGTAGGGCTCCGCTATTACGGCAAGGGCAATTGACCACTGCGCGAGGGTTTGCAAGAAAAGATCCTGCGCACCTCGGCAGTGGTTCAAATTGCCCTGGAGGACTCGAATGGTTTGATCCATTACGACGCCTCCATGGCCTCCTGGGGCGGGCCATGGCCCGCTGGAATGGCCGCCACTGTTGAGGCCGTTCCGCTTCCCGGTGTCGGGGCTGGAGGAGAGGGCTTTTTGCCCTTCCTCTTACCCTTAGGAGGGGTGCACTGCTTGCTCCCCATCCTGTGGTCCGCCTTGCAGCCCTTGTCAGAGCACAGTGGACACCTGCGCGGACGCGTGCATTGGCTCGCCCGATGATCGGGTTCACCGCACGCGTAGCACAGGTTGGTGCGGTCCAATGTGCTCTGACACATGCTGCGTACGTGCCCGTACTCCAGACACCGGAAGCACTGCAGCGGCCTTGAGGTCAGGTAGTCCACCCGAGCCGAGACCCACCCGATGATGACGCGCTTTGCCGCGGCAAGCTTGCGCACTGCCGCTAGTGGGCAACGCACCCACACCGTGCCCAGGGCAGTGGGCGAGCGATGGACTTCGCCCACTTTGACGTCATCAACCGAGCAGTCCCCGGCCTTGGCGACCGCCTCCGCTACCTCCCGAGGTGTGACGGCTTCATCGAGGTCTTTGAGCCTCAATTCAGCCATCTTCATCGGGCGCAAAATGCGCACACCCAGATCCGCGAGGGCTTCGCGCATGCGAGCTGCCAACGCGTCAGCTTTCGGCGCGCATTCCGGGCCCGACACCTCCAAAATCAATCCTCCCGTCAACGCTCGCTTGGGGCGAACCGTGTCCACCCCGACGTCCGCCAGCCTAATACGTGCCTTTGCGGCCGCCATTACCGCAGCGTATGTGACGTCGGAACCCTCCGGAACCGTCACAGTGATCGCCGCAGTAGTAGGCAGCCGCATTGGCGTCGCCTTGAGGGCGGGCTTAGGCACGGCCTTGGGGCCGGCATTGGGCGCCGCCTTGGAACTAGCTTTGGGGCTCGGCACTACCGGTGGCAACTCACCCGTTGCCTTGGGAGCCTTCTTCCTCTTCCCTTTTCCACCCCTGACCACCGTAACCCAGGGTGTCGTTGGAGCCGACGGCGCTTGGTTCGCGGTGGGCTGCGGCCGCACCGCTGGTGGGCTCACCGCTGGTGTTGGCGGCTGTTGGCGCTTCCCCTTCGCTTTCCCTGCCTGGCCTGGCGGTACTGTGGGAGCCGCACCTCTTTGGGGTGGTGTTGGCTTCGGCTTAAGAGCCTCAGCCAACTTCCGGTCCATGAGAGCGCCTATGCGCTCCATGAACCTCCCCTCCCATTCCTTCCCGCTGGCGACAAGTGGTGACACCGCCGCTTCGGCTGTGCTCCCAGCGCTCGCCTGCCTACCTGCCTGCTGCTGGCTGACGCACTCAGTCAGCTTCTCTACCTTTGCAGATAGGTCAGCGATCTGAGCACGCAGCTCCGCATTCTCCCGCTCCAGGCGCTTGACGTTCTCATCAGCAGTCGCCCGCTGGACGACTACCGATGAGGCCGCCTGCGCTTTCCTCGCGGACATCCGCAGGCCGTGAATAAAGTCACCCCGCATGTTCTTGGACTTGTCGGCGATTTTCTCGACAGTCTCGAGGTTGGCTTTAATCACGGCACGCAACTCCTCAGTTGGCCGCGCCTCCATCTCCCTTTCTAGGTCATCCGCCTTCGGCAGCTTACCCTTCGTCCTTGTCTTCGAAGGAGAAACGGACGGGTCGAATACATCGTCCTCGTTCGAGTTCCCCTTCTTTAAAAAAGCGGCGCGCTTGGCCCCTGGAAGGTCCGAGGCGCCATCCTCCGCCTTTCTTCCTCGCTTCCGCGCGGTGCGGGACACGTCTGATGCCGTCGACGCCATCGAGCAGACGGACATGCTGGAGCAGTCCGACTCCTCACCTCCTACACTGGCCACACTAGACGACCTAGTGGCCGGCTTCTTGAAGAAGCCCGCTCCGACAGCGGTTGTCGAAGGGGAAGACCCCTCGCCAACCGCTTTCGGAACAATCATCCCCCGCGACGGAGCGCGGGAAGACCCCCTAACGTCTTGGCATTTCTTGCCCCCCTCAGATACGATGGGGCTGAGTGCCGTAGCACCGTGGGATTCTTCAGCGTCGGAGACGCTGGTACCCACCTGAGGTATTTGTTTTTTCGAAGATGCCATTTTCATTTTTTTGTTTTCCTTTTTTAAGGGGTGAGGTCCCCTTTGGCGCCCTATCGGCCGGGTTCCCCCCGACCATACCCCGCATGTAAACCCGAAGCAGCACTGAGCATAAAAATGCAGCAGCGCAGGTCCGGATTTACACACGCGATACTCCCCTCGGCAGGCGCCGAAACCATATATTGGGATATGGCCCTCCACTGATCCCGACGGATCCATCACGTGGGCGGCATAAACAGGCCGCCCCACCTTCCCGGCGGAGTAGGAAACTCCTTTCCTCCGCCAGGCTTCATCCACTGTGCTCTATGCTACCTTCATAGAGACACGCGGAGAAGCCTCCCCTTTCCCTCCCCGAGGCCCCCAATCCGCCAGTGAAGCGCCGACCCACCCAGAATCCCGCAAGGAAGCTGACCCATACAGCCGACTCGCGGGAGACTGGGCAGGCCGACGCCGCACAAAACAGTTCGGGAACCTCCACAGTGTTTGGTCCGCGCCGGTAAACCGGTAACTCTCATTTATGGGAGCCGTTCCCCTATCCGCCACCCGGGGACGCGCCGCGTTGGGGTACACCTCCCCACCCACTGGGACACCCCAGCAGGTCCGCGGAACCTAACCTAACCTAACCTAACCTAACCTCATGGGAGTGTCGGAGGGTTATGTGGGACTACACATCGCCTCTCCCTCCTCAGAATGAGGAGGGGTAGGGAGTGCTACCCACTAAAAACCACCCGGACGTGCCCTCTCGCCGGTTTTGTTGGACACCGTGGAACCCGCGAAGGCATAGTCCACGATGTCCACCGGTGGCGCCCCAGCCGTTGCCGGGGCTTCCCGCGCCGAAGGGGAGAAGGGCGAGCACGCTTGGCCCTCTCCCAGACCGCTCAGTGGCTAATCACCGCAGGCAGAGGACTCCCATCCTCCACCTGCAGCCACTATGGGTTGAGTCTGGCGGCAAAACGCCGCCTTCTCAACCCAAGCCGTCTGCGCCGGAGAGGATGCGCGAGAGGATCTTCCTCGCGCTCCCGCTCCGCGGTCTCCTTTTGCAAAATGACTGTTTCGCAGAAGGAGACCACCGCCTCCCAGGACCTCTCGTTGCTCAGCATTGCTTCAACAATGCTTTGGAGCGAGAGGTCCACCCGCTGAATGGTGCGTGCCATGAGGCCACGCTCCGCGTCCCAACGACTGCACACCTCAAGGGTGTGCTGAGCGGTGTCGTCGGGACTTCCGCACTCATGGCACAGCGGGGCCGGCTCTCTTCCTATTTTGTGCAGGTAGTGACCGAAGCACCCATGCCCGGTCAGTACCTGCACGAGCCGGTACGACGTCGCGCCGACTGCCCTCTTGAGCCAAAGGTCGGCCGTTGGGAGGATCGCCTCTATGGTACGGACACCATAAGGGGCGACCTCCAGTTGGGCCTTCCATCGGTCCCGCAGTCGGCGCTCCGTCGCGCGACGGGAGGCTGCCATCTCCTCGGGGTCCGGGCGTTCACCTGTTGTCCGGACCCTGGACCTACGTTGGTAGGTCTCTGCGTGCACTTCTGCGTCTAGCTCCCACGGGGGGGTGCACGCGAGAAGGCAGGCAGCCGCGTGGGCCACCGTCATATAGGCCCTTATTATCCTAATGGCCACGACCCGTTGTGGCCTCCGCAGCAGGGCCCTATTTCGGGCGGACAGCTTGTCCGCCCATATTGGGGCCCCATAGAGGGCCATGCTCCTTGTCACGCCGGCATATAGCCGCCGGCACAAAGAACCCGGCCCTCCTACATTGGGCAAAAGTTTGCCCAGCGCCGATGCGGCGCCTACGATTCGGGGAGCTAGTCTCGAGAAGTGCTCCCCGAAATCCCACTTTCGGTCCAATATTAGCCCCAGATATTTAATATGGGGCTTTATTTGGACCGCTCCACTCTCCAGGGTGAGCGTCGCACTCGCAGGCAGGTTCCACCCGCGCCCCCTGAAAACTATAGCCTCAGTCTTCGGGAGGCTCACCTTTAGGCCGAGCCTGGTGATCCGTTCAATCGCCAGCTCGGCCGCCACTTCCGCCCTCCGGGAGGTCTCCCGCTTGTCGCTCCCGCGCACAGCCACCATTGTGTCGTCCGCGTAGCAGACGACAAGTGTGCGCGGAAGCAGCTCCCCCCGGATTGCCCAGTCGTACCCCAGGTTCCATAGAAGTGGACCGAGCACAGAACCCTGGGGCACGCCGCAAGCCATCACTCTCTCCCCCCGTTGCCCGTCCTTCTTTTCCCAGAGCACTACCCTCTCGGATAGGTAGTGCTCCATAATCCGCCTCAGGTAGTGAGGCACTTCATGGTATCGAAGTGCCTCACTGATCACCCCATAGGGGAGGGTGCCAAATGCGTTTGCGATGTCTAGTGACACCGCGATGACACCCTCCCCCCTGCTCGACGCGTACTCACAGAAGTCCCTCAGTGACTTCAGCGCGTCGAGCGTGGACCGTCCTTCCCGGAACCCGAATTGTCTGTCAGAGACGTTCGGGCCGGCGGTCTCCAAGTGCCGCTGGATCCGGGAGGCCAGGATGCGTTCAAACGCTTTCCCGGCCTCATCCAGCAGCACTATCGGGCGATAGGCAGAAGGGCAATCCGGCGGCCGACCCTCTTTCCGTAGGAGGCATAGTCACCCCTCCTTCCACACCCTCGGGAACCTTCCCTCTCTCAGGCAGTCATCCATGACATGCCTGAGACGGTCCCCTAGGTGTTTCAGGGCGACTGCGAGGACGCGACCGGGAACGCCGTCCGGGCCCGGGGCTTTTTTGCAGCCCCGGAGTCGGTCTATCACTCGATCGAACTCGTCGTCACCTATCGGTTGGACGTCGAGCTCGGCCTCTGAGTCTATCGTGGGGTCGACCGGGTCGACCATCGACGGGGGAGAGATCAAGGGGGCTCGCGGAAATAGCCCCTCGACTACCCTCTGGAGGAGTTCGGGCTCCAGGGAGTCCATGGGGGGAGCGGTGCGCATTTTGTTACGCACCACCTTGTACGGCCGCCCCCATGGGTCCCTGTCCAGGGTGGCCAAGAACGACTCGTGAGCTTCGTCCTTGGCCTTGGCAATCGCCACCTGGAGGGCCTTCTTAGCCTCTTTGAGGGCCCTGTGGAGCCCTTCTTCTTCTTCTGCAGTGTGCCCTCTGCGCCTACAGTGTTGGAAGGCGCGGCGGGCACTGTTACTGGTGGACCGCAGGGCCGCTATTTCTGCGGACCACCAGTATACACTCTTACGGGCGAAACGGCGACCAGCCCGAGGCATGGCCGCGTCGCAAACCCTCTGTATTGCGACGCGGAACTGTGCCGCCCTTTCTTCAACTCCGAGGGTGACGGGTGGGGCAGCACACCACTCCTCCACCATGGCCGCCTCGTTCGCCTTGTCCCTGTCCAAATGGACCAGGGACCACTTCGGGAACTTCCGCCCCCTCCTGGCACTGCCCGTGATGGGTACCGGTGGAACCCCTGCTTTGGAGACCCTCATCTTGATATACAGGTGGTCTGAGAGGGTCTCAACATCCTCCAGGACGCGCCAATTCGTGACGCGTGCAGCTATGGCAGGGGTCGCGAACGTGACGTCCACGATTGACCCCCCCTGCCGCCGCACGCAGGTGTTCGCGGTGCCCTGGTTTAGGACCACGAGTCCCGTTGCCGCCACCCAATCCTCAAGAGCCGTACCCCTATGGTCCGTAATGAGGGAACCCCATGCCGAACTTTTGGCGTTGAGATCCCCCAGTACCATAACCTGCCTCAGGGCAGCCCTCCGGACCACCCCCCCTAAGATCCCCAGGAATGTGTCGAACTCCCGGAGCGGCCTATTGGGGGAGAAGTACGCGGCCACCAACACCGTGTCGTTCCCCCATCTGGCCGCCACGAATCCTGGGCCACCCTCGATCCTTAATAAGGGGGGGAGGTCCCCCATCGCCGGCACCACGATCGCCACTACTCCGTCGGTGTCCCCTACCCAATTAGGTTGGGGGGGAATGAAGTAGGGCTCCGTTACCACCGTAACGCCAATTTCCCACTCCGCCATGGCCTGCATGAGCAGATCCTGAGCTCTGGCGGAGTGGTTGGCGTTTATCTGCAGGACGTCCTGATGTTGGTGTACTAACATTTAGACGTCCATATTGTTTTCCTCTTGCTGCCGGCTGGCGGCTGTTTCGGCTGGAGGGGGTCGGGTGGGGCGGGTGGGTCTCGGCCTCACCTCTCTTCCCTTTGTCTCCGGCGGGGAGCATTTCGGTCCCCTCATTACGTGATTGGCTGGGAGGCCTGCATGGTGGCATACTGCGCACCATACTTTTTCCTCCCAGCATTCGGCTGCTTTGTGCCCCTCTGCGCCGCACCGGTAGCACATCTGGCCCCGGTCCACCTTTGAGGGGCACAACTCGCGCGTGTGGCCGACACCCATGCATTTGTAGCACCGCATGGGTGCTGGTCCGACGGAATTAATCCTGGCAGACGACCAGCCTACCAGGATCCGACCGCGCTTGAGGAGGGCTTTTGCAATTCCCACCGGACATTGCACGAGGGCCACCCCACTACCGTCATAGTATGTAGGGCGAATGCCCCCCACCTTAACGTGTGCCTCGGCGCATCCCCCCGCCTTGGCGACGGCAGCCGCCAGGGTCTCCCTTGTCGCCGACTCGTCTAGGCCGGCGACCTCGATAGCGGCCATTTTTTCAGGGCGGCTTACACGGGCCACGTCGCCCACAAGACCCTGCAGCTTTTCTGCAAGGCTGTCCGCCGCCCTTCCGCTATCTGCTCCAGGGACCTCGATGACTCGGCCCCCCGTCACCGAGTTCCTGACCCTGACATGCTGCAGGCCCATCTCCTCCAAGCTTATGCCGTTAATGGCCTTGGACATGACAGCCTGCAGCGTGGTGTCGGTGGTAATGTCCTTCCTCATGGTGATTACCACCGCTGCCGTCTTGGGGACTACCAGACCCTTCTGCTTTGGTGCCGCTTTCTTCTGGGGGGGGGGGGGGGGTGGGGGAGTGGCCGTAGCCTTTCCCTTTCCCTTCCTCTTCTTTTTTCCTGCTACCTGGGCCCATGTCTCGCCCGGGGGCACAGGTGCAGTCTCCACTGCTGGGGCAGGCTTGCTTGCCGGGGCAGGCTTGGCTGCTGGGGCAGGCTTGGCTGCCGGGACAGTCTTGGCTGCCGGGGCGGTGGTTTCCTGGGCCGCCGGGGCCGCTTTTTTTGCGGCCCTTTTCGGCCTGCCATCCCCGAGCCTGGCCCTGCTCTCGGGCTCGGAGGCAACTTCTCTCGTTGAGGCCGGTGGGGCCTTCTTCTTTTTATCCGCCGCTAGCGGGGGGCGGATTATTGGTGCGGGAGGAAGGCGACTGGCGATACCCTCGATTCTGGCATTAATCATGTCACCGAGGGAGACCATCAAGTCGCGCTTCATGTTGTCCAGCATCTCCGCCAACTCCGCAGCAGCGGATTGTGTCGGCGGGGGGGCCCTAGGGGCCGGGGTCTCTTGCACCGACTGCGGGGCCGGGGCCTGGCGCTCAGAGAAGGCAATTCTTAGGGCCTTAAGCTCCGCTGTGCAGAGAGCGAGTTGCTCCCGCATTCTTTTGTTGTCCGCCTTCAGGATGCGGATCTCCTCGTTCTCTGACCTGGAGGCGTCAAGTTCCTCCATGGCACTTAGTATGGTGCGGCAGGCCCGGTTCATGGTGCCCCACACCTCACCCTTCAAGTTGCCCGACTTGCGGGCCCCCTCCATTATTTCAACTGCCGCTTGTTTGGCAGCCTCCACCGGGTCAGAGAGGAGAACCTCCGACGGGGGCGTCAATATCTTTCGTGGTGGGGAGGTAGTTCCCCCACTCCCTCTCCCCATTGTTCCCTTGGAGCGGAGCTCCGGGAAGTCCTTCCTATACGAGGAGGGGCCGGCGGCGACATCTGTGTCGGAGCTGAGGTAATTCTCCGAACCTCGGAGCTTACCTCTTGCCGACGCCATCCCCGCGTAGGCCCCCTTGGGCTTGCCCCTCCGGGCTGTTCCAACCTTAGGCCCATTATCGGGCCTTGCGTCATCCGCCTGGTCAACATGCCCCCTCTTCTGGGGCTGAGAAGCCATCTCAATGGCCTCTGTGAATTCTTCCTCGGATTCAGAGGAAGAATCCAAAAATCTTTCGTCCCACTTGCGGTGGGAACCCCCCCCCCCTCTTCAGACGTGGTCATTATGGCCCCGCCAACGTCTCTGCCAAATTTGGACCAAGTCCGACAACCCCAGCCGAAGTTATCACCCCAAACAGAGTTTGGTTAAAAAACGGTCAAGGGGGAGTCGGCTTGGAGAAATCCTATACAAATTTCAAAAAGCACCTAAAAAACCGAATAGCAATCCGGTCCCTTAGGACACTTTTTGAAAAATTTTTTTGGCTGACTTCCCGTCAACGTAGCCGGGTGCCAAAAATAACAACTAATAGGGGCTGAAATCCCCTATCCCCTGGTACCCCTACTGACACCGTAGGGGTAAACCACAACCTAGATATTCAGACCCAAACTTTGCCGACTTTTTTGTGCAAAATTTTTTCCCTAATTTTACATAAAATTACTAAAAATCCGATTACTTCCAAACCCTGAGAGAAAAAGCAACCGGACTTAGCCTACACGAAAATTGATTATTGCCGCTATGTCCTAACCCAAAAAAATGCGTAGAACGATAGCCGCAAAGCCGACTTTTTTTCGATTGAAAAAGGTAAACAAACCGTTTTTCAATCAAAAAATCCCGACTTGTAACTTTCCGCTTCTTTTTGCAATATCTTGGTCCGCAAAACACTCAGCGACACACCGTTTTCACAGATGTGTGCGCCTCGTGAATCCGCAACTTACGATGTATTGAACTTCGCTGTAGCTCTCATAGGCTGATCGCTAAGGCAGTTAATACACCGGGTCAGACCTCAACCTAACCTAACCTAACCTAACCTAACCTTTTTTTTTTTTTTTTTTGTTGACGAGGGGCAAAATCTGCAACCAGATACCCTACTGCATGGAGGGTACAGTAGGGTTATGTGAGGTTCACGGACTCGTGGACTCACTAAAATCCCCCCGGTGGCCATCTTCGACGCATGTCGGAGGGCTCCGGGATCTCCAAAAGGAACGCACCGGTGCCCCCCTCGCGCTGTGCCTTCGCACATCCAGGGGGAGGCTATCTAGCCACCCCCGAACACCACGGTGTTCACAGCGGCACATTGCCACAATGTGCCGCCGCCCTCCCGGGGCCCGTTTAACGGACAGTCGAAGCCCACACTCCGACCACCCACGAACCCGAAAGGTCCCCTGTTTGGCAGGGGATACCACGCAAAGCCCCTTATGGGGCAGGCGCAGCGGGGCGCCCACTGCCGCCTCGCCGTCGCCTCCTTCTCCGAGCGGGATCAGCCCTCTCGCGATCTCGCTCGGCGGCCTCTTTCCGAACCATAACGGTCTCACAGAAAGAGGCCACTGCCTTCCACGCCGTCTCATCTACCAGCATAGTCTCTACTACGCCTGGTAGAGAGAGGTCCTGCCCGATCCTGGCGATCAGGGTCCGCCGCTCCTCGCACCACGCCGAGCATTCCTCAAGCGTGTGCTGGGCGGAGTCCCGATCCCTCCCACAGTGGTGGCACTGCGGTGTCGGTTCGCGTCCGATCCTATTCAGGTACTCACCGAAGCACCCGTGCCCGGTGAGTACCTGAGTAAGTCTATAGGTGACGTTACCCGTTTCCCTCCCCAGCCAAGTTTCGAAGCTCGGCACAATCGCGCCGACGGCGCGTTGGCGCATGTTCCACGGCTCCTCGAGCCGCTCGCGCCACATCCCGAGCGCACGTCGGCGCTCTTGCACCCGCACTTCAGCAGGCGCGACTCCGCTCCCGTCATCATGGCGGAGGCGCACGTACACACGCGCGTCCATCTCCGCCAAGATGTCGAAGGGCGGGAACCGCGCCAGGAGAGTTGCCACCTCGAAGGATATCGTCCGATATCCTCGTGCGATCCGGATGGCGACAATACGCTGCAGGCTATGAAACATAGTCCTGCTGCGTCGGAGCGCCAGTCGCTCCCACCAGACGGGCGCTCCGTAGAGTGCCATCGACCGCACGACTCCGGCGTAGAGGCGGCGAACTCCCTCCCTAGGTCCCCCGAGATTAGGCAGCAGTCTGTGCAGAGCACCCACCACCTTCTGGATCCGGGGGACGGAGCGGCTGAAGTGCTCCTCGAAACCCCAGCGACTATCCAGGGTGAGGCCCAGGTACTTCAGGTACCGCCCCACCTGGATGTCAACGTCACCCACGCGAACCGACAAGCTGGGTGGTTCCCTTCCCCTAGGGAACTTGTGGAACCACAGCGCCTCGGTCTTGTGCGGCGCTGTCCTCAGACCCAGCTCGTGGACCTTGTCCACGACACAAGCCACCCCAAGCTCGGCGAGCTCCTTGGTCCCGTCGAAGGAGTCCCCGTTGGCTAACACAAGAGTGTCGTCCGCGTAGCAGACGACGTGTACGCCTTCGGGGAGATCGACACGCAAGACCGCGTCGTATGCGAGGTTCCACAGAAGCGGGCCCAGTACAGAACCCTGTGGAACCCCGCAACTGACCTCCCTCTCGTGCAAGGTACCGTCCCTGCCCACGTACTGCACACATCTGTGCTGCAAGTAGGCTCCGACTATGCTCTGCAGGTAGGGCGGCACTCCGTGAAACACGAGTGCCTCCCTGATCGCCCTCCAGGGCAGGGAGTTGAATGCGTTTACGATGTCCAAGGACACCGCCAACGCCTTCCCGCCCCGGGACACCGCCTGGTTCGACAGCGTACGGACACGAAAAATCGCGTCCACTGTCGAACGAGCACGCCGGAAACCAAACTGGTCATCCGACAAGTCGGGGCCTACCCGCCACAGGTGTGTGCATAGACGAGCGGCAATTATTCTTTCGAACAACTTGCCGGCCTCGTCCAGCAGGCAAATGGGACGATACGTAGAGGGTGAGTCTGCGGACCTGCCGTCCTTCTTCAAGAGGACCAACTTAGCCTCCTTCCAGCCCTTGGGGAACACTCCGCGGCGTAAACAGCTGTCGAACAGCTGCCGCAGCCTGTTCCCCAGGCCGGCGGATAGAGCCAGCACCCAAGCCCGACCAGGTATTCCGTCAGGGCCTGGTGCTGTATTGCGAGCCCTGAGGCGCTTCACAGCGCGGACCAACTCCTCGTCGGTCACCCCCAGATCATCGGACCAGATGGTCGGTTCCGACGATAGCCCGGGGGGAGAGGGACTGTCCTGAACCCTGGGAAACAGTGTGTCAACCACACTCCCCACCAGCTCAGGGTCCAGAGTTTCAGTCAAAGGAGGGACCCATGGGCGCAGCTTACCTAGTACCATCTTGTACGGGCGCCCCCATGGATCTCTATCCAGTCCCTCGAGGAGTTCACTCCAGGACTGAGCCTTCGCGTTCGCGATGGCCGCCTGGAGCGCTGTCGTAGCGCCTCGGTATACCTCGTAGGCTCTATCCCTTACTTCGGCAGGAGCTCGCCGCCTTCTTCTAGCTCTGGTGTACAGGCGTCTGGAGCGCAGGCATGTCTCCCGCAGCCGCGCTATCTCCTCTGACCACCAGTACACCGACCTACGCTTGGTTGGCCTGGCTCGGGGCATCGATAAGTCACAGATCGACGTCATCGTTGCCCGGAACCAGGCCGCCTCCCTTTCAGGATCGGGCAGATCCTCTCCAACATGGCCTTCTGGCCAGGCCGCGACAATGGCTGCAGCTTCGAGAAAATCTCGATTAAGCCGCTTGAGGGCCCACCGTCGCGGCGGGTTGCTGCTACTGCGGCGGGCCGCACGGCCGGGAGGGCGAAGAGCCACATCGAAAACGATGTGGCGATGGTCGGAAAGCGTGACCATCTCTTCGGCAACTCTCCATCCCGACACCATGTGTGTGGCAGAAGGAGTCGCCCATGATAAATCCACGATCGACTCCCCCTGCCACCGCACACATGTGCTTACGGACCCCCGATTCAAGAGTCGGAGGTCATGACCCGCCGCCCATTCAACCATGGTCTCCCCCCTGCGGTCATCTTGGGGACTCCCCCACGCACGAGAGTGAGCGTTGAAGTCGCCCAAGACAAGCACGGGACGGGGCAGGCATCTGCGGATGCAGTGTCCCACCTCGTCCAGGAACGCCTCGTACTCAGCGAGATTACGGTTGGGGGAGATGTAGCAGCCTACAACGGCTATTCGACCCCACTCAGTGGCCACGAAGCCCTGTCCCCTTTCAATGAGGGCACAAAGGGGGTCACCTTCGCCACCGCCCCAGTAAATAGCTACGGAGCCCACATCGTCCCCGAACCATCGTGGATGGTCTGGGACGCTGTAGGGCTCCGCTATTACGGCAAGGGCAATTGACCACTGCGCGAGGGTTTGCAAGAAAAGATCCTGCGCACCTCGGCAGTGGTTCAAATTGCCCTGGAGGACTCGAATGGTTTGATCCATTACGACGCCTCCATGGCCTCCTGGGGCGGGCCATGGCCCGCTGGAATGGCCGCCACTGTTGAGGCCGTTCCGCTTCCCGGTGTCGGGGCTGGAGGAGAGGGCTTTTTGCCCTTCCTCTTACCCTTAGGAGGGGTGCACTGCTTGCTCCCCATCCTGTGGTCCGCCTTGCAGCCCTTGTCAGAGCACAGTGGACACCTGCGCGGACGCGTGCATTGGCTCGCCCGATGATCGGGTTCACCGCACGCGTAGCACAGGTTGGTGCGGTCCAATGTGCTCTGACACATGCTGCGTACGTGCCCGTACTCCAGACACCGGAAGCACTGCAGCGGCCTTGAGGTCAGGTAGTCCACCCGAGCCGAGACCCACCCGATGATGACGCGCTTTGCCGCGGCAAGCTTGCGCACTGCCGCTAGTGGGCAACGCACCCACACCGTGCCCAGGGCAGTGGGCGAGCGATGGACTTCGCCCACTTTGACGTCATCAACCGAGCAGTCCCCGGCCTTGGCGACCGCCTCCGCTACCTCCCG
The DNA here is from genome assembly GCA_918857605.2 of Philereme vetulata. NCBI lineage: Eukaryota > Metazoa > Arthropoda > Insecta > Lepidoptera > Geometridae > Philereme > Philereme vetulata. The sequence goes on along the minus strand of OU975473.1, from coordinate 7,424,333 downwards.
AGGTGTGACGGCTTCATCGAGGTCTTTGAGCCTCAATTCAGCCATCTTCATCGGGCGCAAAATGCGCACACCCAGATCCGCGTGCGAGCTGCCAACGCGTCAGCTTTCGGCGCGCATTCCGGGCCCGACACCTCCAAAATCAATCCTCCCGTCAACGCTCGCTTGGGGCGAACCGTGTCCACCCCGACGTCCGCCAGCCTAATACGTGCCTTTGCGGCCGCCATTACCGCAGCGTATGTGACGTCGGAACCCTCCGGAACCGTCACAGTGATCGCCGCAGTAGTAGGCAGCCGCATTGGCGTCGCCTTGAGGGCGGGCTTAGGCACGGCCTTGGGGCCGGCATTGGGCGCCGCCTTGGAGCTAGCTTTGGGGCTCGGCACTACCGGTGGCAACTCACCCGTTGCCTTGGGAGCCTTCTTCCTCTTCCCTTTTCCACCCCTGACCACCGTAACCCAGGGTGTCGTTGGAGCCGACGGCGCTTGGTTCGCGGTGGGCTGCGGCCGCACCGCTGGTGAGCTCACCGCTGGTGTTGGCGGCTGTTGGCGCTTCCCCTTCGCTTTCCCTGCCTGGCCTGGCGGTACTGTGGGAGCCGCACCTCTTTGGGGTGGTGTTGGCTTCGGCTTAAGAGCCTCAGCCAACTTCCGGTACATGAGAGCGCCTATGCGCTCCATGAACCTCCCCTCCCATTCCTTCCCGCTGGCGACAGGTGGTGACACCGCCGCTTCGGCTGTGCTCCCAGCGCTCGCCTGCCTACCTGCCTGCTGCTGGCTGACGCACTCAGTCAGCTTCTCTACCTTTGCAGATAGGTCAGCGATCTGAGCACGCAGCTCCGCATTCTCCCGCTCCAGGCGCTTGACGTTCTCATCAGCAGTCGCCCGCTGGACGACTACCGATGAGGCCGCCTGCGCTTTCCTCGCGGACATCCGCAGGCCGTGAATAAAGTCACCCCGCATGTTCTTGGACTTGTCGGCGATTTTCTCGACAGTCTCGAGGTTGGCTTTAATCACGGCACGCAACTCCTCAGTTGGCCGTGCCTCCATCTCCCTTTCTAGGTCATCCGCCTTCGGCAGCTTACCCTTCGTCCTTGTCTTCGAAGGAGAAACGGACGGGTCGAATACATCGTCCTCGTTCGAGTTCCCCTTCTTTAAAAAAGCGGCGCGCTTGGCCCCTGGAAGGTCCGAGGCGCCATCCTCCGCCTTTCTTCCTCGCTTCCGCGCGGTGCGGGACACGTCTGATGCCGTCGACGCCATCGAGCAGACGGACATGCTGGAGCAGTCCGACTCCTCACCTCCTACACTGGCCACACTAGACGACCTAGTGGCCGGCTTCTTGAAGAAGCCCGCTCCGACAGCGGTTGTCGAAGGGGAAGACCCCTCGCCAACCGCTTTCGGAACAATCATCCCCCGCGACGGAGCGCGGGAAGACCCCCTAACGTCTTGGCATTTCTTGCCCCCCTCAGATACGATGGGGCTGAGTGCCGTAGCACCGTGGGATTCTTCAGCGTCGGAGACGCTGGTACCCACCTGAGGTATTTGTTTTTTCGAAGATGCCATTTTCATTTTTTTGTTTTCCTTTTTTAAGGGGTGAGGTCCCCTTTGGCGCCCTATCGGCCGGGTTCCCCCCGACCATACCCCGCATGTAAACCCGAAGCAGCACTGAGCATAAAAATGCAGCAGCGCAGGTCCGGATTTACACACGCGATACTCCCTTCGGCAGGCGCCGAAACCATATATTGGGATATGGCCCTCCACTGATCCCGACGGATCCATCACGTGGGCGGCATAAACAGGCCGCCCCACCTTCCCGGCGGAGTAGGAAACTCCTTTCCTCCGCCAGGCTTCATCCACTGTGCTCTATGCTACCTTCATAGAGACACGCGGAGAAGCCTCCCCTTTCCCTCCCCGAGGCCCCCAATCCGCCAGTGAAGCGCCGACCCACCCAGAATCCCGCAAGGAAGCTGACCCATACAGCCGACTCGCGGGAGACTGGGCAGGCCGACGCCGCACAAAACAGTTCGGGAACCTCCACAGTGTTTGGTCCGCGCCGGTAAACCGGTAACTCTCATTTATGGGAGCCGTTCCCCTATCCGCCACCCGGGGACGCGCCGCGTTGGGGTACACCTCCCCACCCACTGGGACACCCCAGCAGGTCCGCGGAACCTTTTTTTTTTTTTTTTTTTTTACCCAGGAAAATCCTTTATGGATACCACCTTCCCATGGGGGAGGGCCGGTGGTTATGTGAGACTCTCCGCCAGAGTGGCAGCATACTCACTAAAAAACTGGGGTGTTCCTCCTACACCAACTAAAAACGTGGGGTGCGGGACCGCTTGCGCACTCCGCTGCCCTCGTCAGTGTCGCTGCCAGCCTAACGGCTGGCCCGTCTCATGTTGAGGTCTACACAAGACCTCCCACCTTCGTGTGATGCCCCAGAACACAAAGGGCATCTCCACCTCTCGATGACCTATTATAAGGGGGTGCCAGGTGCCCCCGCACCCAACACCCTAGGCCCTCGGAGCGGAGACGGAGTGCGGGCTCGAGTAGCTCGCCTCCGTATCCGCGCCCTCCGGAGCGGCAGAGAGAGTGGATCCCTCTCCCTCTCCCGCTCCTCTTCCTCCCTCTGCAGAATGACTGTCTCGCAGAAGGAGGCCACTGCCTCCCAAGACCTCTCCTCATCGAGCATTTTTTGTATAATGGTCGATAGGGAGAGGTCTGTCCCTACGATCGCGACCAATGATTGCCGCGGCTCGGCTCCTCCCGGACACTCTTCCAGCGCGTGCTGGGCCGTGTCCTCCGCGTGTCCGCACTGGTGACAAGCCGGGGAGTCTTCCCTTTGGGCGACGCGATGAAGGTACCTCCCAAAACAACCATGTCCCGAGAGGACCTGCGTCAGCCGGAAGGAAAGACTCCCATGCTTCCTGTGGACCCATTCCTCCAGTACTGGGCTGACCGCCTCTAGGAATCGCCTAGCGCTCTGCCCCCTCTGCACCTGCCCAGCGAGGAGCCGTTCCCTCCACGTGGCGATTGCGGACGCCCTGGCCTGATCGCGCCAGTGCGCCACCTCCTGCGGCGCCGGTCGCTCGTCCCGCTCCCGCGCCTGCGCTCTGCGCCAGTAGACCGAGGCCAGAACTTCGGCCTCAAGGTCCCACGGGAGCGATCCAGCGAGCACGCATGCCACCTCGTGAGAGAGTGTGCGATAGCCCCTGCACAATCTCACCGCCATCACCCGTTGCGCTCCAATCAGCGCGGCAGTGGTCTGCCGATCGAGCTCTCCCGCCCATATCGGGGCGCCATACAGGGCCATCGAGCTTACCACCGCTGTATAGAGGCGGCGGCAGCTCCCTTCGCAGCCCCCGATGTTCGGGAGCAGGCGACTTAGTGCGCCGGCTGTCCCCAGTATTTTGGGGGCCAGCCGCCGCACATGCACCTTAAAACTCCATCTGCCGTCGAGGACGACACCAAGATACTTCAGTGTCGTCCCGACGGGAATAGATACTCCACCCACCACAATGGTGGAGTCTGTAGGTGGTTTCCGCCGGGGCCCATGAAAACATATGGCCTCGGATTTGTGGAGTGCCACCTCCAGACCCAGCATCCGGATCCTTGCCACCACGGTCGCGACTCCGGCTGTAGCTAGCATCGCAGCCTCCCTGTAGTCGACTCCCCGGGCGGCGACCAGCGTGTCATCGGCATAGCACACTACGCCAACGCCACGAAGGTTAGCACCCCGGAGTACCCAATCGTACCCGACGTTCCACAGGAGTGGGCCAAGTACCGACCCCTGTGGAACGCCGCGTGTCATGGGACTACTACCCTCCCCGCGAGTCGTCGGGAAGATTACCTCTCTGTCGGAGAGATAGTCCCCGACAAGTCTTCGCAGGTACTGAGGCACCTTGTGGTACCTCAGACCGGCGTGTATCGTGCTCCAGGGTAGCGTGTTGAATGCGTTGGAGATGTCCAACGATACGGCCACCAACACGCCACCACTGGAGCACGCCTCCTCGGAGAGGTCGCGGACAAGTGATATGGCATCAATCGTCGAGCGACCTCTACGAAAACCGAACTGGTTAGGCGCCAGATCCGGTCCCACAGTCTCAAGGTGCCTGACCAGGCGGGCAGCCACTACTCTCTCCAACAGCTTTCCCGCCTCGTCAAGCAGCACAATCGGGCGATAGCCCGAGGGCTCATCCGCAGGACGACCCTCCTTCCTCAGGAGAACGAGTTTGCCCCTTTTCCACCGTCTGGGGAATCTTCCTTCCATGAGGCAACTGTCAAACAGGTCCCTCAAGGCGGAATCCAGGTGCTTCAAGGAGAGAGCCCACGCACGACCCGGTATGCCGTCAGGCCCAGGCGCCGTGTTCTTGGCTCTCATCCTGAGCACAGCCGCACCAAGCTCGCCCTCAGAAATAGGGACAAACTCGCTCTCCTCTTCTTCGGCGAGATCAGCGGTTGTCGAGGGAGGCGTGAACTCGGCCCCCGGAGCACCGGGGAACAAGCCATCGACCACTCGTTGGAGCACCGCCGGTTGGAGCGAGGCCGTGATGGGGGGTGCCCAGGGGCGAAGCTTTTGCCTCACCCACTTGTACGGACGGCCCCATGGGTCGCGCTCAAGCCCCTCCAGCAGCTCCTCCCAGGCCTGCCTCTTAGCCTCCACTATCGCGACGCGAAGGGCCCCGGTAGCCTCTCTGTAAGCGGCGTACAGAGAATTGCTCTCTTCCGTCTCTTGCCGCCTTCGCCTCCGATACCGCTGGTATAGTCGGCGCCTCTTAACACATCTTCTCCGTAGTTTGGCAATCTCCTCCGTCCACCAATAGACTTGGCGTCTGGGCTGTGGGGCTAGCGCGCGCGGCATTGCAGCGTCGCAAACCCGCGTCAATGCCTCGCACAGCCTGTCCGCCATCGCCTCCGGGTCTATCGGATCCGGCTCCTGAGGAGTGCCGTTCCAAACTTCGACGAGGGCCGCCTCCTGCAGCACTTCGGCGTTGAGGCGCTTCAGGGCCCATCGCGGACCTATCTCGCCCCCTACCTCTCTCACTTCGTCCGTTTGGGTCGAGGAAACGCTGAACCGGATGTACCGGTGATCGGACAGCGTTACCACGTCCAACAGCACCTGCCAGTCGCGAATGCGGGAAGCGATGTCCGGTGTGATGAGCGTCAAATCGACGATGGACTCACCATTACGCCGGACGCAGGTGCTTTCCGATCCGCGGTTCGCGACGCAGAGGCCCACCTCGGCTATCCACTCTAGTACGACACCGCCCCGCGAGTTCGTCACCGGCGACCCCCACGCCGCTGATTTGGCGTTGAAGTCTCCGAGCACGAGGACGGGGCGTGGGCGGGTCTGACCAATCAAGGTCCCCACCGCGCCGAGGAGAGTCTCTAGCTCGCGAACCGGTCGGTTCGGGGAGTGGTACACCCCCACAATGACGGTTTGACCCACCCTAGCCGCTACGAAACCCCTGCCCCTCACAACGTCTTCGAGAGGGGGAGATTGAGCAGGCGATTGCGTGGTGATCGCCACCAATCCGTCAAGGTCCCCAGCCCAGTCAGGCCTAGGACGGACCGCGTAGGGCTCGCTGACCACCGCCACCTGGATCAACCGCTCCGCCATGGACTGCAAGAGTAAGTCCTGAGCCCCGGCGCAACGGTTGATATTCGCCTGTAGGAAGGTTAGGGCCATACTAATTAACCTTCCTCCATGCCTTCGGCTGGCCCTTTGTTAGGGCGAGGCGGACGTGGCTTGGCCGTAGCCCCAGCCGCGTTGGCCTTCCGTCTGACCCCTGGCTTTGACGGGGACTTGGCGCATGCCTTGCTCCCGGAGAGGTGGTCCGCCGGCTTTCCCGCTGCTGCACATAGGGTGCAATGGGGGGCGGCTGTGCACTCTTTGGCCTTGTGGGCCTTTGTACCGCAGCGGTAGCACTCATCGCTGCGGTCAACTTCGGCCTTGCACTTGGCCGCTATATGGCCCAGCTCAAGACAGCGGTAGCAGCGGCGGGGCCTTGCATCTAAGATACTGACCCGCGCCGCCACCCAGCCCACCAAAACACGGCCTCCAGTGGCCATCACCTTCTTTGCAGCTGCGGTGGGGCAGCGCACGAACACGGTGCCCATCCCGGCTTGGCCCCGCCGTATTGCGCCTACGGAAAAGGCCGTCACAGGGCATTCGCCCTTTTCGGCCAAGGCCTCCGCTAGCTCGTGCGGGGTGACAGAATCGTCCAGGCCGCTGACTCGAAGGTCAGTTGTAATAGTAGGCCTGGAGACTCGTATGCTCTCCTCGTCTAGAAACGTCTCTCTGAGCTTCTCAGCAAGGACGTCCGCTTTTGCCGCGTTGTTCGCGCCGGAAACCTCCAGCACTCGTGCCCCAGTGGCCGCCACCCTGATTTTCAACGGCGAGAATCCCAGCTCGCTTAGGCTGATCTTCGCCTTGGCCGCCTCCAGCACCTTGGCGTAGGTGACACCTTTCTCCACCGCTTTCTCCTGCAGCGTGATCACCACCGCCGCAGTTCTTGGAGGGCGAAGCTTGGCCGCACTCGCCTTGGAGGGCTTTGGTTTCGGCCTAGGGACTTGGGCTGGAGTGGCGGGCCTCTTCTTCTCGGTGGGTCTTGCCCCTTCTGCCGCACGCTCCTTGTCTCGCCTCTTGGCCTTTCCACGCCTTGACACCACCTGCCAGTCTTCCGCTGGAGCTGCAGCGCTGGCAGGGGCGGGAGCAGGCTTCGGTTTCGGAGCCGCTCTTGCTCCAGGCTTTGGCGCTGGAGAGTCCCTTTGAGTGGGGGTCTCTGCTGAACGCACCTCGGCCTCCCTTCGCCGGTCTGCGGCCAGAGGGGGCCTCCGGGTCTGCCCGGGCAGCAGTCTCTCCTCGATCCCGGCAAAGCGGGCGTTCACCATCGTGCCCACTTGCACCATGATCTGCCGCATCACTTCCTCCGTGCAGGGCGTTTGAGCTGGTGCCTGAACAGGAACCGAGGTCGCAGCCACGCGAGCTTGGGTCTCCCTCATCTGCGCCATCTCTTGTCGCAGGTCCTTCAGCTCCGCTGAGAGTCGCTCATTCGCCTTTACCAGTAGGGCCATCTCCTCGGGCATTGTGCGGGCCCGCGCTTCCTTAAAGGATGCCTTTATGGTGTCCGCAGCATCCTTCAGGGCCCTCACCGACGTGCCCTTTAGGTTTTTGGACTTGGTGGCCACCGCATAAACGATGTCCACCGAGTCCATCAACATTGACTCCAGCTCAGCGGCATCGCAGTTGCTCAGCTGAGAGCCACGGTCCGCGGGCACCGATGCCGGCGCCTTGAGGAACTGCGTCCTCCGTTTTTGCTGGAGCTCCTCTTGGAGCTCCTTTTCGGCTGTGAGCCGAATCTCCTCTTCTCGTACTCGGTTGAGTTCAGCCTTGGCCTTCGCCAGGCCAACGTACTGCCCTGTAGTGGGCGGGCGTCCTCTACCTCGTCGAGTGCTGGACACCTTGGGTAACGGTGAGGATTCACCCTGGTCTTCCTGCTCTTTCCTGTCTTCCATGTGCCGCTTGCGCAGCCTCCTCCCGGAGCCGTGAGATGACACGGTCTCCCAGGTCATGGCATCGGAATCAGACTCTGACAGGTTCACTGTCTGAGTCCGAAGCCATGGGGCTTTAGAAGCCCTCTCCTCCACATTATCACCGTCCATTTTCTTGCCAAGGTCGTCATTTTTAGAAGAATCAGTGTCCGAGTTATCGCGTGAGTTGTCGTGTCGCGGGCCGGAGCCCACGTGGTGGTTCTTGCCCCCCTCAAATACATTGGGGCTGAACGCCGGAGCGCCGTGGGATTCACAACTTAGGTTGCTACCCACTTGAGGAGTTGTTTCAGAAGTCACCGTATCCATATTTTCCTTATTTGAGGGGTGAGGTCCCCTTGTGGTGCCCTAGCCAACCGGGTTCCCCCCAGCCATGCATCCCTTGTGCAGGCACCAAACAACGGGATTCGGAGACGCATTAATGTGCCCGACAAGGTGGCCGAATTGACCCTCCTTGCCGCGCCGCAAGCCTTGCAGGCACGCCATCCACCAGCCCGAAGGCCCACTGCGACTGACTGCCGCCATTCCTCCTCGTGCCCGACAGAGAGGCCGTGTTGACACTCTCTGCCGCGCCGCGGGCCTTGCAGGCCCGCCATCCACCGACCCGAAGGTCCACTGCGACCCACTGCCGCCGTCCCACCTAGCTCCTGGCTTCATCCAGGCTTCTTCCTCCGCCAGGCTTCATCCACTTTGCTTTATGCTACCTTCATAGAGACACGCGGAGAAGCCTCCCCTTTCTCTCACCGAGGCCCCCAATCCGCCAGTGAAGCGCTGACCCAACCAGAACCCCGCAAGGAAGCTGACCCATACAGCCGACTCGCGGGAGACCAAGCAGGACGACGCCGCAACAACAGTTCGGGGAACCTCCCCATTTCCCCCCCAGTGTTTGGTCCGCGCCGGTAAACCGGTAACTCCCATTTCTGGGAGCCGTTCCCCTATCCGCCACCTGGGGACGCGCCGCGTTGGGGTACACCTCCCCACCCACTGGGACTACCCAGCAGGTCCCGCGGAGGTCCGCGGAACCTTTTTTTTTTTTTTTTTTTTTTTTACCAGGGGAAATCCTTTATGGATTCCTTCCCGCCGGGGGGCGGAAAGGATATGTCGGACTCAGCTAAAGGCGCCATACCCACTAAAACCACCTGGGTGTTCCTTCTCACCGCATTTTGATGAGAGGGCCGTGAGATCGCTGAACGCGCATTCATAACCCTCTCACACAGTACGGGTGCCTGATGCAGGCTCTACTCTCGGAGTTTCTCTCCTACTCTTCGCTCAAGGCACACCGGAACACATACGGGGTGCCTTACAGCTCGGGACTTTCAAATTCGGACACAGACCCCCCGATCCATGCCCGAAAATCCCTTTATGGCGGCATTTGTTGGGCAAAGGCCAACCGCCTGCGGCCAGTTCTCCTGCGGCGAATCGGAAGCGACAGGACATTGTCTTCTCGGTCCCTTTCCGCCTTTTCCTTCTCGGACATGACTGTCTCCGCGAATGCAACAGCCGCATCCCATGCCTGTTCACTGCTGACCATGGCGCTGATAAGCACTGGTAGTGACAGGTCAGAACCAACTACTGTTGTGAGGGCCGCTCGGGGCACCACCCACGAAAGACACACGGCACGAGTATGATGGGCCGTATCCTCATCCCTCTGACCGCAATGGTGGCACTCCGCTGATGGCTCCCGACGGGCCACCCGACATAAATATCTGCTGAAGCAACCATGCCCTGTTAAGAGCTGCGTCAGGCGGAACGTCAGCGCGCCGAACTTGCGTTTGACCCATGCCGTAAGCACGGGTCGAAAAGCAGCAACCAATTCCCTGCTAGCGCTCGGGTTCTCCAGCCTGTCAGACCATTTCTCGAGGAGCTCATCTTGTGCTTCCTCTCTCCACTTTTCGATTTCCTCCGGAAGAGGCCAACCTCCTTCAGCTCGTACTGCTGCACTTCTGCGGTACACTTCCGCTTGTACCCCTGCTTCAAGATCCCAAGGTGGGCTGTTTGCTAGCAGACATGCTGCCTCAAACGATACCGTGCAATATGCTCGAGCCGCCCTAAGTGCAATGGCCCGCTGCGGACGCCGCAGCAAGGCCTTATTTTGGGTGCTCAGAGCGTCCGCCCATATAGGCGCTCCATAGAGGGCCTTAGAGCGGACTACGCCTATGTACAACCGGCGACATGCTACGCTTGGACCACTTAAATTTGGAAGCAGTTTTCCAAGCACTCCAGCAAAAGATATGAGCTTTGGTGCTAGTCGCCGAAAATGCTCCGTAAACCGCCATTGACCGTCCAGAACGATACCTAAGTATCGAATTGTGGGCTCGACAGCAATCGATGTACCGCCAACCACAATAGTCATCCCCTGTGGGGGTGTATTTCGAGGGCCGTGAAAGAATAGTGCCTCAGACTTGTTAAGAGCCACCTCCAATCCTAGGGCCCGGATTCTCCGTACCACCTGGGCGACGCCCGCTGTCGCAATGACCGCTGCTTCCCTGTGGGTGCCACCACGAGCCGTGACAAGGGTGTCGTCGGCGTAGCACGTAATGTTGACCCCTCGAAGGTTTTCACCACGGATTACCCAATCGTACCCGATGTTCCACAGGAGTGGTCCAAGGACCGACCCCTGTGGGACACCGCACGACATGACTCTCCTGGACCACCCGTTTTCAGTCGGGTATATGATGGCCCGGTCAACAAAGTAGTCCGCTATCACTCTTCTTATGTATCGAGGTACGCCATGATACCTTAGTGCCTCCTTGATTGTCTCCCAGGGCAAGGTGTTAAAAGCATTCGCAATATCCAGCGACATTGCCAACACGACATCGCCCTCCGCAACCGCATTCACAGCCAGGTCTCGCACCTGAGCAATGGCATCGATGGTCGAACGCCCATAGCGGAAGCCGTACTGTCGATTATGCAGATCTGGCCCTACACTCCCCAAGTGTTTGACGAGACGGGCAGCAAGCACTCGCTCGAAGAGTTTGCTCATCTCGTCTAGCAGCACGATAGGTCGGTACGCTGACGGTGAGTCTTCTGGGCGACCACTCTTTCGAAGCAGAACGAGTTTGCCCGACTTCCAAACACGTGGGAATCTACCCTGAACTAGGCACTCGGTGAATAGCGCTCTCACTCCTTCTCCCATCTGTCCCATCGCTATTGCCACAGCACGCCCGGGTATCCCGTCGGGACCTGGTGCGGTTTTCTTCTTTCGAAGTTTTAACACCGCAATCCCAAGCTCTACCTCCGTGACTTGTGGAACTATCTCCTCCTGAGGGTCCCCCGTTCTATCCGGTGGTGCCATGGGAGGTGGTTGCCACTCTCCCCTTTCCGGAAAGAGGGACGTCACAACGCGCTCCAAAAACTGAGGTTCCAGAGTTTTCGACAATGGTGGGGCCCAAGGGCGAAGTTTACCTGACACCACCTTATAAGGACGTCCCCATGGGTCAAGGTTGAGGGTCTCCAACCAATCTTCCCACGCTGCCTCTTTGGCCTTCAGAATTGCTGTTTGCAGTCTCGCGCATGCAGATCTGTATTGAGCATACAGTTCCCGTTCCAGGTCCTCGTTCCTAATGCGTCTTCGCCTGCATCTGTGGTATTGGCGGCGAGCTGCAACGCTTGCTTTTCGCATCTGGTTGAGTTCCGCATTCCACCAATACACCTGCCGTCGCAGTGGCACTGCCTTTGCCCTCGGCATGGCTGCGTCACATACTCTGCTTAGGGCACTTACAAGTTGCTCTGATGCAGCATCAACATTCTCTACCATGGGATCAGACCCATCCGCAATCCAGGCCTCCACAATAGCCGCCTCCTTCGCGACTTTTGTATCCAGCTTCCTCAGTGACCAGCGCACACTTTTTTCTATAGGAGCCCTGCTTACTCTTCCAGATGTTAAAGGGACCCTAGAGACCTCGAATTGGATATACCGATGATCGGCCAATGTCTCTGCGTCCTCTCTTACTTGCCAGCCCTGAACTCGGTGTGCGAGGGCGGAACTCGCGAACGTAACATCCACGATTGACTCACCCTGTTGTCGCACACACGTGCTTATCGTTCCCCTATTTAGTACCTCTAAACCCATGGAGACCGCCCACTCCTCCAACGCCTCCCCTCGCGCGTCCGTCCGTGGTGATCCCCAGGCCGTTGATTTGGCATTGAGATCACCAGCGACGACCACGGGGGTAGGATGTGCTTGCCCAATGAGAACCCCCACTTCCACAAGCAAATGCTCGAAATCAGCGAGATTCCTGTTTGGCGAGAAATATACCCCAATGATGGCAATGCCATTAAAGACAGCCAAAACGCAACCCTGACCCTTTACTGTCTTTCCAAAAGGTGGGGTACCAGCAGCTCTGATGATGGCCACATAGTCCCCATGGTCCCCCACCCAGTTATCCCGGGGGGGAACAAAGTAGGGCTCAGCGACCACGGTTATTTGGATCAACCACTCTGCCATGCTCTGGAGCAAAAGATCCTGAGCTCTGGCAGAGTGGTTGATGTTCGCCTGCAGAAATTTGGTCGCCATACTAATTATTGGTGTCCATAAGATCCTCTGTTTGCGTTGCCGGACGCTGAGTCAGCTGCGAGGGGGTCCTGGGACCTTCACTAGTCGACTTTTCCCTCCTTTTACCCTTTTCGGCGGGCCTGGCCAAACAAGCTTTACCACCGATACGGTGATTTGCCGCTTTGTTTGCCGCCTCACACACAGGGCAGTGCGGATCAGCAGAGCACTGGGCTGCCTTGTGTCCTGGCTTACCGCAGCAGAAGCAGAAACTGCTCCGGTCAACGTCAGCGGTGCACTTTACACCTATATGACCGGGTTCTAGGCACCGAAAGCACCGAAGTGGTCTCTGCTCTAGAATTTTAGCTTGAACTGAGACCCAGCCCACTAAGATTCTCTTCTCCGTCACTTTCTTTGCTGCAACAATTGGACATCGCAGCCAGATCGAGCCGCCTCCTTGTCGACCAGGAGGACGAAGGATTTCTCCCGATCTGATAGCCTCTTTTGTACAGCCACCCACATCAGCAACAGTCGCTATCACTTCTTCCTTAGTAACCGAGTCATCCAGACCCGTTATGCGCATTTCAACGCATTTCTCAGGCCTGGTGACCCGGACTACTTCTTCTCCAAGAGACTCCTCTAGCTTTTTGGCCAGAGCATCGGCTTTCTCGGCACTGGAGGCACCGGGCACCTGAAGGAGGCGAGCACCCGTAGCCGCAGTGCGGAACTTTATACCTGTGGATATACCAAGGTCTTTAAGGCTGATATGCTGCTTGGCCTCAGCAAGCACTTTGTCGTAGGTGACACCTTTCTCTGCAGCATCCAGCTTTATCGTCAGCATAACCGCTGCTGAGCGAGGGGAGCGGAGCTTGGCTGGCTTCTTTTCTGTTTGCACCCGAGCACTTGTCACCTTCTGTGAGGGCATCTGAGCGTTTGTCGCCTTCTTGGCGGCTTTCTTTTTGTTTGTGCCCTTCCGAGCCACTACCTTCCACCCCTCATCCATGGACTGGGGCTGCGGAGGCAACAACCGCGACTCTTTCACTGCCGGTTTGGGTTTACCCATTGCCTTTCGAGTCTCTTGAGCTACAGCTTTCTGAGACTTTTTGGCTGTCTCTTTGGTACCAGCTACAGGAGCAACATCCGTTATTTCGGCCTGCGAGCGGCCCACCGAGCGAGGGGCAGCAGCCGTGATTGCGGGGGCCATCGGCACCAGGGTCTTTTTTTTATCTGCAGCTAATGGTGGCCGCAGGCGCTTCTCTGGGAGCAACCGCTCCTCCAGACCGTCCAGTCTTGCGTTCATCATAGTCCCACATTGGACCATGACGACGCGCACTATCTCTTCTATTGTATGGGGCTGAGTTGCCGTCGGACCTGGCACCTGTTCACGCTGTTGCGTGAGCTGCCGCATCTGGGCTAACTCTTTTCGCAGTTCGGCCAGCTCACTTGCGAGTCGTTTGTTGGCTGTTTCCAATCGGGTAACCTCCTCCGACATTGTGCGTGAGCGCAGCTCCTGAAAGGAAACTTTAATAGTCTCTACAGCATCCTTCAGCGCTCTAACGTACGTCCCTTTGAGGTTACCAGAGTTTTTGGCAACCTTTTCAATCGTATCGACTGAATCTAGCACCAGCCTTGCTAGGTCTGGTTGCTCTTGACCTTCATTACTTGACGAACGTGTCACTAATTCCGGAGATTTGCGGAAGGTGGCAGCTATCGCCTCTCTTTTCCGTCTTAGATCGTCCGCCATCTCCATTTCAGCCTGCAGCCGAAGTTCCTCAGCTTTCGCCGCGTTGAGTTGTGCCTTAGCTTTAGCCAGGCCTACGTATTTACCAGTAGAAGGAGGACGTCCACGTCCTCTCCTAGCCGGTGATGCGGGCATCGACTCCTCATCCTCGTCCAAGCCCGAGCTCGCATCATCTCTGTGACGCTTTCTCCACAAGCGGTCTCCACTTTTGGGCAGCTCCCCTGAGGTCACGGTCTGGAAACTCGCATCAGAGTCCGTGTCCGACAGGTTCACCATTGCCGACGAAGCAACGAGCATATCTTGATCGCTGCTATCCATCTCTGCGCAGCGGGTTATAACCACACGCGCCTCCTTCGCTACTTCTACACTCGCCCTACTGGCGTCGCTGAGCGCAGACGCGCATTCAGCCTCCTCTTCATCACTCCCTATCTTCTTCCTTAACCTAGAGATTTGTTTAGTTTTTTCCATAATTGGTCCCACGAGTAAGTGGGAAGGGTGGGTCGCCCCGGACAGTGCCCACTGTAACCGGGGAAGTCTGGCGTAACCCGCTCAGGGGAGCGACAATTCCCTGGCGGGGGACGCGGTAGCGACTGGAACTCCGTCCAGCCTTCCAGGCCTCACGCCGCGCCGCCGCTTACCTTCGGGTAATTTTTTATAGAGGTTGTCTTCCTCGCGGCCCGGGCGACCAAGCCAAAGCCTATCGGTCCCGCTCAGACCACAAAACATGACCGCGGCCATGTTACGGGATTACGATTTTGGAGCGGTGGCAGGGAAGAAAACTCCCACTGCCTGCCCGGCGGCAGGGTGAGTGCACACCAAGGCCCGACTCCTCTACTCCCTCATTTGGCTTGTACAACAAGCCAGGCACCAGTCCATTCGGAGTCCCGCAAGCAAACTGACCCACACAGCCGACTCACGGGAACCAAGCTGGACGGCGCCTCTGCCCTCAGAGACGGCTCCACCAGCCCATCCCAACTCCATCACCGACCCGCAGGTCCGTCTCATCGACCTCCTGGCTTCATCCAATCCTCTTTTGGCAGAACAAAAGAAGGATTGGAGAAGCCCTTCCCATTTCCCCCCCCACCCCCAGTGTTTGGTCCGCGCCGGTAAACCGGTAACTCCCATTTCTGGGAGCCGTTCCCCTATCCGCCACCCGGGGACGCGCCGCGTTGGGGTACACCTCCCCACCCACTGGGACTACCCAGCAGGTCCGCGGAGGTCCGCGGAACCTAACCTAACCTAACCTAACCTAACCTAACCTAACCCAGTAACAGCCCAACCTCGCCACACACTCAATATAGCTCCGTAAAAAAATTCAATTATATTGTAAATTTTTGAGCTAGCGCAAAAAATTTTTCAACGTCGGTAACAGTAGTGCTTGACTCACAAGGATTACTGTTTTCAACATCCTGCACCAAGGCGTTTTGGAACAGAGATCCTGGAGTCCAACCTTAAAGCCATGGAGAAAATGGACTCCAAACCCCCATCAGCACAGCTAGAACCTGGCCTGAGGCAGGAAGTGGAGGAGATGAAGGGCATCCTGAAAGCGATGTCAGCTGAACGAGCGCCCCCATCCGAGCCACCGCAGCCCATTCTAATCAACATGGAGGAGCATATGCATCCTCTAACGGAGAGAATGGAAGCGGTGACATCTGAGCTCCGAACCCTTCGGGAAGAAAAGATGAGGGCACCACCACTGTCCCTCAACCTCGAAGCGGAGCTCGCCAAAGCTGAGGAACGATGCAGCTCGAAAGGGAAGCTGACCTACGCCAAGGTCGCTGCCAAGCCACCACCGCCCTTGAAGCCAAACCACACCCTGATCATCACATCAGACAAGCCCCAGAACACCGGGGAAAATGTGATCGACAGGATCAGGGTGGCTCTCGACACCAGGAAAACTGGAGCCAAGGTAGACAGGGTAAGGAAGGCCAAAAACAAAAAGGTCATCCTGAGCTGTAGCTCCAAAGAAGATCTGGACCTGGTGCAGAGCAGGGTTAGGACGGACAAAGGCCTAAAAGCGGAAGTGGCGAGGGCAGCAAACCCTCTAGTCATCGTCAGGGATGTCCTATCCTACCACACCGACGTAGACATCGTGGAAAATATACTGGCGCAAAATAAAAATATTTTAAAGAACATTAACTTGAAGGATAGCACCGTCAAGATGCGGTACCGTAAAAAGGCACGTAACCCGCTCGAGTGCCATGCGGTACTGGAAGTTTCCCCTTCCATCCATAAAAACCTGGTGGAGGCTGGAAAGATCTATATAGGTATGCAACGCAGACCTATATTTGATCAGACCCCACTGGTGCAGTGCACCAAATGCCTCGGCTTCGGCCACACTAAGGTTGTCTGCCGGGAGAAAGACGAGCTCTGCAGTCACTGCGGAAGGGCTCACTCCTGGGAGAAATGCAAGGGGAGACAGGAGGGGAACCCTCCAAAGTGCAAAAACTGCTCGGCCGCGCACGGCACAAGCATCAACCTGGCGCACAATGCTTTTAGCAAAGAGTGCCCAGAGCGACTAAAATGGGATGCAATAGCGCGGTCCCGAGTATCGTATTGCTGAGGGCGTCTCACAGTACCGTAGCTCGGTCCCTCAAAACTTGGGCGGGGCAGGCTTGAGGTTTATCCAAGCTAACCTGCAACGCTCAAAACTGGCCACGACAGAATTACTCCAGGTTGCGGTGGATAGGGGCATCACGGTCGCCCTAGTACAGGAACCGTACGTCGGAAAGACTGGCGTCCTAAAACAACATCCTGGGACCAGGGTTATCCAATGCACCCTAAATAGGCAAAAACCAGTGAAGGCAGCCGTTATAATTTTCGGTGACCGGCTAGAAGTCGTACACGACCCACAGCTGGTAACCGAAACCGAAGCGGCAGTCCTTCTTATCGGGGGAGGCCTAAAACTAGGAGTAATATCCGTCTACCTAGAGGGGGACCAGGACATAGTACCGTATCTGGACCGCATCAAACAAGTTTGTACCAAGTTGGACACCAGAAACCTCATCGTCGCGGGAGATATAAATGCCTGGAGCCACTGGTGGGGCAGCGTATCTGAGGATGACAGAGGAGAGGCGTACAATGCGTTCCTGAACGAGAAGGGACTCCAAACTCTAAACACCGGAGACACTCCGACCTTCGAGACCTTCAGAAAGGGTAGGGCATGCACAAGCATAGTGGACGTATCCGCTTGCAGCACACCCCTGCTCGGAAGAATCGAGGGATGGAGAGTGGAGAGAGGTCTTGTGACTTCGGACCACAACGCTATCACCTTCACCTTGCGCTTGGGAAGGGCCTTAGAAACTCTTAGGCCAATCACAACGCGCAAATACAACACCAAGAAGGCAAAGTGGACCGAATTCGCACATCTGCTAAAAACCATCCTGGCAGAGAGAGACATCACCACCGTCTCAATTTTGGAGTCCAAAACCCCGAGGGACCTCGAAGATAAGATCACAGCCTACACTGAAGCCATCCACGAAGCCTGCGAACAAACCATCCCTATCGCAGGAAGCAAGGCGGGCAATCCCAGGCCTCCGTGGTGGTCGAAGAAGCTTGAAGATCTTAAGAGAGAGGTCCTTAGGAAAAAGAGGAGGATCAGGAACGCAGCCCCTTGCAGGGTAAAAATGGTTATAGAAGAATACCAAAAATGCAAGGCGGAGTACACAGTCATCGCAGAGAAAGCCCAAACAGAGAGCTGGAAGGAGTTTTGCACGACTCAGGAAAAGGAGAGTATGTGGGATAAAATCTACAGAGTGATCAGGAAAACGTCAGGAAGGCAGGAGGACATGCTCCTGAGAAGCTCTGAAGGTAACACCCTAACTCCAAAACAGTCGGCTGAACTCTTAGCCAGAACTTTCTACCCAGACGACTCCGAGAGTACCGACCAGTCGTTTCACTCGAACCTCCGAGAACGGATGAAGGAGAGTGCCCTTGAAGACCTTTCGGAAGATGATCCACCATTCACGGCAGCGGAATTGGAGTTGGTGCTGCAAGCACAAAACCCCAAGAAGGCACCCGGACCAGACGGGCTAACAGCTGATATCTGTGCCGCAGCCATACGAAGTGACAGGGAAGTGTTCATGGCGATAGCGAACAAGTGCTTGTCGCTAAATCACTTCCCCATTCACTGGAAAGTGGCACACGTGGTCATCATTCGAAAGCCAGGAAAGGCAGACTACACTCATCCTAAGTCCTACAGACCAATTGGACTATTATCTGTTCTTGGAAAAACCATCGAGAAACTCATGATTGGTCGACTCCAATGGCATTTACTCCCAACCCTAAACAAAAGGCAATATGGGTTCATGCCGCAAAGAGGAACCGAGGACGCCCTCTATGACCTTATAGAGCACATAAAAGAAGGAGTAACCGGGAAAAACATCGTACTCCTAATCTCTCTGGACATAGAGGGGGCCTTCGACAATGCGTGGTGGCCAGCCCTTAAAAACCAACTTGTTAAAAAAAGGTGTCCGGAAAATCTGTACCGGATGGTGTGTTCGTACCTCACAGACCGGAAGATCAAGGTCAACTACGCTAGAGCAGCTTACGAGAAGGAGACTACGAAGGGTTGTGTCCAAGGATCCATCGGAGGACCAATCTTTTGGAATGTCATCCTAGACTCGTTGCTGCAAAGCCTAGAGATGGATGGAATATACTGCCAAGCCTTTGCAGATGATGTGGTTCTCGTTTTCACAGGACAGTCGGTCGGCAGCCTAGAGCGGTCTGTCAACTCAACGTTGGATCATGTGGCAACGTGGGGAAAACAAAATAAACTCAACTTCGCACCGCATAAGACCAACGCGATGCTTCTAACGAAGAAGTTGAAGTATGAAACCCCACAGTTATTCATGGCCGGTACAAAATTGGACCTCGTTGAGGAGATAAAGCTTCTGGGCCTTATCATCGACCGAAACCTAGTTTTTAAATCCCACGTGTCCGCGCAATGCAAGAAAGTAGCTGATATCTACAAGCAGCTTGCATGCGCAGCGAAAGTAACGTGGGGTCTAAATAGTGAAATCACGAGAACCATATACATCGCGGTGGTGGAGCCTATTATGACATACGCCTCAAGTGCCTGGTACCAATCTGTAGAGCTGCAAATGAATAAAAATCAATTCAATGCGCTCCAGAGAGGATTTGCACAAAAGGTCTGTAGGTCATACCGGACGGTCTCACTCACCGCAGCACTGGCACTGTCGGGTCTGCTGCCATTGGACCTAAGGATCCAGGAGGCGGCGAACCTATACAGAGCCAAAAAAGGTCTGGCGAAGGACTATCTCCCACCCGAGACGGAGCTCGAACTCCGAGTGGGATATCTTGAACAGCCCCATCCATCTACCCTAACATCCGTGGAGTACGAACTGCTAGAAGACGCCGTCCCGCAGATCACCGGACCCCAAATTTACACAGACGGAAGCAAAATCGACGGAAAAGTAGGTGCTGCTCTAACCCAGTGGGAGGAGGGAAAGGAGTCAAACTTCGCCACCTTTAAGCTTCACCCCGCGTGCACAGTCTTCCAGTCGGAACTATATGCACTGCACAGGGCTCTTCAGATGGTGAATTCGAGCAGGGACCCCGTAGTTAGCATACTGAGTGACTCGAGATCGTCACTCGACCTGCTGCGGAGTCCCAGCTTGAACCACCCTCTGGCGAGAAGCATAAAGGAGAACATTGTCAGGATCCAGGAAGGAGGACGAGAGATCCGGATGTTCTGGCTTAGGGCTCACGTAGGCACTGTCGGTAATGAGAGAGCAGACGAGTTAGCGAAAGCTGCTGCACTCGAGGACACCACTCAGGACTACGGAAGGATCCCCCTGTCTTACGTTAGGAGGAAAATTCGTGAAGAATCGATCCGCAAATGGCAGGATCGATACGAAACCTCCAGCACAGGTGCGGTAACGAGAAGGTTCCTTCCAGACGTCCACAGTGCGTACCGGATAACTCGCTCTACAAAATTTACACCAGTACAAGTGCAAGTCTTGACAGGTCACGGGGGAATAGCCGAGTATCTTCACAGATTCAAGCTGAAAAACAGCCCGGGATGCGAATGCGACCCGGAAATCTGTGAAACAGTATGGCACATCATACTCGACTGTCCCCGTTTCCTAGCGGCTCGAATAGATCTAGAAGCCCGGATCGACAGAAACCTGGTCGAATCGGAACTGCACAACATCATTGCAGATCCCGATTGCAGACCGCATTTTCTGTCATTCGCCGAGAAGATCTTCAGAGTTGCGACGAGCAGGCACACGGATCTTCTGCCCCTCGAATCTCAACCAACACCCGTTAGCCAAGCCACAAGTAGTGCCGGCTCTCAGCGGGAACCTATAGCCAAAAGCGTCGCTGTCCGCACGCTCCTCGCTTGCGGGGAGAGAGGAGTGCCTGGGATTAGAATCCGAGGAGTGGCACTCTTCATGGACAGCGCCGGCGAGCGGCTGGGAATAGGTTTCTGCCGAACCGGGACTAGAAGTCACTTTTCGATTTCACCCGGCTTGGCAGCACTCGTAAATGGGAGCACATCCAAAACGACCATGAGGCGCAAAGTTTACAGCGCGTTACCTGAAACGGAAGTGGCGGGCCACCGATGCCGACTAGTCCGATCGCACAACAAGACGATCGTTCTGCTCGCATTGGAAGGCAACTACACCCCTTTCGCACAGGCATGTTCGATGCTCACCATGTTGGGAGAAACGGGCGGAGGAGCGGAAGATCCCCGTGTAATAAGTGTAGATGCGATGACGGTCGGGTATGAGCAGGGAAAAGTCGTAGACCGGCTATGCTGTTTAAAAGCCTCAGAACAACACGAGGTGGTCGTGTACGAAGACAGAGGAGAAAACCTAAACTTCCTCAAAGCACACGACCCAAAAACAGCAACCGATAGCTGGGGACATCCCATGCCAACCTCGATCAGCGGATCCGAACGTGTCCAACAAAAAGCAGCCGCCGAAAAAACTGCACTACATCAAAGCAGTGTGCAGGAGCAAAAGAAGAGAGCCAAAGTCGGAGGCCATCTCAAAGGATTTCTAGACACCTTCAGCTCGATGCTGCAGGGGCTGTCAGGAAATCCTTTTCCAACAACGAGATCGAAAGACAAAGAGGCACTCGTAGAAGCTCCAGCAAAAAAGGCGAAACTCAAAGCTCCACTAACTACAGTAATACCTAAGTCCAAAATCCCAACAAAACCGGCACCAACGCAGGAGAAAAGAACTAGAGCCGACATGGGGCAGGTCGTTCCACCTCGTCTAGTAAATGCAACGTCACCACAGGATCACGCGTACAACGCCTTCCTCGAGTTTCTAGCTATCACCAAAGCAACCGCAGATGTCAACCTCGGAGTGTGCAAAACCATCTTGCAACACTTTGAGCAGGGCAATGCGAAACTGCTAGAGGAGAAACTCGAGGAGGCAGAGGCTGCCATATACAACAACGGCAATTCCCAAGTCATAAAGGGAAAAATGTCAGGTAGTTATATGGCGGCTTACAACGCGACCAGTGGTTTTGTGGAGATGTGCATTGAGGGAACCAAGAGCGGAGCACCTAAGTTCAATACCCCACAAGGAGATCCCTTAGTTGTTGTCGCAAAGTGCACAAGGATCCTACTGGATGACAGGATTCTCAATATGGCGAAAACCATATCTGGTAATCAGGACACTGCATCCGGCTGGAAGGATTGGGCACTGCCAACAATTGAGTGGGTCAATGGAGTACCGGGGTGTGGAAAGACAACCTGGGTGGTAGGACACTTTGATGCTGACAAGGACGCCATCATCACCACAACATCAAATGCAGCTAGCGACCTAAGGGAGAAGCTAGCGCCTCGTGTTGGTGGCCTTGTCAAGACCAGGGTACGCACCATGGCTTCAGTCTTGGTGAATGGCTTCAGAGAGTCCGACAAATTCAACCGTCTCATGGTTGACGAGGCTCTCATGAACCACTTCGGAGCCATAGTCATGGCTGCCAAGCTGTGTGATGCCAAAGAAATGGTCCTCATCGGAGATGTCAACCAACTACCTTATATCGACAGAGAAAATCTCTTCGAACTGAGGTACTGCCGCCCAAACCTGGTAGCAAACATCAGCCAGGAGTTGCTCTGCACACACCGGAACCCCTTGGACGTCGCCTACGCCCTACGTGAGGTTTACTCCGGGATTTACTCCTCAACCCTAAAAGCTCACTCGTTGAAGGTGAAAACCTACACTGGTGCCCAAATACCGTTTACGCTCCCCAACACGCTTTTTCTAGTCCATACTCAGGGCGAAAAGGAAAGCCTCATTGGACAGGGCTGTGGTGAAGGCACAGGTTCGCGAACGCTCACCATCCATGAAGCGCAGGGGTTAACGTTCGAAACAGTAATCATTGTTCAAACTAAGGGCAGAACAATCGGTTTACATCAGAGCGTTCCCCATGCGGTAGTAGCAGTGTCACGGCACACCACCAGCTGTACCTACTACACCGATGATGACAACGACGCAATAGGGTACTTCATCAAGAGAGCTATGGCCGCGTCCACTAAGAAGATCTTGGAGTATAATCTTAAAATGTCAATAAAGCACCGAAACGCAGCGGTCGTCGACAAGTTGGCTCAGGAGATGAGGTGTGCCAATTTGTAAACTAAAGTTGTAATAATAGTCCATAGTAAAGTTAATGTCAATGTTATCAATAATATATTAATTGTAAGTAATTAAATGTCATAATGTTGTAAATCAATAATTTCAATTGTGAGTAAAAATAATTTTAAGTAAATTCCCATAATGAAAAGAACACAAACTAAAAAAAAAAAGAACAGAACACAATAGAAAGAAACAAAAACCTATATTTAAATTATAAAAAAAAAAAAAAAAAAAAAAAAAAAAAAAAAAAAAAAAAACTATATATGTACACAAAAAAAAAAAAAAAAAAAATTTATATATATAGAATCAAAAGAATAAGTAAATTTTTTCTTAGAAATATATATGTTACATTAAAATCTTAAAATTTATATAGAGTCAATAGTATAAGTCTTTTTCCTTACTGAGTAAGCTTTTGTCAATATAAGTAGTAATAAAGTTAATAAATAAAAATACCAAAATAAAAAAAAGCACGGACCACTGAGTCTGTGGAGAGCAGCTGTAAAAAAAAAAAAAAAAAAAAAAAAAAAAAAAAAAAAAAAAAAAAAAAAAAACCTAACCTAACCTAACCTAACCTAACCTAACCAGTAACAGCCCAACCTCGCCACACACTCAATATAGCTCCGTAAAAAAATTCAATTATATTGTAAATTTTTGAGCTAGCGCAAAAAATTTTTCAACGTCGGTAACAGTAGTGCTTGACTCACAAGGATTACTGTTTTCAACATCCTGCACCAAGGCGTTTTGGAACAAGGGGCCCGGGACTTTGGACCACCACATCTCACAGGAGGACGGAGAACTCTTCAAACAATCACCACCACCAGACGGAGCTCGACGAGATCTGTCAAGCGGAGCTGGAATTTTGAAAATCCGTCCAAGCCAAAGGGAGATACAAGGTACCGAAAATCAGGAAAAACAACCTCACACACCGCGTGGTCGACACACGTGTAACCTAGTTACACTCAGTCGACACGAGGCGTGACGTCGGACAACCAAGGTGAAGACTTCGGATCCGGCCTCAGGACTGCGCCACTGCGGAACATCAGCAGCGGAGCACCTTCGTCGGACCCTCAGGTGAACCTTGGTCTAACTCCTGAACCCAAAGTCCTAGGACACCCGAGTTTGGACTCCTTCTAAAGGGGAGACCAGGCCCGTCCACATTTTCCCTACCCCCACCCCAACTTCATTTCCCCCCCCCCCCCTTGCCGTAAGGCTACCTCACCCCTCCGAGTCTTATCTCCGGGGTCATATTACCTGAAGGAGGTGGACCGCTGGTGTAAGGTACCTCCACCACCGGCCACAGGAGCCCCCACCACCTTGCTCTAAGGGACCCCCCCACCCCTCTACCTACCCCCCCCCCCCCACATAACTCTACCTCCCCCCCCCACATCCCCCTACCTCCCCCCCCCCCCGTCTCCTCCCGAGACCTTCCCCCCCCGACCCCCCTCAAAATTCCCAAAACCCCCTCGGGTTATATCTCGAACCAGTGGAGATAGACCCCCCAAGTTTGGTATCCCCGCAATCAGCGTCGAGAGCTCTACAATCTGGCTCCAAGGGAATTCCAAATTTCCAAACTCACCTCAGCAGAAAATTGAAAACTCAATCACCATCAGGCATCACAACACCGGCGGCGCGCGAGACGAAGCTATTACTCAGTAAGAAAAATTTTTTAAACAATAATAGTGTAACAAGTAAATAGGTTCAAAGTTCGGAACATTATTAGTCATTGTATAACTTTAAATAAATAATACTAGCCGTTAAGGTAGAAGAGTCACTTCAAAGGGCTCGTCCGGGGAAGTACTACCATCACACCCAATTCTGCCGCCAAACAGCTTTGCTGAGTTTCGGCTAGGAGGGTCTGACCGCCGGCTAAATTTCAGGCACGAGGCTCAACATCTACCTCGAAAATTTATAAAGCTAGTATTAAGTAAAACAACTTAGTATTTAATTTTATAATTAAGAAATTGTATTTATTTAATTTAAAAAAATGTCAGCCAAATCCGTGACCGGATCCGTCCCAAAGTCGGAAGTGGCACCTCAGGTGACCCTCCAACCAAAGAGATCGCTGCGTGAAAAGGTACTGAAGAAGGAAACGGTCGCCAAGTCACTAAAACTAGAAAAGTCGACGCGGCCATCAGTACCCGAAGCGAAGAAGGCATCATCGGTCGGAGCACAGCCGGAGGAAGTCAGCCCAAAGGTCCCCGCGAGAAGGAAGAGGACATCGCCTGCGAAACCGCCGCAAGAGCCAAGCGAACACCTGGCCACATCATCAGACCGGTCCGCGGTGGAGTCGGTCACAGACAAAATCATCAACTGGGAACAGTGTGGGATATCACCACCTAAGCCCGTAGAGTCCGACGAAGACTCGGTCGCGTCTTGCTTAGACCTAGACACCTCCGCGAACAGGCCCAGACCACGACAGAGCATGCTCGTCGTGCAAGCGGGTCGACGAACGGGGGTGGAGATGGACCTAGCCACAAAGATGGCAAACGAGACGCTGCTGAAAGGGAAGGACGCGTTGGAGTCTGCAGGCAATATGAAGAGGGAGTGCAAAGTCGTCGCACTCGAAAGCCTGCAGACTCTTTACGAAATAGTCCTCTCACTGTCGGACTCAAGATCCAGACATATCACCAGTCTGGAAAGGGAAAGGACGAGACACGCCACGGAGCTCGTAAGGGTGGAGAGAGCCCATACAAAACAATTGATAAACATTACCACCAATCTCACGTCGGAAATGTCAAAGGCCAGAACGGACATCGGCGCATCGCTCAAGGAGATACAAGCGGTGCGAAACTGGCAGGGGTATGAGACCCAGGAGCCCCATAGGCTTATAAAGGAAACGTCGGAAGCGCTCCAGGACCTCGACAAGCGTGTTAGAGCATTGGGAGAGCTCGTAACCAGCGGGCAAAAGGGGAAAGAGGAAGACCCCATCTGGAGAGACCACTCGAGCCTCAAAGCAGGAGTAGAATCTCTCCAGAATCAGCTGGATGAGCTCCGGAGAGAGAGCAATAAACACACGCGCGAGATCCTGGAGTCCAACCTTAAAGCCATGGAGAAAATGGACTCCAAACCCCCATCAGCACAGCCAGAACCTGGCCTGAGGCAGGAAGTGGAGGAGATGAAGGGCATCCTGAAAGCGATGTCAGCTGAACGAGCGCCCCCATCCGAGCCACCGCAGCCCATTCTAATCAACATGGAGGAGCATATGCATCCTCTAACGGAGAGAATGGAAGCGGTGACATCTGAGCTCCGAACCCTTCGGGAAGAAAAGATGAGGGCACCACCACTGTCCCTCAACCTCGAAGCGGAGCTCGCCAAAGCTGAGGAACGATGCAGCTCGAAAGGGAAGCTGACCTACGCCAAGGTCGCTGCCAAGCCACCACCGCCCTTGAAGCCAAACCACACCCTGATCATCACATCAGACAAGCCCCAGAACACCGGGGAAAATGTGATCGACAGGATCAGGGTGGCTCTCGACACCAGGAAAACTGGAGCCAAGGTAGACAGGGTAAGGAAGGCCAAAAACAAAAAGGTCATCCTGAGCTGTAGCTCCAAAGAAGATCTGGACCTGGTGCAGAGCAGGGTTAGGACGGACAAAGGCCTAAAAGCGGAAGTGGCGAGGGCAGCAAACCCTCTAGTCATCGTCAGGGATGTCCTATCCTACCACACCGACGTAGACATCGTGGAAAATATACTGGCGCAAAATAAAAATATTTTAAAGAACATTAACTTGAAGGATAGCACCGTCAAGATGCGGTACCGTAAAAAGGCACGTAACCCGCTCGAGTGCCATGCGGTACTGGAAGTTTCCCCTTCCATCCATAAAAACCTGGTGGAGGCTGGAAAGATCTATATAGGTATGCAACGCAGACCTATATTTGATCAGACCCCACTGGTGCAGTGCACCAAATGCCTCGGCTTCGGCCACACTAAGGTTGTCTGCCGGGAGAAAGACGAGCTCTGCAGTCACTGCGGAAGGGCTCACTCCTGGGAGAAATGCAAGGGGAGACAGGAGGGGAACCCTCCAAAGTGCAAAAACTGCTCGGCCGCGCACGGCACAAGCATCAACCTGGCGCACAATGCTTTTAGCAAAGAGTGCCCAGAGCGACTAAAATGGGATGCAATAGCGCGGTCCCGAGTATCGTATTGCTGAGGGCGTCTCACAGTACCGTAGCTCGGTCCCTCAAAACTTGGGCGGGGCAGGCTTGAGGTTTATCCAAGCTAACCTGCAACGCTCAAAACTGGCCACGACGGAATTACTCCAGGTTGCGGTGGATAGGGGCATCACGGTCGCCCTAGTACAGGAACCGTACGTCGGAAAGACTGGCGTCCTAAAACAACATCCTGGGACTAGGGTTATCCAATGCACTCTAAATAGGCAAAAACCAGTGAAGGCAGCCGTTATAATTTTCGGTGACCGGCTAGAAGTCGTACACGACCCACAGCTGGTAACCGAAACCGAAGCGGCAGTCCTTCTTATCGGGGGAGGCCTAAAACTAGGAGTAATATCCGTCTACCTAGAGGGGGACCAGGACATAGTACCGTATCTGGACCGCATCAAAAAAGTTTGTACCAAGTTGGACACCAGAAACCTCATCGTTGCGGGAGATATAAATGCCTGGAGCCACTGGTGGGGCAGCGTATCTGAGGATGACAGAGGAGAGGCGTACAATGCGTTCCTGAATGAGAAGGGACTCCAAATTCTAAACACCGGAGACACTCCGACCTTCGAGACCTTCAGAAAGGGTAGGGCATGCACAAGCATAGTGGACGTATCCGCTTGCAGCACACCCCTGCTCGGAAGAATCGAGGGATGGAGAGTGGAGAGAGGTCTTGTGACTTCGGACCACAACGCTATCACCTTCACCTTGCGCTTAGGAAAGGCCTTAGAAACTCTTAGGCCAATCACAACGCGCAAGTACAACACCAAGAAGGCAAAGTGGACCGAATTCGCACATCTGCTAAAAACCATCCTGGCAGAGAGAGACATCACCACCGTCTCAATTTTGGAGTCCAAAACCCCGAGGGACCTCGAAGATAAGATCACAGCCTACACTGAAGCCATCCACGAAGCCTGCGAACAAACCATCCCTATCGCAGGAAGCAAGGCGGGCAATCCCAGGCCCCCGTGGTGGTCGAAGAAGCTTGAAGATCTTAAGAGAGAGGTCCTTAGGAAAAAGAGGAGGATCAGGAACGCAGCCCCTTGCAGGGTAAAAATGGTTATAGAAGAATACCAAAAATGCAAGGCGGAGTACGCAGTCATCGCAGAGAAAGCCCAAACAGAGAGCTGGAAGGAGTTCTGCACGACTCAGGAAAAGGAGAGTATGTGGGATAAAATCTACAGAGTGATCAGGAAAACGTCAGGAAGGCAGGAGGACATGCTCCTGAGAAGCTCTGAAGGTAACACCCTAACTCCAAAACAGTCGGCTGAACTCTTAGCCAGAACTTTCTACCCAGACGACTCCGAGAGTACCGACCAGTCGTTTCACTCGAACCTCCGAGAACGGATGAAGGAGAGTGCCCTTGAAGACCTTTCGGAAGATGATCCACCATTCACGGCAGCGGAATTGGAGTTGGTGCTGCAAGCACAAAACCCCAAGAAGGCACCCGGACCAGACGGGCTAACAGCAGACATCTGCGCCGCAGCCATACGAAGTGACAGGGAAGTGTTCATGGCGATAGCAAACAAGTGCTTGTCACTAAATCACTTCCCCACTCACTGGAAAGTGGCACACGTGGTCATCATTCGAAAGCCAGGAAAGGCAGACTACACTCATCCTAAGTCCTACAGACCAATTGGACTATTATCTGTTCTTGGAAAAACCATCGAGAAACTCATGATTGGTCGACTCCAATGGCATTTACTCCCAACCCTAAACAAAAAGCAATATGGGTTCATGCCGCAAAGAGGAACCGAGGACGCCCTCTATGACCTTATAGAGTACATAAAAGAAGGAGTAACCGGGAAAAACATCGTACTCCTAATCTCTCTGGACATAGAGGGGGCCTTCGACAATGCGTGGTGGCCAGCCCTTAAAAACCAACTTGTTAAAAAAAGGTGTCCGGAAAATCTGTACCGGATGGTGTGTTCGTACCTCACAGACCGGAAGATCAAGGTCAACTACGCTAGAGCAGCTTACGAGAAGGAGACTACGAAGGGTTGTGTCCAAGGATCCATCGGAGGACCAATCTTTTGGAATGTCATCCTAGACTCGTTGCTGCAAAGCCTAGAGATGGATGGAATATACTGCCAAGCCTTTGCAGATGATGTGGTTCTCGTTTTCACAGGACAGTCGGTCGGCAGCCTAGAGCGGTCTGTCAACTCAACGTTGGAACATGTGGCAACGTGGGGAAAACAAAATAAACTCAACTTCGCACCGCATAAGACCAACGCGATGCTTCTAACGAAGAAGTTGAAGTATGAAACCCCACAGTTATTCATGGCCGGTACAAAATTGGACCTCGTTGAGGAGATAAAGCTTCTGGGCCTTATCATCGACCGAAACCTAGTTTTTAAATCTCACGTGTCCGCGCAATGCAAGAAAGTAGCTGATATCTACAAGCAGCTTGCATGCGCAGCGAAAGTAACGTGGGGTCTAAATAGTGAAATCACGAGAACCATATACATCGCGGTGGTGGAGCCTATTATGACATACGCCTCAAGTGCCTGGTACCAATCTGTAGAGCTGCAAATGAATAAAAATCAATTCAATGCGCTCCAGAGAGGATTTGCACAAAAGGTCTGTAGGTCATACCGGACGGTCTCACTCACCGCAGCACTGGCACTGTCGGGTCTGCTGCCATTGGACCTAAGGATCCAGGAGGCGGCGAACCTATACAGAGCCAAAAAAGGTCTGGCGAAGGACTATCTCCCACCCGAGACGGAGCTCGAACTCCGAGTGGGATATCTTGAACAGCCCCATCCATCTACCCTAACATCCGTGGAGTACGAACTGCTAGAAGACGCCGTCCCGCAGATCACCGGACCCCAAATTTACACAGACGGAAGCAAAATCGACGGAAAAGTAGGTGCTGCTCTAACCCAGTGGGAGGAGGGAAAGGAGTCAAACTTCGCCACATTTAAGCTTCACCCCGCGTGCACAGTCTTCCAGTCGGAACTATATGCACTGCACAGGGCTCTTCAGATGGTGAATTCGAGCAGGGACCCCGTAGTTAGCATACTGAGTGACTCGAGATCGTCACTCGACCTGCTGCGGAGTCCCAGCTTGAACCACCCTCTGGCGAGAAGCATAAAGGAGAACATTGTCAGGATCCAGGAAGGAGGACGAGAGATCCGGATGTTCTGGCTTAGGGCTCACGTAGGCACTGTCGGTAATGAGAGAGCAGACGAGTTAGCGAAAGCTGCTGCACTCGAGGACACCACTCAGGACTACGGAAGGATCCCCCTGTCTTACGTTAGGAGGAAAATTCGTGAAGAATCGATCCGCAAATGGCAGGATCGATACGAAACCTCCAGCACAGGTGCGGTAACGAGAAGGTTCCTTCCAGATGTCCACAGTGCGTACCGGATAACTCGCTCTACAAAATTTACACCAGTACAAGTGCAAGTCTTGACAGGTCACGGTGGAATAGCCGAGTATCTTCACAGATTCAAGCTGAAAAACAGCCCGGGATGCGAATGCGACCCGGAAATCTGTGAAACAGTATGGCACATCATACTCGACTGTCCCCGTTTCCTAGCGGCTCGAATAGATCTAGAAGCCCGGATCGACAGAAACCTGGTCGAATCGGAACTGCACAACATCATTGCAGATCCCGATTGCAGACCGCATTTTCTGTCATTCGCCGAGAAGATCTTCAGAGTTGCGACGAGCAGGCACACGGATCTTCTGCCCCTCGAATCTCAACCAACACCCGTTAGCCAAGCCACAAGTAGTGCCGGCTCTCAGCGGGAACCTATAGCCAAAAGCGTCGCTATCCGCACGCTCCTCGCTTGCGGGGAGAGAGGAGTGCCTGGGATTAGAATCCGAGGAGTGGCACTCTTCATGGACAGCGCCGGCGAGCGGCTGGGAATAGGTTTCTGCCGAACCGGGACTAGAAGTCACTTTTCGATTTCACCCGGCTTGGCAGCACTCATAAATGGGAGCACATCCAAAACGACCATGAGGCGCAAAGTTTACAGCGCGTTACCTGAAACGGAAGTGGCGGGCCACCGATGCCGACTAGTCCGATCGCACAACAAGACGATCGTTCTGCTCGCATTGGAAGGCAACTACACCCCTTTCGCACAGGCATGTTCGATGCTCACCATGTTGGGAGAAACGGGCGGAGGAGCGGAAGATCCCCGTGTAATAAGTGTAGATGCGATGACGGTCGGGTATGAGCAGGGAGAAGTCGTAGACCGGCTATGCTGTTTAAAAGCCTCAGAACAACACGAGGTGGTCGTGTACGAAGACAGAGGAGAAAACCTAAACTTCCTCAAAGCACACGACCCAAAAACAGCAACCAATAGCTGGGGACATCCCATGCCAACCTCGATCAGCGGATCCGAACGTGTCCAACAGAAAGCAGCCGCCGAAAAAACTGCACTACATCAAAGCAGTGTGCAGGAGCAAAAGAAGAGAGCCAAAGTCGGAGGCCATCTCAAAGGATTTCTAGACACCTTCAGCTCGATGCTGCAAGGGCTGTCAGGAAATCCTTTTCCTACAACGAGATCGAAAGACAAAGAGGCACTCGTAGAAGCTCCAGCAAAAAAGGCGAAACTCAAAGCTCCACTAACTACAGTAATACCTAAGTCCAAAATCCCAACAAAACCGGCACCAACGCAGGAGAAAAGAACTAGAGCCGACATGGGGCAGGTCGTTCCACCTCGTCTAGTAAATGCAACGTCACCGCAGGATCACGCGTACAACGCCTTCCTCGAGTTTCTAGCTATCACCAAAGCAACCGCAGATGTCAACCTCGGAGTGTGCAAAACCATCTTGCAACACTTTGAGCAGGGCAATGCGAAACTGCTAGAGGAGAAACTCGAGGAGGCAGAGGCTGCCATATACAACAACGGCAATTCCCAAGTCATAAAGGGAAAAATGTCAGGTAGTTATATGGCGGCTTACAACGCGACCAGTGGTTTTGTGGAGATGTGCATTGAGGGAACCGAGAGCGGAGCACCTAAGTTCAATACCCCACAAGGAGATCCCTTAGTTGTTGTCGCAAAGTGCACAAGGATCCTACTGGATGACAGGATTCTCGATATGGCGAAAACCATATCGGGTAATCAGGACACTGCATCCGGCTGGAAGGACTGGGCACTACCAACAATTGAGTGGGTCAATGGAGTACCGGGGTGTGGAAAGACAACCTGGGTGGTAGGACACTTTGATGCTGACAAGGACGCCATCATCACCACAACATCAAATGCAGCTAGCGACCTAAGGGAGAAGCTAGCGCCTCGTGTTGGTGGCCTTGTCAAGACCAGGGTACGCACCATGGCTTCAGTCTTGGTGAATGGCTTCAGAGAGTCCGACAAATTCAACCGTCTCATGGTTGACGAGGCTCTCATGAACCACTTCGGAGCCATAGTCATGGCTGCCAAGCTGTGTGATGCCAAAGAAATGGTCCTCATCGGAGATGTCAACCAACTACCTTATATCGACAGAGAAAATCTCTTCGAACTGAGGTACTGCCGCCCAAACCTGGTAGCAAACATCAGCCAGGAGTTGCTCTGCACACACCGGAACCCCTTGGACGTCGCCTACGCCCTACGTGAGGTTTACTCCGGGATTTACTCCTCAACCCTAAAAGCTCACTCGTTGAAGGTGAAAACCTACACTGGTGCCCAAATACCGTTTACGCTCCCCAACACGCTTTTTCTAGTCCATACTCAGGGCGAAAAGGAAAGCCTCACTGGACAGGGCTGTGGTGAAGGCACAGGTTCGCGAACGCTCACCATCCATGAAGCGCAGGGGTTAACGTTCGAAACAGTAATCATTGTTCAAACTAAGGGCAGAACAATCGGTTTACATCAGAGCGTTCCCCATGCGGTAGTAGCAGTGTCACGGCACACCACCAGCTGTACCTACTACACCGATGATGACAACGACGCAATAGGGTACTTCATCAAGAGAGCTATGGCCGCGTCCACTAAGAAGATCTTGGAGTATAATCTTAAAATGTCAATAAAGCACCGAAACGCAGCGGTCGTCGACTAGTTGGCTCAGGAGATGAGGTGTGCCAATTTGTAAACTAAAGTTGTAATAATAGTCCATAGTAAAGTTAATGTCAATGTTATCAATAATATATTAATTGTAAGTAATTAAATGTCATAATGTTGTAAATCAATAATTTCAATTGTAAGTAAAAATAATTTTAAGTAAATTCCCATAATGAAAAGAACACAAACTAAAAAAAAAGAACAGAACACAATAGAAAGAAACAAAAACCTATATTTAAATTATAAAAAAAAAAAAAAAAAAAAAAAAAAAAAAAAAAAAAAAAAAAAACTATATATGTACACAAAAAAAAAAAAAAATATATTTATATATATAGAATCAAAAGAATAAGTAATTTTTTCCTTAGAAATATATATGTTACATTAAAATCTTAAAATTTATATAGAGTCAATAATATAAGTCTTTTTCCTTACTGAGTAAGCTTTTGTCAATATAAGTAGTAATAAAGTTAATAAATAAAAATACCAAAATAAAAAAAAGCACGGACCACTGAGTCTGTGGAGAGCAGCTGTAATAATAAAAAAAAAAAAAAAAAAACCTAACCTAACCTAACCTAACCTAACCTAACCTAACCTAACCAGTTAGCTGGAAGTAAAAATCCAGCGAAAGCTGGACCAAACAGTTCTCGGAGAAATCCTGGCCGACAGCAAGTCGAGGAACCTACTACTGGCTTTCGCGGGTCTGGTGGCCACGACAGCTGCAAAAAGAAATAAGTAAATTAGTCAACATCCCATCTAACTGAAATTTATTTGATTAATTTAAAATGTTAATTATTAATTTTATTTGATTTTATTAATTGATTTTATTAATTTATTTTTATGCTGTGATAGGTAATTTCATTTATTATTTTTATTTTCTAATGTAATGTTTTCAAAATAAATGTAGTTAAGTAGTAATATAGTAATTTAAATTAATTTATTTGATTGAGAGCCCACATGGGTAGGTAATAAAATAAAATTACAGAATTGTTGAAAATACATAAGAAACAACAAAGTCTTTGACAACAGTCAGAGGAACAGCAGTATTTAAAAAAAAAAAAAAAAAAAAAAAAAAAAACCTAACCTAACCTAACCTAACCTAACCTAACCTAACCTAACCTAACCAGTCTGGCTCCAACCGCACTCCGGAGCGCCCACCTACAACCATACCTCTACGCCAAAAAATTCGCAAAAATTTGAAAAAGTGTTTTTAATGGCCGTGTGATACACCAAAATTTGAGGAATCACAAGGCGCACACGGCTGTGCAAACGTTGTGTCGCTAAGTAGTTTTGTCACCGAGCTATCACAGAAAAAGTGAAAATTTGAAAAATTTGAAAGTTAAAAGTGGAGTTTACTCAAGTTCTGCAGCGGTGACGTATTCTTTTTAAAGTGCCTTCTGGAAGGCCTTAAGGAGCACTACGGTTTTTCTGCTTTTCCCGATTTTTCCCGCGCAGGAGCGCGGAGATAAAAGCAGAAAAGCCAAAACCACGTGGCCACGAGGTCAGCGATCCAGGGCAGCCAGGAAGAAGCTGACAACGGAAGCACCAGGACGCCGCTGCGGAGATCTGGGAGGCACTTTTTATTTTTGTCTAGGTAAATTTTTGACAAAGATATAACTGTTTTAAATTTTTGTAAATTTTATAAATTTT
The DNA here is from genome assembly GCA_918857605.2 of Philereme vetulata. Taxonomy (NCBI): domain Eukaryota; kingdom Metazoa; phylum Arthropoda; class Insecta; order Lepidoptera; family Geometridae; genus Philereme; species Philereme vetulata. Next base: position 7,390,135 of record OU975473.1, on the reverse strand, counting down.
TATCTCGTCGAAAAGATCTGTGACGTATATATTTTAAATTTGTTTTACATAGATCTTAGGGCCCCCAACATTATATAAAAATTTCGACATAGGTCGATCAGCTAGTTTTAGAGAAAAACATTTTTGAAAATTCAAGGGGTACACGAGGTACCCCTAATTTTAAAGTTAACATTAAAATTAAAAAAGGATTTTTTTTTAAATAATTATTTAGAAGCTTGTGCAAAATTTCGAAAATTTTAGGCTAATATTCAATTAGTTAGGCTATTTTTAGGTTAAATTATTGAGTTTTTTGTAATTATAAAATCAGGGGGGGGACTTATCAACACGTGGCCCTAACCAAGCCATTGTGTGAGTTGTGCCCTTCAAAACAAGCCCGAACACGGCCGACTTCGGATAATTATCGCCGGAGTTAGCTCTGGAGCAGCCATTTGCGACGCCATCTTGGATTGTTTTGAACGGGCATAACCCTCGCTAGAGTGGTCCGATTGGGACGGGGTTTCCACTGTTGGTACCGTTACTGCCCCCTCCCTGACTTGATATTAGTTGGGGCTCTAGGTAGAGCAAAAAATTTTTTGCTCTACCTATCGTGTTAGAGGCTAGACGGGGACGAGCCAAGCACGACCATCGAAATCCCGAAGCTCTAGCTTCAAAATTGACTAAGATACGGGTATTTTTTCATAATAGGCGCCATCTTGTTCCGCCATCTTGGAAAACTTCAAAGTTTCATATCTCTGGAACCCGTTGCCCGATTTCGACGGGATTTTCTTTGTTAGGTTTAATATATACAGGACCTCTATTTTATCCTATATTTATAGTTCTTCCCGTTTTATAAAAAAAAAAAAAAAATTAAAATTTCTAAAATTATTTATTTTGATCCCTTAAGAGGTCACCTTTTAGTTTTAAAATTAAATTCTTGTTTATTTGTTATATTTCAAACTGGGAATTAAATGTAGTATCGTTCAGATCTATAGTTTTTAAGTTATTAAAATTTTAAATATCAAGGGTACACGATTACCCTCATTTTATTGTAAATTTTTTTTTTTTTTTTTTTTTTTTTTATTGGTAAGCCTTTGGGCCCAGATTACTGAGTAGGTATTGCCATTTAAAATAAGTTCAGGCTCAAAAATCAAGAGCAAATATTTATTCTTTGTGCTTATATTGTTGGTGGAGACCATACCGTGCTCCTATTGCAGAAAACAGGTTACTGACTTATAATTGTTATACAGCGATTCAAATATTCGGTATATAGGTTTAAGTAAATCCGACTTGACTTCTTGTAAAGGTTTATTGTACTTGTGCTGCGGTTGTTTTTCGGTTTGTGCGTGTTTCTGGGAACCTAGTAGGACCTCGCTGGGACAATGTCTTCTAGATCGGTGCGCTCTGCACCTCCGGGAGCGCGAAGCACGAGAACATTGTACAAGAAAGCCGTGACACAGGCAATGGGCAAAAAAGAGAGCATGGCTACGGGTCAAGCAATGGTCACTGGGTCAATCGAGAGCGCCGAGTGTCAGGCGGCTCCTCTGCTGCTTGCAGCTACGGACGGCAACGCAGAACCTGAACGCATAGCGAAGGCGGAGACGGCGAAGACTACTGAGGGTCTTTCTGAGCCGAAAACACTAAGTGTCGGTTCGGCTAAGTCAGTGGTGTCTTCTGCGTTTGAGATGGACGAGGAGCTGGACCGACTTGGCATCGCTCGGCCACCCCCAAAGGCGGATGACGATTGGTCGGACGTGGAGAGCACACGCAGCAGACGTTCCAGCATTCTCCCATCCACATCCAGACGCTCCGAAATCCCCGGCGTGTCAATGGACCTTGCGTCTCAACGCGCCAATGACCTGCTTCAATCAGGAAAAGAGGCCCTGGAAAAAGCGGGAAACATGAAGCGTGAATGTAAGGTGGAGACACAAGAATGCCTACAATCGCTGTACGAGATTGTGCTCTCGGTTTCGGACTCGCGTTCTCGACACAGGGTGGCGCTGGAGCAGGAGAGATCCAGGGCTGCAAGAGAGCTGGTGAGAGTGGAGCGAGCCCACTCCAAGCAACTAGCTGAAATTACCCAATCCCATGTCCTCAAGCTAAGAGAAGCTCATGAAGCTATTGTCACCACTCACAAGACAGCCGAGGCAATACGCGGATGGCTGAATTATGAAATGGATGGGCCAATAAAAAACATAGCCACCATCCAAAGCGAGCTCCGCACCCTGACTAGCCAGTCCTTGGGGACGGCTGACGGCTCTGCGGCATCCCAAACAGCGGGAAATGTCGCATTGGCGGTCCAGGGCATCACTCCAAAATTTGACCAGATCACCGACCAGCTTCGCAATATGAGACAGGCAATCGATGACCTCACAAACCTCTGTGAAAAAGAAATAAGGGTGCGCACGCCCGTGGATTTTGCATCGCATGCTTGCTCACTGGATGTGGAGAGCCTACTCACCCACATAAAAGAGGAAATTGCAGAGGTAAAGGCCCACCAATTGCAAACTCGCTCTCTTTTAAGCGTCGAATCCAAAAGCAGGGACTGGGGTGTGGAGGCTCTCACGGCTATTGGAGCAATAGGCGAGGACATTGCGCTTATTCGTGGTGATGCCTCCGCATCCAGGCTATCTGGAAAGTCACTTGCTGAGGGAATGTCACAGCTGAGAACAGAGGTCCGGGATACGATTGACACAATGGTGGAGACAGTCGGTCCTGTCAGAACTGCGGTGGAGTCACTTCGGCGAGAACTGGAGGATCTTACTCCGAAAACCCTGCATCATCAAGAGGTCTCTGAGTTACCGGATGCTCCCTCTTCTGCCATGGCCCACCGGAGACCATTGCATCCTCGGGTGCCCAACGCCGCGGCTCGACGTACCGTTGTTGTGGAATCCACAGACCCTCATAAGTCAAGTGAAGATATACTTCACGACATCAAGAAAGGGGTGGATGTCGCAGAATTGGGTATCTCGGTGCATGGACTCAGAAAGGGGCGAAACAGCAGAGTGGTCATCTCGGTTGAGACAGATGAAGACCGCAGCGCCATGAAATCCGCAATAAACCTGCTGGGTAAAGACTTCACGGTGACAGAACCTCCACCTAAGTTTCCGCAGCTAAGACTCATAGGTGTAACCAATGATATTGCGAATGACAAAGTCATTGAAGCTATCCGACGACAAAACAAGGGGACCTTGGGTACCCATGTCGGCGAGCATCTCAAAGTACTCAGGAGAACGAAGCATCGCACTGAGTGCTTGGGCAATATCATTGTGGAGGCTGCTCCAGGAGTCTACCAAAAGCTCGTAGATCAAAGGGTGAAACTTGGATACCAGGTAATTCGGGCCATCGACCAGTCACCGATAAGGCAATGCTTCAAATGCCTCGGGTTTGGTCATGAAGCTAGGAACTGTGATAAGCCCCAAAAATGTGGCTACTGCGCAGGCGACCACGATACCAGAACATGTGAACGTTCTGGAGTGGCGTCTTGTATTAACTGCAAAACGGGAACCATCAGGTCACATCCAGCTTACAGCGACCAATGCCCGGAATGGAGAAAATTTGATCGCCTTGCTCGATCGGTGATCAGCTATTGCTAAGGATGATGCAAGCAAGGGCACTTCCAATACAGGCGCCCTCTTAAAGTTTATTCAGGTCAATCTTGGTAGAGGGGGCAACGCTACCCAGGAGTGCCTGAAAGTGGCTTTGGACCAGGGGGTTGGTATTTTGTTGGTTCAGGAGCCGTATGTCGGGAGTCACGGCTTTACAAAATGGGGATCATGTAGGGTTATCCAAAAGTATCGAGGAGACAAACCAGTCAAGTCTGCGATCGTCGTTGTCAACGATGATCTCGCTGTTACTGAGTACCCGGACTTGTGTACGGAGAACATCGTATGTCTAGTTTTAGGTCTGGGAAACAGAAGGTTGGGCATAGTCTCCGTGTACCTCGAGGGAAGTGAAGACATCGAGCCCTATCTGCAACACATCCAGCGGGCATGCCAATCCTTGGCCACGCCACATATCATCCTGGCGGGTGACGTAAACGCCAAGAGTTACTGGTGGGGGGAAGATGCCGAGGACCCCAGGGGTGCTGCGTACGCGGAGCTGCTAGCACAACTGGACATGGCCGTACTTAATACTGGTAGTACACCAACCTTCAGCGCAATACGGGATGGCCGGGCCTACGAGAGCATCGTTGACGTCACAGCTTGCACCAATGTTGCCCTGGGAAACGTCGCACATTGGAGGGTAGCTGCGGATCTGGTCACCACATCTGACCACCGAGCTATCACTTTCGGTTTTCGCCTGGAGTCTCGGTCTGACGTTGCACAGAGACACACTACTCGAAGGTACAATACCAAAAAAGCAGATTGGACGGCTTTTGGGGACTGCCTCAGACAAGAACTAAGCGACCGGGCTCTCCATGCGGAAGCTATAGGCAATGTACAGTTCTCGAAGGACCTTGACTCTGTTGTGGAGACCTTTTCGGGTTGCGTAGAGCTGGCTTGTGCTAAGACCATTCCCGCAGTCAGTGAGCGCAAGCGGAATAAAATTAGCTGGTGGACCGAGGAACTCACCAAGAAGAAGTCGGAGGTCATCACACTCCGGAACAGAATCCGCAAGGCAAACCCACTGCGAAGACCGGATGTGGTCAGAAGATACTTGGAGGCCCTCGAAAAATATAAAGAACATCTTGCAAATACCAGACTATCCAGTTGGAAGGAGTACTGCACAGGGCAGGAAAAATCTACGATGTGGGAAAGCATATATAAGGTGCTAACTATAACGGGTCGTCAAAGCGATTGCCTCCTGAGAAACCAAGCTGGAGTACCACTTGATCCGGAAGAATCAGCCTCGTTGCTGGCTAGCACATTTTATCCGGAGGATGATCCGACCACGGACAGCCAGACCCAGGCGGATATCAGGAGGGAGACGCAAAGGCACATAGCATCCATAAGGCTGGAGCAGAGCTGTAGTGATACCATCTCCACTGTGTTTGAAAGAGACGAGCTCCTTAGTGTCGCCAGGAAGATTGGCCCGGCAAGGGCTCCTGGAGGGGACGGCTTCACGGCGGATATATGCCTTAGAGCTATCCTCAACACCGGCGATATCTTTCTGGCGATATTGAACAGGTGCCTGAAACTGGGTTACTTTCCCAGGCTATGGAAAAAGGCCATAATACGTGTCATCCCAAAGCCGCAGAAAGAAGATTACTCAGCCGCTAAGTCATACCGACCTATAGGATTTCTGCCGGTGTTCGGCAAGATCTTGGAGAAGATGTTCGCTACCAGACTCTTGTGGCACCTGGGAAGCACCGGATCCCTGAGCAGGCGACAGTACGGGTTCATGCCACAAACCAGCACTGAGGACGCCCTTTATGACGCCGTGGGACTAATTAGACGCGAAGTATATAACAAAAAAATAGTCGCAGTTGTGTCTCTCGATATTGAGGGGGCTTTTGATGGAGCTTGGTGGCCCCAAATCGTGCAACAGCTCATTGCCAGAAACTGTCCCAGAGACATTCTACTGCTCATTGACAGCTATCTGTCGGAGAGGTCGGTGTGTGTACAGTATGCGGGAGTGCAGAAAGAGAGGGCGACTAACAAAGGCTGCATACAAGGTTCCACCTGCGGTCCCATCATGTGGAATGTTCAGCTTGACCCCTTGCTTCAGCAAGCAGAACTGCTTCAGGCCCACGTGCAGGCTTTTGCGGACGATATCCTCGTCATTGCCTCCGCAAATACAACCACAGAACTGAACGGAGTTGTCAATAGTGCCCTGGAAGCTATCGCCGACTGGGGTCGTCGCAGCAAAATGAAGTTCGCCGCACACAAAACTCAAGCCGTGGTCATTACAAACAAACAAAAATATGACACTCCCCACTTCACCTTGAACGGAGTAATTCTCGGCATTGCGAACGAACTGAAGTTGCTTGGCTTGACGATAGACTCCAAGCTCATCTTCAGATCACACCTGGAGAAAGTGTGTAAAAAGGCGGTCAACATCTATCAGAAGGTATCAACTGCGACAAGAGCTAACTGGGGACTAAATCCGGCGATTACCAGGCTGCTGTATACTGCAGTTGTGGAGCCGATAGTCCTCTACGCGGCAAGTTCTTGGGCACCGATAACCGACAAAAAGTACGCCATAACTCGGCTCAACCAGCTATCCCGAAAGTTCGGCATTATGGTCTCGCGGTCTCACAGGACAGCTTCACTCACATCGGTCCTTTGTTTGGCCGGAATATTGCCCCTGGACTTGAGAGTGAGGGAGGCTGCTGAACTGTATGAGATGAGGCGTGGAAAACCCAACCCTGAACTGCCTGGATGCGAACTGGAAAGGAGAATAGGAGCCTTTGAGCTGCCCCATCCAGCGAAAAGACACCCCATACGCCATGAGCTGCTAACGACAGAGCAAGATATAAAAAACCTAAATTCGCATCCAAACCTGTTCACAGATGGAAGTAAAATACAGGGTAGGGTCGGAGCGGCGGTGACATGGTGGGAGGGAGGCCAAGAGAAGCGCTACTCCAATTTCATCCTTGCGTCATACTGTTCGGTGTACCAAGCAGAGCTGGCGGCAATCCTCAGAGCACTTAAAATGATAAAGAATTCGAGAACGAAAATTGCGAACATCATAAGTGACTCGAGGTCCTCTTTGGAAGCGATTGCTGATCCGGACAGCACCCATCCCATTGTGGCGGAAGTTCAGGTGAAAATTCATCAACTCGAGGCAGAAGGTAGACAAGTGCGTCTGTTTTGGATTAAAGCCCATAAAGGTTTCGTCGGCAACGAAAGAGCCGATGAACTAGCAAAGACAGCGGCATTGACTAAGAAGACCAGTCCCGAGTACGATAGAGTCCCTGTATCCTGCGCTAAGTACTTCCTCCGCCAGAATACCATCAATCTCTGGAATAAGCGGTACACAGAGTCTGAAACAGGAAAGATTACTAAGTTATTTTTCCCCAGTGTTCGGGAAGGACACAAAACCATATTAAAGATAAAAATGTCAAATGTTATGGCACAGCTGTTCACCGGACATGGGGGATTCAGGGAGTACTTGCACCGCTTCAAACTAGCCCAATCACCACACTGTGTCTGCGACTCGGCTACCTTGGAGACTGTGCCCCACCTTCTTGATTCCTGTCCCAGGTATGGCGCATGGCGCCAACAACTAAGTGGTAGGTTCCGTAGGGACGTGACATCCGACAATTATAGCGAGTTTGTCGGTGACAGTGACGATCGTGAGGAATTTCTAAAGTACGCGGAACGCGTTGTAAGATCCGCCGGCAAAGCAAACGGCAGCACTGTTTGTTAACTGTCACTTACAAAAATAAAAATCGTTGTATGGCAACAATAGTCGAATTTAATTGTACCTATAGGTTTTAATTTAATAAAGTAAATATTTGACATAAATAAAATAAGAATTGACATAAATCCCAATCCTAAAATGTATTGATTAATTTAGTTATTATTAAGTCTTATTTAGTATTATTAGGGTTTTGTGTAGTTATTATTAAATTTTATTAATTAATTTATTAAATAATAGTAATAATTAGTAATATAGTTGACCAAATTGTAATTTAATTCTAATAAAATCAAATCGACAATAATGGAATTTAATGAAGGATCTTTCTGGAATGTAAATATTCTAAGGCCTAATCATAGAGACTCCTAATATGAAATGTAAACCAAAAGTAGTAATGCAAATAGAAATAGTGTAAAATGTAAACTAGTGTAAGAGAAGTAATATAAAATAGAATAAGAATGACACTAAAAAAAAAAAAAAAAAAAAAAAGGGGAAGAACAAAAAAAAAAAAAAAAAAAAAAAAAAAAAAAACAAATGGAAACCCCAAAATATAATAAAAATTTATAGGACACAATAAATAAGATTAAAACGTTGCACGATAAATAGCAACGATATTAGCTCGCGGGCCGGGCCTCTGCGCCCGGACAGGAAAAAAAAAAAAAAAAAAAAAAAAAAAAAAACCTAACCTAACCTAACCTAACCTAACCTAACCTAACCTAACCTAGCCTTTTTTTTTTTTTTTTTACCCAGGAAAATCCTTTATGGATACCACCTTCCCATGGGGGAGGCCGGTGGTTATGTGAGACTCTCCGCCAGAGTGGCAGCATACTCACTAAAAAACTGGGGTGTTCCTCCTACACCAACTAAAAACGTGGGGCGCGGGACCGCTTGCGCACTCCGCAGCCCTCGTCTGTGTCGCTGCCAGCCTAACGGCTGGCCCGTCTCATGTTGAGGTCTACACAAGACCTCCCACCTTCGTGTGATGCCCCAGAACACAAAGGGCAACTCCACCTCTCGATGACCTATTATAAGGGGGTGCCAGGTGCCCCCGCACCCAACACCCTAGGCCCTCGGAGCGGAGACGGAGTGCGGGCTTGAGTAGCTCGCCTCCGTGTCCGCGCCCTCCGGAGCGGCAGAGAGAGTGGATCCCTCTCCCTCTCCCGCTCCTCGTCCTCCCTCTGCAGAATGACTGTCTCGCAGAAGGAGGCCACTGCCTCCCAAGACCTCTCCTCATCGAGCATTTTTTGTATAATGGTCGATAGGGAGAGGTCTGTCCCTACGATCGCGACCAATGATTGCCGCGGCTCGGCTCCTCCCGGGCACTCTTCCAGCGCGTGCTGGGCCGTGTCCTCCGCGTGTCCGCATTGGTGACAAGCCGGGGAGTCTTCCCTCTGGGCGACGCGATGAAGGTACCTCCCAAAACAACCATGTCCCGAGAGGACCTGCGTCAGCCGGAAGGAAAGACTCCCATGCTTCCTGCGGACCCATTCCTCCAGTACTGGGCTGACCGCCTCTAGGAATCGCCTAGCGCTCTGCCCCCTCTGCACCTGCCCAGCGAGGAGCCGTTCCCTCCACGTGGCGATGGCGGACGCCCTGGCCTGATCGCGCCAGTGCGCCACTTCCTGCGGCGCCGGTCGCTCGTCCCGCTCCCGCGCCTGCGCTCTGCGCCAGTAGACCGAGGCCAGAACTTCGGCCTCAAGGTCCCACGGGAGCGATCCAGCGAGCACGCATGCCACCTCGTGAGAGAGTGTGCGATAGCCCCTGCACAATCTCACCGCCATCACCCGTTGCGCTCCAATCAGCGCGGCAGTGGTCTGCCGATCGAGCTCTCCCGCCCATATCGGGGCGCCATACAGGGCCATCGAGCTTACCACCGCTGTATAGAGGCGGCGGCAGCTCCCTTCGCAGCCCCCGATGTTCGGGAGCAGGCGACTTAGTGCGCCGGCTGTCCCCAGTATTTTGGGGGCCAGCCGCCGCACATGCACCTTAAAACTCCATCTGCCGTCGAGGACGACACCAAGATACTTCAGTGTCGTCCCGACGGGAATAGATACTCCACCCACCACAATGGTGGAGTCTGTAGGTGGTTTCCGCCGGGGCCCATGAAAACATATGGCCTCGGATTTGTGGAGTGCCACCTCCAGACCCAGCATCCGGATCCTTGCCACCACGGTCGCGACTCCGGCTGTAGCTAGCATCGCAGCCTCCCTGTAGTCGACTCCCCGGGCGGCGACCAGCGTGTCATCGGCATAGCACACTACGCCAACGCCACGAAGGTTAGCACCCCGGAGTACCCAATCGTACCCGACGTTCCACAGGAGTGGGCCAAGTACCGACCCCTGTGGAACGCCGCGTGTCATGGGACTACTACCCTCCCCGCGAGTCGTCGGGAAGATTACCTCTCTGTCGGAGAGATAGTCCCCGACAAGTCTTCGCAGGTACTGAGGCACTTTGTGGTACCTCAGACCGGCGTGTATCGTGCTCCAGGGTAGCGTGTTGAATGCGTTGGAGATGTCCAACGATACGGCCACCAACACGCCACCACTGGAGCACGCCTCCTCGGAGAGGTCGCGGACAAGTGATATGGCATCAATCGTCGAGCGACCTCTCCGAAAACCGAACTGGTTAGGCGCCAGATCCGGTCCCACAGTCTCAAGGTGCCTGACCAGGCGGGCAGCCACTACTCTCTCCAACAGCTTGCCCGCCTCGTCAAGCAGCACAATCGGGCGATAGCCCGAGGGCTCATCCGCAGGACGACCCTCCTTCCTCAGGAGAACGAGTTTGCCCCTTTTCCACCGTCTGGGGAATCTTCCTTCCATGAGGCAACTGTCAAACAGGTCCCTCAAGGCGGAATCCAGGTGCTTCAAGGAGAGAGCCCACGCACGACCCGGTATGCCGTCAGGCCCAGGCGCCGTGTTCTTGGCTCTCATCCTGAGCACAGCCGCACCAAGCTCGCCCTCAGAAATAGGGACAAACTCGCTCTCCTCTTCTTCGGCGAGATCAGCGGTTGTCGAGGGAGGCGTGAACTCGGCCCCCGGAGCACCGGGGAACAAGCCATCGACCACTCGTTGGAGCACCGCCGGTTGGAGCGAGGCCGTGATGGGGGGTGCCCAGGGGCGAAGCTTTTGCCTCACCCACTTGTACGGACGGCCCCATGGGTCGCGCTCAAGCCCCTCCAGCAGCTCCTCCCAGGCCTGCCTCTTAGCCTCCACTATCGCGACGCGAAGGGCCCCGGTAGCCTCTCTGTAAGCGGCGTACAGAGAATTGCTCTCTTCCGTCTCTTGCCGCCTTCGCCTCCGATACCGCTGGTATAGTCGGCGCCTCTTAACACATCTTCTCCGGAGTTCAGCAATCTCCTCCGTCCACCAATAGACTTGGCGTCTGGGCTGTGGGGCTGGCGCGCGCGGCATTGCAGCGTCGCAAACCCGCGTCAATGCCTCGCACAGCCTGTCCGCCATTGCCTCCGGGTCTATCGGATCCGGCTCCTGAGGAGTGCCGTTCCAAACTTCGACGAGGGCCGCCTCCTGCAGCACTTCGGCGTTGAGGCGCTTCAGGGCCCATCGCGGACCTATCTCGCCCCCTACCTCTCTCACTTCGTCCGTTTGGGTCGAGGAAACGCTGAACCGGATGTACCGGTGATCGGACAGCGTTACCACGTCCAACAGCACCTGCCAGTCGCGAATGCGGGAAGCGATGTCCGGTGTGATGAGCGTCAAATCGACGATGGACTCACCATTACGCCGGACGCAGGTGCTTTCCGATCCGCGGTTCGCGACGCAGAGGCCCACCTCGGTTATCCACTCTAGTACGACACCGCCCCGCGAGTTCGTCACCGGCGACCCCCACGCCGCTGATTTGGCGTTGAAGTCTCCGAGCACGAGGACGGGGCGTGGGCGGGTCTGACCAATCAAGGTCCCCACCGCGCCGAGGAGAGTCTCTAGCTCGCGAACCGGTCGGTTCGGGGAGTGGTACACCCCCACAATGACAGTTTGACCCACCCTAGCCGCTACGAAACCCCTGCCCCTCACAACGTCTTCGAGAGGGGGAGATTGAGCCGGCGATTGCGTGGTGATCGCCACCAATCCGTCAAGGTCCCCAGCCCAGTCAGGCCTAGGACGGACCGCGTAGGGCTCGCTGACCACCGCCACCTGGATCAACCGCTCCGCCATGGACTGCAAGAGTAAGTCCTGAGCCCCAGCGCAACGGTTGATATTCGCCTGTAGGAAGGTTAGGGCCATACTAATTAACCTTCCTCCATGCCTTCGGCTGGCCCTTTGTTAGGGCGAGGCGGACGTGGCTTGGCCGTAGCCCCAGCCGCGTTGGCCTTCCGTCTGACCCCTGGCTTTGACGGGGACTTGGCGCATGCCTTGCTCCCGGAGAGGTGGTCCGCCGGCTTTCCCGCTGCTGCACATAGGGTGCAATGGGGGGCGGCTGTGCACTCTTTGGCCTTGTGGGCCTTTGTACCGCAGCGGTAGCACTCATCGCTGCGGTCAACTTCGGCCTTGCACTTGGCCGCTATATGGCCCAGCTCAAGACAGCGGTAGCAGCGGCGGGGCCTTGCATCTAAGATACTGACCCGCGCCGCCACCCAGCCCACCAAAACACGGCCTCCAGTGGCCATCACCTTCTTTGCAGCTGCGGTGGGGCAGCGCACGAACACGGTGCCCATCCCGGCTTGGCCCCGCCGTATTGCGCCTACGGAAAAGGCCGTCACAGGGCATTCGCCCTTCCCGGCCAAGGCCTCCGCTAGCTCGTGCGGGGTGACAGAATCGTCCAGGCCGCTGACTCGAAGGTCAGTTGTAATAGTAGGCCTGGAGACTCGTATGCTCTCCTCGTCTAGAAACGTCTCTCTGAGCTTCTCAGCAAGGACGTCCGCTTTTGCCGCGTTGTTCGCGCCGGAAACCTCCAGCACTCGTGCCCCAGTGGCCGCCACCCTGATTTTCAACGGCGAGAATCCCAGCTCGCTTAGGCTGATCTTCGCCTTGGCCGCCTCCAGCACCTTGGCGTAGGTGACACCTTTCTCCACCGCTTTCTCCTGCAGCGTGATCACCACCGCCGCAGTTCTTGGAGGGCGGAGCTTGGCCGCACTCGCCTTGGAGGGCTTTGGTTTCGGCCTAGGGACTTGGGCTGGAGGGGCAGGCCTCTTCTTCTCGGTGGGTCTTGCCCCTTCTGCCGCACGCTCCTTGTCTCGCCTCTTGGCCTTTCCACGCCTTGACACCACCTGCCAGTCTTCCGCTGGAGCTGCAGCGCTGGCAGGGGCGGGGGCAGGCTTCGGTTTCGGAGCCGCTCTTGCTCCAGGCTTTGGCGCTGGAGAGTCCCTTTGAGTGGGGGTCTCTGCTGAACGCACCTCGGCCTCCCTTCGCTGGTCTGCGGCCAGAGGGGGCCTCCGGGTCTGCCCGGGCAGCAGTCTCTCCTCGATCCCGGCAAAGCGGGCGTTCACCATCGTGCCCACTTGCACCATGATCTGCCGCATCACTTCCTCCGTGCAGGGCGTTTGAGCTGGTGCCTGAACAGAACCGAGGTCGCAGCCACGTGAGCTTGGGTCTCCCTCATCTGCGCCATCTCTTGTCGCAGGTCCTTCAGCTCCGCTGAGAGTCGCTCATTCGCCTTTACCAGTAGGGCCATCTCCTCGGGCATTGTGCGGGCCCGCGCTTCCTTAAAGGATGCCCTTATGGTGTCCGCAGCATCCTTCAGGGCCCTCACCGACGTGCCCTTTAGGTTTTTGGACTTGGTGGCCACCGCATAAACGATGTCCACCGAGTCCATCAACATTGACTCCAGCTCAGCGGCATCGCAGTTGCTCAGCTGAGAGCCACGGTCCGCGGGCACCGATGCCGGCGCCTTGAGGAACTGCGTCCTCCGTTTTTGCTGGAGCTCCTCTTGGAGCTCCTTTTCGGCTGTGAGCCGAATCTCCTCTTCTCGTACTCGGTTGAGTTCAGCCTTAGCCTTCGCCAGGCCAACGTACTGCCCTGTAGTGGGCGGGCGTCCTCTACCTCGTCGAGTGCTGGACACCTTGGGTAACGGTGAGGATTCACCCTGGTCTTCCTGCTCTTTCCTGTCTTCCATGTGCCGCTTGCGCAGCCTCCTCCCGGAGCCGTGAGATGACACGGTCTCCCAGGTCATGGCATCGGAATCAGACTCTGACAGGTTCACTGTCTGAGTCCGAAGCCATGGGGCTTTAGAAGCCCTCTCCTCCACATTATCACCGTCCATTTTCTTGCCAAGGTCGTCATTTTTAGAAGAATCAGTGTCCGAGTTATCGCGTGAGTTGTCGTGTCGCGGGCCGGAGCCCACGTGGTGGTTCTTGCCCCCCTCAAATACATTGGGGCTGAACGCCGGAGCGCCGTGGGATTCACAACTTAGGTTGCTACCCACTTGAGGAGTTGTTTCAGAAGTCACCGTATCCATATTTTCCTTATTTGAGGGGTGAGGTCCCCTTGTGGTGCCCTAGCCAACCGGGTTCCCCCCAGCCATGCATCCCTTGTGCAGGCACCAAACAACGGGATTCGGAGACGCATTAATGTGCCCGACAAGGTGGCCGAATTGACCCTCCTTGCCGCACCGCAAGCCTTGCAGGCCCGCCATCCACCAGCCCGAAGGCCCACTGCGACCGACTGCCGCCATTCCTTCTCGTGCCCGACAGAGAGGCCGTGTTGACACTCTCTGCCGCGCCGCGGGCCTTGCAGGCCCGCCATCCACCGACCCGAAGGTCCACTGCGACCCACTGCCGCCGTCCCACCTAGCTCCTGGCTTCATCCAGGCTTCTTCCTCCGCCAGGCTTCATCCACTTTGCTCTATGCTACCTTCATAGAGACACGCGGAGAAGCCTCCCCTTTCTCTCACCGAGGCCCCCAATCCGCCAGTGAAGCGCTGACCCACCCAGAACCCCGCAAGGAAGCTGACCCATACAGCCGACTCGCGGGAGACCAAGCAGGACGACGCCGCAACAACAGTTCGGGGAACCTCCCCATTTCCCCCCCAGTGTTTGGTCCGCGCCGGTAAACCGGTAACTCCCATTTCTGAGAGCCGTTCCCCTATCCGCCACCTGGGGACGCGCCGCGTTGGGGTACACCTCCCTAACCTAACCTAACCTAACCTAACCTAACCTAACCTAACCTAGCCTAACCTAACCTAACCTAACCTAACCTAACCTAACCAGTAACAGCCCAACCTCGCCACACACTCAATATAGCTCCGTAAAAAAAATTCAATTATATTGTAAATTTTTGAGCTAGCGCAAAAAATTTTTCAACGCCGGTAACAGTAGTGCTTGACTCACAAGGATTACTGTTTTCAACATCCTGCACCAAGGCGTTTTGGAACAGGGGGCCCGGGACTTTGGACCACCACATCTCACAGGAGGACGGAGAACTCTTCAAACAATCACCACCACCAGACGGAGCTCGACGAGATCTGTCAAGCGGAGCTGGAATTTTGAAAATCCGTCCAAGCCAAAGGGAGATACAAGGTACCGAAAATCAGGAAAAACAACCTCACACACCGCGTGGTCGACACACGTGTAACCTAGTTACACTCAGTCGACACGAGGCGTGACGTCGGACAACCAAGGTGAAGACTTCGGATCCGGCCTCAGGACTGCGCCACTGCGGAACATCAGCAGCGGAGCACCTTCGTCGGACCCTCAGGTGAACCTTGGTCTAACTCCTGAACCCAAAGTCCTAGGACACCCGAGTTTGGACTCCTTCTAAAGGGGAGACCAGGCACGTCCACATTTTCCCTACCCCCACCCCAACTTCATTTCCCCCCCCCCCCCCCCTTGCCGTAAGGCTACCTCACCCCTCCGAGTCTTATCTCCGGGGTCATATTACCTGAAGGAGGTGGACCGCTGGTGTAAGGTACCTCCACCACCGGCCACAGGAGCCCCCACCACCTTGCTCTAAGGGACCCCCCTACCCCCCTACCCCATACCCCCCCCCTACCTAACCCCCCCCCCCCGTCTCCTCCCGAGACCTTCCCCCCCCGACCCCCCTCATAATTCCCAAAACCCCCTCGGGCTATATCTCCGGAACCAGTGGAGATAGACCCCCCAAGTTTGGTATCCCCGCAATCAGCGTCGAGAGCTCTACAATCTGGCTCCAAGGGAATTCCAAATTTCCACCCCACGTCAGCAGAAAAATCTGAAAACAAAATCACCATCAAGCATCACTACACCGGCGGCGCGCGAGAAGGCTTTCACTCAGTAAGAAAAAATTTTAAAGTAATTAGTGTAACAAGTTAACAGGTGTAACAAGTTCTGAACATTAAAATATTGTAAAACTCTAACAAATAATACTAGCCGTAAAGGTAGAAGAGTCACTGTCAAGGACTCGTCCGGGGAAGTACTACCATCACACCCTAATCCGCCGCCAAACAGCACTGCTGTGTTTCGGCTAGGAGGGTCTGATTGCCGGCTAAATTACAGTCACGCGAGGCTCAACACCCACCTCGAAAAAATTACAGCTAGTATTAAGTAGAATAACTTAGTATTTAATTTTATAATTAAGAAATTGTATTTATAATTTAAAAAATGTCAGCCAAATCCGTGACCGGATCCGTCCCAAAGTCGGAAGGTGCACCTCAGGTGACCCTCCAACCAAAGAGATCGCTGCGTGAAAAGGTACTGAAGAAGGAAACGGTCGCCAAGTCACTAAAACTAGAAAAGTCGACGCGGCCATCAGTACCCGAAGCGAAGAAGGCATCATCGGTCGGAGCACAGCCGGAGGAAGTCAGCCCAAAGGTCCCCGCGAGAAGGAAGAGGACATCGCCTGCGAAACCGCCGCAAGAGCCAAGCGAACACCTGGCCACATCCTCAGACCGGTCCGCGGTGGAGTCGGTCACAGACAAAATCATCAACTGGGAACAGTGTGGGATATCACCACCTAAGCCCGTAGAGTCCGACGAAGACTCGGTCGCGTCTTGCTTAGACCTAGACACCTCCGCGAACAGGCCCAGACCACGACAGAGCATGCTCGTCGTGCAAGCGGGTCGACGAACGGGGGTGGAGATGGACCTAGCCACAAAGATGGCAAACGAGACGCTGCTGAAAGGGAAGGACGCGTTGGAGTCTGCAGGCAATATGAAGAGGGAGTGCAAAGTCGTCGCACTCGAAAGCCTGCAGACTCGTTACGAAATAGTCCTCTCACTGTCGGACTCAAGATCCAGACATATCACCAGTCTGGAAAGGGAAAGGACGAGACACGCCACGGAGCTCGTAAGGGTGGAGAGAGCCCATACAAAACAATTGATAAACATTACCACCAATCTCACGTCGGAAATGTCAAAGGCCAGAACGGACATCGGCGCATCGCTCAAGGAGATACAAGCGGTGCGAAACTGGCAGGGGTATGAGACCCAGGAGCCCCATAGGCTTATAAAGGAAACGTCGGAAGCGCTCCAGGACCTCGACAAGCGTGTTAGAGCATTGGGAGAGCTCGTAACCAGCGGGCAAAAGGGGAAAGAGGAAGACCCCATCTGGAGAGACCACTCGAGCCTCAAGGCAGGAGTAGAATCTCTCCAGAATCAGCTGGATGAGCTCCGGAGAGAGAGCAATAAACACACGCGCGAGATCCTGGAGTCCAACCTTAAAGCCATGGAGAAAATGGACTCCAAACCCCCATCAGCACAGCCAGAACCTGGCCTGAGGCAGGAAGTGGAGGAGATGAAGGGCATCCTGAAAGCGATGTCAGCTGAACGAGCGCCCCCATCCGAGCCACCGCAGCCCATTCTAATCAACATGGAGGAGCATATGCATCCTCTAACGGAAAGAATGGAAGCGGTGACATCTGAGCTCCGAACCCTTCGGGAAGAAAAGATGAGGGCACCACCACCGTCCCTCAACCTCGAAGCGGAGCTCGCCAAAGCTGAGGAACGATGCAGCTCGAAAGGGAAGCTGACCTACGCCAAGGTCGCCGCCAAGCCACCACCGCCCTTAAAACCAAACCACACCCTGATCATCACATCAGACAACCCCCAAAACACCGGGGAAAATGTGATCGACAGGATCAGGGTGGCTCTTGACACCAAAAAAACTGGAGCCAAGATAGACAGAGTTAGGAAGGCTAAAAATAAAAAAGTCATCCTAAGTTGTAGCTCCAGAGAAGACCTGGACCTGGTGCAGAGCAGGGTTAGGATGGATAAGGGCCTAAAGGCGGAAGTGGCGAGGGCAGCAAACCCTCTAGTCATCGTCAGGGATGTCCTATCCTACCACACCGACGGAGACATCGTAGAAAATATACTGGCGCAAAATAATAATATTTTAAAGAACGTTAACTTGAAGGATAGCACCGTCAAGATGCGGTACCGTAAAAAGGCACGTAACCCACTCGAGTGCCATGCGGTACTGGAAGTTTCCCCTTCCATCCATAAAAACCTGGTGGAGGCTGGAAAGATCTATATAGGTATGCAACGCAGACCTATATTTGATCAGACCCCACTGGTGCAGTGCACCAAATGCCTCGGCTTCGGCCACACTAAGGTTGTCTGCCGGGAGAAAGACGAGCTCTGCAGTCACTGCGGAAGGGCTCACTCCTGGGAGAAATGCAAGGGGAGACAGGAGGGGAACCCTCCAAAGTGCAAAAACTGCTCGGCCGCGCACGGCACAAGCATCAACCTGGCGCACAATGCTTTTAGCAAAGAGTGCCCAGAGCGACTAAAATGGGATGCAATAGCGCGGTCCCGAGTATCGTATTGCTGAGGGCGTCTCACAGTACCGTAGCTCGGTCCCTCAAAACTTGGGCGGGGCAGGCTTGAGGTTTATCCAAGCTAACCTGCAACGCTCAAAACTGGCCACGACGGAATTACTCCAGGTTGCGGTGGATAGGGGCATCACGGTCGCCCTAGTACAGGAACCGTACGTCGGAAAGACTGGCGTCCTAAAACAACATCCTGGGACTAGGGTTATCCAATGCACCCTAAATAGGCAAAAACCAGTGAAGGCAGCCGTTATAATTTTCGGTGACCGGCTAGAAGTCGTACACGACCCACAGCTGGTAACCGAAACCGAAGCGGCAGTCCTTCTTATCGGGGGAGGCCTAAAACTAGGAGTAATATCCGTCTACCTAGAGGGGGACCAGGACATAGTACCGTATCTGGACCGCATCAAAAAAGTTTGTACCAAGTTGGACACCAGAAACCTCATCGTCGCGGGAGATATAAATGCCTGGAGCCACTGGTGGGGCAGCGTATCTGAGGATGACAGAGGAGAGGCGTACAATGCGTTCCTGAACGAGAAGGGACTCCAAATTCTAAACACCGGAGACACTCCGACCTTTGAGACCTTCAGAAAGGGTAGGGCATGCACAAGCATAGTGGACGTATCCGCTTGCAGCACACCCCTGCTCGGAAGAATCGAGGGATGGAGAGTGGAGAGAGGTCTTGTGACTTCGGACCACAACGCTATCACCTTCACCTTGCGCTTGGGAAGGGCCTTAGAAACTCTTAGGCCAATCACAACGCGCAAGTACAACACCAAGAAGGCAAAGTGGACCGAATTCGCACATCTGCTAAAAACCATCCTGGCAGAGAGAGACATCACCACCGTCTCAATTTTGGAGTCCGAAACCCCGAGGGACCTCGAAGATAAGATCACAGCCTACACTGAAGCCATCCACGAAGCCTGCGAACAAACCATCCCTATCGCAGGAAGCAAGGCGGGCAATCCCAGGCCTCCGTGGTGGTCGAAGAAGCTTGAAGATCTTAAGAGAGAGGTCCTTAGGAAAAAGAGGAGGATCAGGAATGCAGCCCCTTGCAGGGTAAAAATGGTTATAGAAGAATACCAAAAATGCAAGGCGGAGTACGCAGTCATCGCAGAGAAAGCCCAAACAGAGAGCTGGAAGGAGTTTTGCACGACTCAGGAAAAGGAGAGTATGTGGGATAAAATCTACAGAGTGATCAGGAAAACGTCAGGAAGGCAGGAGGACATGCTCCTGAGAAGCTCTGAAGGTAACACCCTAACTCCAAAACAGTCGGCTGAACTCTTAGCCAGAACTTTCTACCCAGACGACTCCGAGAGTACCGACCAGTCGTTTCACTCGAACCTCCGAGAACGGATGAAGGAGAGTGCCCTTGAAGACCTTTCGGAAGATGATCCACCATTCACGGCAGCGGAATTGGAGTTGGTGCTGCAAGCACAAAACCCCAAGAAGGCACCCGGACCAGACGGGCTAACAGCTGATATCTGCGCCGCAGCCATACGAAGTGACAGGGAAGTGTTCATGGCGATAGCGAACAAGTGCTTGTCGCTAAATCACTTCCCCATTCACTGGAAAGTGGCACACGTGGTCATCATTCGAAAGCCAGGAAAGGCAGACTACACTCATCCTAAGTCCTACAGACCAATTGGACTATTATCTGTTCTTGGAAAAACCATCGAGAAACTCATGATTGGTCGACTCCAATGGCATTTACTCCCAACCCTAAACAAAAGGCAATATGGGTTCATGCCGCAAAGAGGAACCGAGGACGCCCTCTATGACCTTATAGAGCACATAAAAGAAGGAGTAACCGGGAAAAACATCGTACTCCTAATCTCTCTGGACATAGAGGGGGCCTTCGACAATGCGTGGTGGCCAGCCCTTAAAAACCAACTTGTTAAAAAAAGGTGTCCGGAAAATCTGTACCGGATGGTGTGTTCGTACCTCACAGACCGGAAGATCAAGGTCAACTACGCTAGAGCAGCTTACGAGAAGGAGACTACGAAGGGTTGTGTCCAAGGATCCATCGGAGGACCAATCTTTTGGAATGTCATCCTAGACTCGTTGCTGCAAAGCCTAGAGATGGATGGAATATACTGCCAAGCCTTTGCAGATGATGTGGTTCTCGTTTTCACAGGACAGTCGGTCGGCAGCCTAGAGCGGTCTGTCAACTCAACGTTGGATCATGTGGCAACGTGGGGAAAACAAAATAAACTCAACTTCGCACCGCATAAGACCAACGCGATGCTTCTAACGAAGAAGTTGAAGTATGAAACCCCACAGTTATTCATGGCCGGTACAAAATTGGACCTCGTTGAGGAGATAAAGCTTCTGGGCCTTATCATCGACCGAAACCTAGTTTTTAAATCCCACGTGTCCGCGCAATGCAAGAAAGTAGCTGATATCTATAAGCAGCTTGCATGCGCAGCGAAAGTAACGTGGGGTCTAAATAGTGAAATCACGAGAACCATATACATCGCGGTGGTGGAGCCTATTATGACATACGCCTCAAGTGCCTGGTACCAATCTGTAGAGCTGCAAATGAATAAAAATCAATTCAATGCGCTCCAGAGAGGATTTGCACAAAAGGTCTGTAGGTCATACCGGACGGTCTCACTCACCGCAGCACTGGCACTGTCGGGTCTGCTGCCATTGGACCTAAGGATCCAGGAGGCGGCGAACCTATACAGAGCCAAAAAAGGTCTGGCGAAGGACTATCTCCCACCCGAGACGGAGCTCGAACTCCGAGTGGGATATCTTGAACAGCCCCATCCATCTACCCTAACATCCGTGGAGTACGAACTGCTAGAAGACGCCGTCCCGCAGATCACCGGACCCCAAATTTACACAGACGGAAGCAAAATCGACGGAAAAGTAGGTGCTGCTCTAACCCAGTGGGAGGAGGGAAAGGAGTCAAACTTCGCCACCTTTAAGCTTCACCCCGCGTGCACAGTCTTCCAGTCGGAACTATATGCACTGCACAGGGCTCTTCAGATGGTGAATTCGAGCAGGGACCCCGTAGTTAGCATACTGAGTGACTCGAGATCGTCACTCGACCTGCTGCGGAGTCCCAGCTTGAACCACCCTCTGGCGAGAAGCATAAAGGAGAACATTGTCAGGATCCAGGAAGGAGGACGAGAGATCCGGATGTTCTGGCTTAGGGCTCACGTAGGCACTGTCGGTAATGAGAGAGCAGACGAGTTAACGAAAGCTGCTGCACTCGAGGACACCACTCAGGACTACGGAAGGATCCCCCTGTCTTACGTTAGGAGGAAAATTCGTGAAGAATCGATCCGCAAATGGCAGGATCGATACGAAACCTCCAGCACAGGTGCGGTAACGAGAAGGTTCCTTCCAGACGTCCACAGTGCGTACCGGATAACTCGCTCTACAAAATTTACACCAGTACAAGTGCAAGTCTTGACAGGTCACGGGGGAATAGCCGAGTATCTTCACAGATTCAAGCTGAAAAACAGCCCGGGATGCGAATGCGACCCGGAAATCTGTGAAACAGTATGGCACATCATACTCGACTGTCCCCGTTTCCTAGCGGCTCGAATAGATCTAGAAGCCCGGATCGACAGAAACCTGGTCGAATCGGAACTGCACAACATCATTGCAGATCCCGATTGCAGACCGCATTTTCTGTCATTCGCCGAGAAGATCTTCAGAGTTGCGACGAGCAGGCACACGGATCTTCTGCCCCTCGAATCTCAACCAACACCCGTTAGCCAAGCCACAAGTAGTGCCGGCTCTCAGCGGGAACCTATAGCCAAAAGCGTCGCTGTCCGCACGCTCCTCGCTTGCGGGGAGAGAGGAGTGCCTGGGATTAGAATCCGAGGAGTGGCACTCTTCATGGACAGCGCCGGCGAGCGGCTGGGAATAGGTTTCTGCCGAACCGGGACTAGAAGTCACTTTTCGATTTCACCCGGCTTGGCAGCACTCATAAATGGGAGCACATCCAAAACGACCATGAGGCGCAAAGTTTACAGCGCGTTACCTGAAACGGAAGTGGCGGGCCACCGATGCCGACTAGTCCGATCGCACAACAAGACGATCGTTCTGCTCGCATTGGAAGGCAACTACACCCCTTTCGCACAGGCATGTTCGATGCTCACCATGTTGGGAGAAACGGGCGGAGGAGCGGAAGATCCCCGTGTAATAAGTGTAGATGCGATGACGGTCGGGTATGAGCAGGGAGAAGTCGTAGACCGGCTATGCTGTTTAAAAGCCTCAGAACAACACGAGGTGGTCGTGTACGAAGACAGAGGAGAAAACCTAAACTTCCTCAAAGCACACGACCCGAAAACAGCAACCGATAGCTGGGGACATCCCATGCCAACCTCGATCAGCGGATCCGAACGTGTCCAACAAAAAGCAGCCGCCGAAAAAACTGCACTACATCAAAGCAGTGTGCAGGAGCAAAAGAAGAGAGCCAAAGTCGGAGGCCATCTCAAAGGATTTCTAGACACCTTCAGCTCGATGCTGCAGGGGCTGTCAGGAAATCCTTTTCCAACAACGAGATCGAAAGACAAAGAGGCACTCGTAGAAGCTCCAGCAAAAAAGGCAAAACTCAAAGCTCCACTAACTACAGTAATACCTAAGTCCAAAATCCCAACAAAACCGGCACCAACGCAGGAGAAAAGAACTAGAGCCGACATGGGGCAGGTCGTTCCACCTCGTCTAGTAAATGCAACGTCACCACAGGATCACGCGTACAACGCCTTCCTCGAGTTTCTAGCTATCACCAAAGCAACCGCAGATGTCAACCTCGGAGTGTGCAAAACCATCTTGCAACACTTTGAGCAGGGCAATGCGAAACTGCTAGAGGAGAAACTCGAGGAGGCAGAGGCTGCCATATACAACAACGGCAATTCCCAAGTCATAAAGGGAAAAATGTCAGGTAGTTATATGGCGGCTTACAACGCGACCAGTGGTTTTGTGGAGATGTGCATTGAGGGAACCAAGAGCGGAGCACCTAAGTTCAATACCCCACAAGGAGATCCCTTAGTTGTTGTCGCAAAGTGCACAAGGATCCTACTGGATGACAGGATTCTCAATATGGCGAAAACCATATCGGGTAATCAGGACACTGCATCCGGCTGGAAGGATTGGGCACTGCCAACAATTGAGTGGGTCAATGGAGTACCGGGGTGTGGAAAGACAACCTGGGTGGTAGGACACTTTGATGCTGACAAGGACGCCATCATCACCACAACATCAAATGCAGCTAGCGACCTAAGGGAGAAGCTAGCGCCTCGTGTTGGTGGCCTTGTCAAGACCAGGGTACGCACCATGGCTTCAGTCTTGGTGAATGGCTTCAGAGAGTCCGACAAATTCAACCGTCTCATGGTTGACGAGGCTCTCATGAACCACTTCGGAGCCATAGTCATGGCTGCCAAGCTGTGTGATGCCAAAGAAATGGTCCTCATCGGAGATGTCAACCAACTACCTTATATCGACAGAGAAAATCTCTTCGAACTGAGGTACTGCCGCCCAAACCTGGTAGCAAACATCAGCCAGGAGTTGCTCTGCACACACCGGAACCCCTTGGACGTCGCCTACGCCCTACGTGAGGTTTACTCCGGGATTTACTCCTCAACCCTAAAAGCTCACTCGTTGAAGGTGAAAACCTACACTGGTGCCCAAATACCGTTTACGCTCCCCAACACGCTTTTTCTAGTCCATACTCAGGGCGAAAAGGAAAGCCTCATTGGACAGGGCTGTGGTGAAGGCACAGGTTCGCGAACGCTCACCATCCATGAAGCGCAGGGGTTAACGTTCGAAACAGTAATCATTGTTCAAACTAAGGGCAGAACAATCGGTTTACATCAGAGCGTTCCCCATGCGGTAGTAGCAGTGTCACGGCACACCACCAGCTGTACCTACTACACCGATGATGACAACGACGCAATAGGGTACTTCATCAAGAGAGCTATGGCCGCGTCCACTAAGAAGATCTTGGAGTATAATCTTAAAATGTCAATAAAGCACCGAAACGCAGCGGTCGTCGACAAGTTGGCTCAGGAGATGAGGTGTGCCAATTTGTAAACTAAAGTTGTAATAATAGTCCATAGTAAAGTTAATGTCAATGTTATCAATAATATATTAATTGTAAGTAATTAAATGTCATAATGTTGTAAATCAATAATTTCAATTGTAAGTAAAAATAATTTTAAGTAAATTCCCATAATGAAAAGAACACAAACTAAAAAAAAGAACAGAACACAATAGAAAGAAACAAAAACCTATATTTAAATTATAAAAAAAAAAAAAAAAAAAAAAAATTTATATGTGCACAAAAAAAAAAAAAAAAAAAAAAAAAAAAAAAAAAAAAAAAAGAAATATATATATTTATATATATAGAATCAAAAGAATAAGTAAATTTTTCCTTAGAAATATATATGTTACATTAAAATCTTAAAATTTATATAGAGTCAATAATATAAGTCTTTTTCCTTACTGAGTAAGCTTTTGTCAATAGAAGTAGTAATAAAGTTAATAAATAAAAATACCAAAATAAAAAAAAGCACGGACCACTGAGTCTGTGGAGAGCAGCTGTGATAATAAAAAAAAAAAAAAAAAAAAAAAAAAAACTAACCTAACCTAACCTTTTTTTTTTTTGTTTTTTTTTTTTTGACGCTGGGAAAAATGCTTTATGCATACCCTCCCGTCGGGGGACGGAAGGGTTATGTGGGACTCCCGGTGCTCCCCACCGGTATACCCACTAAACGACCCAGCGGCACTCCCGCATCGCCTATATGGTGGGGAACTGGGAATCCGGCACAGCCTTTCCATCCAGCCCCCCGCCGACGACCGCCCGCCTTTACGGCGAGCCCTTCACCCCCCTCCCCACCCTGGGAGAGGGGCCTGAGAATAGCCGCGAGTGCTCGCGGTCATTCCCACCCGGCGGAAGTGGAGGATACGTGCAATGCGGGAGAAGACGCCCCCGCGCCTGTCTCCCGCTATCCTCCACCAGGAGGGGGAAGACGATTGTCGTGCAATCGCCTTCTCCGACCCGTTCGTCGCCTGCGGAGTGGCGCTGCGAGAGGGTCTTCCTCCCGCGCCCGCTCCGTCGCCTCCTTTTGCGAAATTACTTCCTCGCAAAAGGAGGCCACCGCAGCCCAGGACTCCTCGCTTCCCAGCATGGCTAAAACCACGCTGGGCAGCGAGAGGTCCTGCCCGACCACCGCCATCAATTGGCGGCGCGGCCCAGACCACGACGCACACACCTCCAGGGTGTGCTGCGCCGTGTCCACCGCCGCGCCACAATCGTGGCAGGCCGGGGTCTCCTCTCTTCCGATCCGATGCAGGCACGATCCGAAGACGCCATGCCCGGATAGCACCTGCACCAGACGGAAAGAAAGGAAACCGTGGGACCGCCCGAGCCAGTCCTGCAGGACTGGCCCGAGCGCGTCCAACGTTCTGCGGCCAAAGGCTGCGGTGGCGAGGGCCTCCGTCCAATGTTGGACGGTTGCGTCCCTCGCCTCTCTGCGGACGGCCTCCCGCTCTTCTGGGGCAGGGCACTCCCCGAGCGCCCTGCGCCCCGCCGTCCACTCGTACACTCTGGCGAGCACCCACGCAACCTAACCTAACCTAACCTAACCTAACCTAACCTAACCTAACCTAACCTTTTTTTTTTTTTTTTTTTTTTTTTTTTTTTTTACCCAGGAAAATCCTTTATGGATACCACCTTCCCATGGGGGAGGGCCGGTGGTTATGTGAGACTCTCCGCCAGAGTGGCAGCATACTCACTAAAAAACTGGGGTGTTCCTCCTACACCAACTAAAAACGTGGGGCGCGGGACCGCTTGCGCACTCCGCAGCCCTCGTCAGTGTCGCTGCCAGCCTAACGGCTGGCCCGTCTCATGTTGAGATCTACACAAGACCTCCCACCTTCGTGTGATGCCCCAGAACACAAAGGGCATCTCCACCTCTCGATGACCTATTATAAGGGGGTGCCAGGTGCCCCCGCACCCAACACCCTAGGCCCTCGAAGCGGAGACGGAGTGCGGGCTCGAGTAGCTCGCCTCCGTGTCCGCGCCCTCCGGAGCGGCAGAGAGAGTGGATCCCTCTCCCTCTCCCGCTCCTCTTCCTCCCTCTGCAGAATGACTGTCTCGCAGAAGGAGGCCACTGCCTCCCAAGACCTCTCCTCATCGAGCATTTTTTGTATAATGGTCGATAGGGAGAGGTCTGTCCCTACGATCGCGACCAATGATTGCCGCGGCTCGGCTCCTCCCGGGCACTCTTCCAGCGCGTGCTGGGCCGTGTCCTCCGCGTGTCCGCACTGGTGACAAGCCGGGGAGTCTTCCCTCTGGGCGACGCGATGAAGGTACCTCCCAAAACAACCATGTCCCGAGAGGACCTGCGTCAGCCGGAAGGAAAGACTCCCATGCTTCCTGCGGACCCATTCCTCCAGTACTGGGCTGACCGCCTCTAGGAATCGCCTAGCGCTCTGCCCCCTCTGCACCTGCCCAGCAAGGAGCCGTTCCCTCCACGTGGCGATGGCGGACGCCCTGGCCTGATCGCGCCAGTGCGCCACCTCCTGCGGCGCCGGTCGCTCGTCCCGCTCCCGCGCCTGCGCTCTGCGCCAGTAGACCGAGGCCAGAACTTCGGCCTCAAGGTCCCACGGGAGCGATCCAGCGAGCACGCATGCCAACTCGTGAGAGAGTGTGCGATAGCCCCTGCACAATCTCACCGCCATCACCCGTTGCGCTCCAATCAGCGCGGCAGTGGTCTGCCGATCGAGCTCTCCCGCCCATATCGGGGCGCCATACAGGGCCATCGAGCTTACCACCGCTGTATAGAGGCGGCGGCAGCTCCCTTCGCAGCCCCCGATGTTCGGGAGCAGGCGACTTAGTGCGCCGGCTGTCCCCAGTATTTTGGGGGCCAGCCGCCGCACATGCACCTTAAAACTCCATCTGCCGTCGAGGACGACACCAAGATACTTCAGTGTCGTCCCGACGGGAATAGATACTCCACCCACCACAATGGTGGAGTCTGTAGGTGGTTTCCGCCGGGGCCCATGAAAACATATGGCCTCGGATTTGTGGAGTGCCACCTCCAGACCCAGCATCCGGATCCTTGCCACCACGGTCGCGACTCCGGCTGTAGCTAGCATCGCAGCCTCCCTGTAGTCGACTCCCCGGGCGGCGACCAGCGTGTCATCGGCATAGCACACTACGCCAACGCCACGAAGGTTAGCACCCCGGAGTACCCAATCGTACCCGACGTTCCACAGGAGTGGGCCAAGTACCGACCCCTGTGGAACGCCGCGTGTCATGGGACTACTACCCTCCCCGCGAGTCGTCGGGAAGATTACCTCTCTGTCGGAGAGATAGTCCCCGACAAGTCTTCGCAGGTACTGAGGCACCTTGTGGTACCTCAGACCGGCGTGTGTCGTGCTCCAGGGTAGCATGTTGAATGCGTTGGAGATGTCCAACGATACGGCCACCAACACGCCACCACTGGAGCACGCCTCCTCGGAGAGGTCGTGGACAAGTGATATGGCATCAATCGTCGAGCGACCTCTCCGAAAACCGAACTGGTTAGGCGCCAGATCCGGTCCCACAGTCTCAAGGTGCCTGACCAGGCGGGCAGCCACTACTCTCTCCAACAGCTTGCCCGCCTCGTCAAGCAGCACAATCGGGCGATAGCCCGAGGGCTCATCCGCAGGACGACCCTCCTTCCTCAGGAGAACGAGTTTGCCCCTTTTCCACCGTCTGGGGAATCTTCCTTCCATGAGGCAACTGTCAAACAGGTCCCTTAAGGCGGAATCCAGGTGCTTCAAGGAGAGAGCCCACGCACGACCCGGTATGCCGTCAGGCCCAGGCGCCGTGTTCTTGGCTCTCATCCTGAGCACAGCCGCACCAAGCTCGCCCTCAGAAATAGGGACAAACTCGCTCTCCTCTTCTTCGGCGAGATCAGCGGTTGTCGAGGGAGGCGTGAACTCGGCCCCCGGAGCACCGGGGAACAAGCCATCGACCACTCGTTGGAGCACCGCCGGTTGGAGCGAGGCCGTGATGGGGGGTGCCCAGGGGCGAAGCTTTTGCCTCACCCACTTGTACGGACGGCCCCATGGGTCGCGCTCAAGCCCCTCCAGCAGCTCCTCCCAGGCCTGCCTCTTAGCCTCCACTATCGTGAGGCGAAGGGCCCCGGTAGCCTCTCTGTAAGCGGCGTACAGAGAATTGCTCTCTTCCGTCTCTTGCCGCCTTCGCCTCCGATACCGCTGGTATAGTCGGCGCCTCTTAACACATCTTCTCCGGAGTTCGGCAATCTCCTCCGTCCACCAATAGACTTGGCGTCTGGGCTGTGGGGCTGGCGCGCGCGGCATTGCAGCGTCGCAAACCCGCGTCAATGCCTCGCACAGCCTGTCCGCCATCGCCTCCGGGTCTATCGGATCCGGCTCCTGAGGAGTGCCGTTCCAAACTTCGACGAGGGCCGCCTCCTGCAGCACTTCGGCGTTGAGGCGCTTCTGGGCCCATCGCGGACCTATCTCGCCCCCTACCTCTCTCACTTCGTCCGTTTGGGTCGAGGAAACGCTGAACCGGATGTACCGGTGATCGGACAGCGTTACCACGTCCAACAGCACCTGCCAGTCGCGAATGCGGGAAGCGATGTCCGGTGTGATGAGCGTCAAATCGACGATGGACTCACCATTACGCCGGACGCAGGTGCTTTCCGATCCGCGGTTCGCGACGCAGAGGCCCACCTCGGCTATCCACTCTAGTACGACACCGCCCCGCGAGTTCGTCACCGGCGACCCCCACGCCGCTGATTTGGCGTTGAAGTCTCCGAGCACGAGGACGGGGCGTGGGCGGGTCTGACCAATCAAGGTCCCCACCGCGCCGAGGAGAGTCTCTAGCTCGCGAACCGGTCGGTTCGGGGAGTGGTACACCCCCACAATGACGGTTTGACCCACCCTAGCCGCTACGAAACCCCTGCCCCTCACAACGTCTTCGAGAGGGGGAGATTGAGCCGGCGATTGCGTGGTGATCGCCACCAATCCGTCAAGGTCCCCAGCCCAGTCAGGCCTAGGACGGACCGCGTAGGGCTCGCTGACCACCGCCACCTGGATCAACCGCTCCGCCATGGACTGCAAGAGTAAGTCCTGAGCCCCGGCGCAACGGTTGATATTCGCCTGTAGGAAGGTTAGGGCCATACTAATTAACCTTCCTCCATGCCTTCGGCTGGCCCTTTGTTAGGGCGAGGCGGACGTGGCTTGGCAGTAGCCCCAGCCGCGTTGGCCTTCCGTCTGACCCCTGGCTTTGACGGGGACTTGGCGCATGCCTTGCTCCCAAAGAGGTGGTCCGCCGGCTTTCCCGCTGCTGCACATAGGGTGCAATGGGGGGCGGCTGTGCACTCTTTGGCCTTGTGGGCCTTTGTACCGCAGCGGTAGCACTCATCGCTGCGGTCAACTTCGGCCTTGCACTTGGCCGCTATATGGCCCAGCTCAAGACAGCGGTAGCAGCGGCGGGGCCTTGCATCTAAGATACTGACCCGCGCCGCCACCCAGCCCACCAAAACACGGCCTCCAGTGGCCATCACCTTCTTTGCAGCTGCGGTGGGGCAGCGCACGAACACGGTGCCCATCCCGGCTTGGCCCCGCCGTATTGCGCCTACGGAAAAGGCCGTCACAGGGCATTCGCCCTTCCCGGCCAAGGCCTCCGCTAGCTCGTGCGGGGTGACAGAATCGTCCAGGCCGCTGACTCGAAGGTCAGTTGTAATAGTAGGCCTGGAGACTCGTATGCTCTCCTCGTCTAGAAACGTCTCTCTGAGCTTCTCAGCAAGGACGTCCGCTTTTGCCGCGTTGTTCGCGCCGGAAACCTCCAGCACTCGTGCCCCAGTGGCCGCCACCCTGATTTTCAACGGCGAGAATCCCAGCTCGCTTAGGCTGATCTTCGCCTTGGCCGCCTCCAGCACCTTGGCGTAGGTGACACCTTTCTCCACCGCTTTCTCCTGCAGCGTGATCACCACCGCCGCAGTTCTTGGAGGGCGGAGCTTGGCCGCACTCGCCTTGGTGGGCTTTGGTTTCGGCCTAGGGACTTGGGCTGGAGGGGCGGGCCTCTTCTTCTCGGTGGGTCTTGCCCCTTCTGCCGCACGCTCCTTGTCTCGCCTCTTGGCCTTTCCACGCCTTCACACCACCTGCCAGTCTTCCGTTGGAGCTGCAGTGCTGGCAGGGGCGGGGGCAGGCTTCGGTTTCGGAGCCGCTCTTGCTCCAGGCTTTGGCGCTGGAGAGTCCCTTTGAGTGGGGGTCTCTGCTGAACGCACCTCGGCCTCCCTTCGCCGGTCTGCGGCCAGAGGGGGCCTCCGGGTCTGCCCGGGCAGCAGTCTCTCCTCGATCCCGGCAAAGCGGGCGTTCACCATCGTGCCCACTTGCACCATGATCTGCCGCATCACTTCCTCCGTGCAGGGCGTTTGAGCTGGTGCCTGAACAGGAACCGAGGTCGCAGCCACGCGAGCTTGGGTCTCCCTCATCTGCGCCATCTCTTGTCGCAGGTCCTTCAGCTCCGCTGAGAGTCGCTCATTCGCCTTTACCAGTAGGGCCATCTCCTCGGGCATTGTGCGGGCCCGCGCTTCCTTAAAGGATGCCCTTATGGTGTCCGCAGCATCCTTCAGGGCCCTCACCGACGTGCCCTTTAGGTTTTTGGACTTGGTGGCCACCGCATAAACGATGTCCACCGAGTCCATCAACATTGACTCCAGCTCAGCGGCATCGCAGTTGCTCAGCTGAGAGCCACGGTCCGCGGGCACCGATGCCGGCGCCTTGAGGAACTGCGTCCTCCATTTTTGCTGGAGCTCCTCTTGGAGCTCCTTTTCGGCTGTGAGCCGAATCTCCTCTTCTCGTACTCGGTTGAGTTCAGCCTTGGCCTTCGCCAGGCCAACGTACTGCCCTGTAGTGGGCGGGCGTCCTCTACCTCGTCGAGTGCTGGAGACCTTGGGTAACGGTGAGGATTCACCCTGGTCTTCCTGCTCTTTCCTGTCTTCCATGTGCCGCTTGCGCAGCCTCCTCCCGGAGCCGTGAGATGACACGGTCTCCCAGGTCATGGCATCGGAATCAGACTCTGACAAGTTCACTGTCTGAGTCCGAAGCCATGGGGCTTTAGAAGCCCTCTCCTCCACATTATCACCGTCCATTTTCTTGCCAAGGTCGTCATTTTTAGAAGAATCAGTGTCCGAGTTATCGCGTGAGTTGTCGTGTCGCGGGCCGGAGCCCACGTGGTGGTTCTTGCCCCCCTCAAATACATTGGGGCTGAACGCCGGAGCGCCGTGGGATTCACAACTTAGGTTGCTACCCACTTGAGGAGTTGTTTCAGAAGTCACCGTATCCATATTTTCCTTATTTGAGGGGTGAGGTCCCCTTGTGGTGCCCTAGCCAACCGGGTTCCCCCCAGCCATGCATCCCTTGTGCAGGCACCAAACAACGGGTTTCGGAGACGCATTAATGTGCCCGACAAGGTGGCCGAATTGACCCTCCTTGCCGCGCCGCAAGCCTTGCAGGCCCGCCATCCACCGGCCCGAAGGCCCACTGCGACCAACTGCCGCCCTTCCTCCTCGTGCCCGACAGAGAGGCCGTGTTGACACTCTCTGCCGCGCCGCGGGCCTTGCAGGCCCGCCATCCACCGACCAACAGGGGGTCGACGGTCCACTGCGACCCACTGCCGCCGTCCCACCTAGCTCCTGGCTTCATCCAGGCTTCTTCCTCCGCCAGGCTTCATCCACTGTGCTCTATGCTACCTTCATAGAGACACGCGGAGAAGCCTCCCCTTTCTCTCACCGAGTCCCCCAATCCGCCAGTGAAGCGCTGACCCACCCAGAACCCCGCAAGGAAGCTGACCCATACAGCCGACTCGCGGGAGACCAAGCAGGACGACGACGCAACAACAGTTCAGGGAACCTCCCCATTTCCCCTCCAGTGTTTGGTCCGCGCCGGTAAACCGGTAACTCCCATTTCTGGGAGCCGTTCCCCTATCCGCCACCCGGGGACGCGCCGCGTTGGGGTACACCTCCCCACCCACTGGGACTACCCAACAGGTCCGCGGAACCTAACCTAACCTAACCTAACCTAACCTTTTTTTTTTTTTTTTTTTTGACGCTGGGAAAAATGCTTTATGCATACCCTCCCGTCGGGGGACGGAAGGGTTATGTGGGACTCCCGGTGCTCTCCACCGGTATACCCACTAAACGACCCAGCGGCACTCCCGCATCGCCTATATGGAGGGGAACTGGGAATCCGGCACAGCCTTTCCATCCAGCCCCCCGCCGACGACCGCCCGCCTATACGGCGAGCCCTTCACCCCCCTCCCCACCCTGGGAGAGGGGCCCGAGAATAGCCGCGAGTGCTCGCGGTCATTCCCACCCGGCGGAAGTGGAGGATACGTGCAATGCGGGAGAAGACGCCCCCGCGCCTGTCTCCCGCTATCCTCCACCAGGAGGGGGAAGACGATTGTCGTGCAATCGCCTTCTCCGACCCGTTCGTCGCCTGCGGAGTGGCGCTGCGAGAGGGTCTTCCTCCCGCGCCCGCTCCGTCGCCTCCTTTTGCGAAATTACTTCCTCGCAAAAGGAGGCCACCGCAGCCCAGGACTCCTCGCTTCCCAGCATGGCTAAAACCACGCTGGGCAGCGAGAGGTCCTGCCCGACCACCGCCATCAATTGGCGGCGCGGCCCAGACCACGACGCACACACCTCCAGGGTGTGCTGCGCCGTGTCCACCGCCGCGCCACAATCGTGGCAGGCCGGGGTCTCCTCTCTTCCGATCCGATGCAGGCACGATCCGAAGACGCCATGCCCGGATAGCACCTGCACCAGACGGAAAGAAAGGAAACCGTGGGACCGCCCGAGCCAGTCCTGCAGGACTGGCCCGAGCGCGTCCAACGTTCTGCGGCCAAAGGCTGCGGCGGCGAGGGCCTCCGTCCAATGTTGGACGGTTGCGTCCCTCGCCTCTCTGCGGACGGCCTCCCGCTCTTCTGGGGCAGGGCACTCCCCGAGCGCCCTGCGCCCCGCCGTCCACTCGTATACTCTGGCGAGCACCCACGCCTCGAGTTCCCAAGGCGGGG
This sequence comes from Philereme vetulata, assembly GCA_918857605.2. Lineage (NCBI taxonomy): Eukaryota > Metazoa > Arthropoda > Insecta > Lepidoptera > Geometridae > Philereme > Philereme vetulata. The sequence goes on along the minus strand of OU975473.1, from coordinate 7,357,108 downwards.
TGCCGGCCAGAGCGCACGCTACCGCAAAGCCCACCGAGCGGTAGGCTCTCGCCACCCGCAGTGCAATGGCCCTTTGGGGCCTGCGGATGGCGGTCGCATTCTCCCTCCTGTGGAGGGAGTCCGCCCAGATGGGGGCCCCGTAAAGGGCCATGCTCTTCAAGATGCCGGCATACAAATGCCGGCATCTCGCCTTCGGCCCTCCCAGGTTTGGGAGGAGCCACGAGAGGGCGTTCGCCGCCTTCAGCAGGCGCGCTGACAACCCGCTGAAGTGCGGGCCGAAGCGCCACCTGCTGTCCAGGGTGAGGCCCAGATATTTCATCTGGGTACTCACCCCGATCCTGACGCCCTCCACGACGATGTGGGCGTCAAGAGGGATGCGCTGCCGAGGCCCGTGGAAGAACACGGCCTCGGTCTTGTGCAGCGCAACCCCCAACCCGAGGCGGCGGATCCTTCCCGCGACCAAGGATCCGCCAGCCGATGCCAAACTGGCCACCTCCCTAAAATCCCTCCCCCGGGCAGTGAGGAGAGTGTCATCCGCGTAGCAGATGACACTCGTGCCCGGGAGGAGGGATCCCCGCAGGAGCCAGTCGAAGCCGATGTTCCACAGGAGTGGTCCTAGGACCGACCCCTGTGGAACACCAGACTCCGCGCCGTACCTCCGGACTTGGCCAGCCTTGTCTACGAGGAGGACCGCTCGGTCCTCCAAGTAGCTGGCCAAGAGGGCCCGCAAGTATGAAGGCACTCCGTGGTACCGGAGTGCCTCCAAGATCGTGGAGTGGGGGACGGAATTGAACGCGTTGGCTATGTCAAATGACACAGCCAACACTCCGTCCCCAGACTCCACGGCCTCCATCACCTGGCCCTTCAGCCGGGCCAGCGCGTCCACTGTCGAACGCCCAACTCGGAAACCGAATTGGGCGTCCGACAGGTTCGGCAGGAGGCCATTCAGCCGACCGGCGACGATCCCCTCGAACAGTTTACCGACCTCATCGAGCAGAACGATGGGTCGGTATGCCGAGGGGGAGTCTGCCGGTCGTCTCTCCTTACGGAGGAGGCACAGTTGCCCCTTCTTCCAGGCTTTCGGGAACCTCCCAGCCGTGAAACACGCGCTGAAGAGGTCCCGAAACCTGTCCGCCATTTGGGTGGCCGCAATGGCCACCACCCTTGCGGGGACGCCGTCCGGCCCGGGGGCGGTTTTCTTGGCACGGAGGCGAAGCGTCGCCGCGCCAAACTCCGCCCCCGTGACCGGAGGGACCTCCTCCGCCGGCGGAGCCGCCTCCCGCGGGGGGTCCATCACTGGAGGGGTGAAGTTGGTCCCTGTTGGAAACAAGGACCGAACCACCCCATCCAGCAACGCCGGCTCGAGGGTCTCTGCTAGCGGGGGACCGAAGGGGCGCAGTTTATTCCGCGCCGCCTTATACGGTCTCCCGTACGGGTCTCTGTCGAGACCCTCTAGCATTTCGGCCCTCGCTGCGTCGTCGGCGGCGAACATAGCCGCCTTGAGGACCTTCTTTGCCTCTACGTACGAGGCGTAGAGAAGGTCCTCGTTCGACGCGTCCCGCACGTTCCGCCGTCGACTCCGCGTGTAGGCCCTCCTGGCCACCACGCAGGCGGCCCGGAGCCCCGCCAGCTCCTCCGACCACCAATAGACGGCGCGTCGGGGAAGTGGGCGGCGAGACCGAGGCATGCTGGAGTTGCACACCTCGGTCAGGGACTCCCGCAGTCGGACCGCCGAGGCGTCGACGTCCAGGACATTGATAGGAGGCGTGAGCCAGTCCTGGATGAACGCCGCCTCCTTGGCCGCCCCTCGGTCCAGGTGGATCTGAGCCCACCGTGGAAAGGGGGACTGGCCCGAGCGGGCCATCCCCCGGGGGCTCTGGGTGGAGACGATGTCGAACCGCACGTATCGGTGGTCCGACAAGGTCTCCACCGTTTCCACCCGCCAGCCGACGACGCGGGCGGCAAGTGCGGGGGTGGCGAACGACACGTCCACCACCGTCCCTCCCCGTTGCCGCACACACGTGTGGGCCGTCCCTCTATTTAGGAGGGACACGCCCGACGAGGCCGCCCAAAATTCGACGGCCCGCCCGCGGACGTTGCAAGAGGCGGCCCGGTTGCCCCAGGCCGCCGACTTGGCGTTCAGGTCGCCCAATACGGCGACCTGGCGCGGCGCCGCCCTACCGACTACTGCGGTCAGGACTTCGAGAAAATCCTCGAAGTCCTGTAAAGGGCGGTTAGGGGAGAAATAGACCCCCACCAGGGCTATTTCTCCCCACGCGGCGGCCACGTATCCCGGTCCCCTCTCTAAGAGCGAGAGGGGAGGGGAGTCCGTGGAAGACCGCAACACCAACGCCACCGAGCCGTCCCGATCACCCAGCCAACGGCCAGGGACAGAGTACGGCTCGGCGACCACCGCAACGTCTACTAACCACTCAGCCAGGGCCTGCATCAGCAGGTCCTGGGCTGCTTTACAGTGGTTAGTATTCGCCTGTAGGATGCGATGTCCGGACCTATCCATCATTTGGACATCGCACCCCCCTCGTCGGCCACCGAGGTCCCAGCCTCAGGGACGACGGTGGTAGCGGCAGGCTGGGACGGCGCCTGCGCTTTGCCCTTCTTTGGGGGAGGATTGCAGTTCCTCCCCCTCATCACGTGGTCCGCCGGGCGGCCACTGGCGGCGCACACCGCGCAGTGCGGCTTGGCGGCCGTGCAGGAGGCGGACATGTGCCCCTCCTTACCGCAGCGGTAACAGGCGTCCGACCTGTCCACCTTGGACGGACAGAGGGCCCGTGTGTGGCCGATTCCGAAGCACTTGTAGCAGCGCAAAGGCTGCTCACCAAGTGCTCGGACCACACACGACCCAAACCCGACGGCAAGCCGTCCCTTGGCAAGGACGGCCTTGGCTGCGGTGACCGGGCACTCCAGGCGGATTGTGCCCATGCCGCCGCGGCCGGGCCTGATAGCCCGACCCTGTACCGCTGCGGTGTTGCAGCCCCCTATTGCTGCGAGCGCCGCCACGACCTCCTCTTTGGTGACCGAATCGTCCAGATTGGTCACCTCGAGGGCCGCCGACTTGACGGGCCTTACCACCTTGGCCGCGTCCGCGATGACCTTTTGCAACTTCGTTGCGAAGAGGTCAGCGTTGGTGCCGCCCTGGGCCCCCGGGAACTCGAAAATACGAGCCCCGGCTTGGGTCTGGCGGCACGTGATGGCGCCGATTCCCAACTTGGTGGGATCGGCGTTGGTACGAGCCCGTTTCAGCACGGACTCGTACGTCTCACCACGCTCCGCAGCCTCCGCGGTGAGCGTCACCACGACGGCCGCGGTTTTGGGAGAAACTAGGGTTTTTCTACCACCGGCAGGGGCCCTTTTAGCTGCCGGAGCAGCGGTGGCGGGCTTAGGGGCCGACTTTTGCCCCTTCCCCTTCCCCTTCCCCTTGCCGGTCGTCTGGGACGGGCAGGGAGGGGAGATGTTGGCTGGGGAGGCAGGGGCGGCGGCCGCTCTCGCCTTCTTGGCCTTGCCCTTCCCCTTTTTGACCACCTTCGTCCACGGCTGGGTGGACGGGGTGGTGGAAGGGAGAAGGGCGTCCTCCCTTTGGGAGGATGGCCCAGGCTCGCACGGCCTCTTGTCCGCCGCGAGGGGCGGTCGGAGGCGCTTTTCGGACAAGAGCCTGTCCTCGATGCCAGCGAGGCCAGGCTCTCGTAAATGCCCTTTCCTCCATCACAACCTTGCGGATGACATCCTCAAGGTTGGAAGAGGAGGAAGGGCCCTCCACCGCAGGTCTCGGCTCAGCTTGGGTTGGCTGGGCCGTGACCTTAGCCAGCTTCTTATGCAGCTGGCTGACCTCCGACTGCAGGCGATCTAACTTCGCCTGCAGTTGCCGCGTCTCGTCGGTGGCTGTGCGTTGCACCAGCTCCCGGACGATGCCACCCATGCTGGCGGCCCTGCATTTAAGGGACTTTTGGAATGTCCCTTTTAGATTGGAGGACTTAGAGGCGACCACCCTGATCTCCTCTTCGTCCTCCTGCGCCATGCGCTCCAGCTCGGCCAGCGAGTGGTCCGCGTATAAGACGCTAGACGCACCGTACCCGGACTTAGCCCGGGCGGCCTGCGCCTGCATCTCCTTCGCGGCGACCCTCTCTTCCAGGTCTTCCTGGAACTGAGCCCTTCGTGCGAGGTCCAACTGACGTTGGGCGTCCGCCAGACCCACGTCGTGGGTGTCCACCACAGTGGAAGGCTTTTTGGCCTTCGCCTTCTTTTTTGGCTTAGTACTCCTCGTGGAGTCCGAGGAGCCTTCGCCGCCGTCCTTCAGGAAGGATCGCTTCCGCTTTTGAAAGCGACTTTCGGCTTCCATCGCCGAACTTCCGTCCGACTCTGGAACGAGCGACTCGTTGTCGAAGTCCGACAACACGTCGACCGACAGCCTGCGGAACATGCTACCCGGTGATGGGCGGCAAACCTCCGACGCCATACTGGCATCGCCGGCGTGGCCCTGAGAAGGGCCTTTGGTTTGGCCCTGAGAAGGGCCTTTTGGTTGGCCCTGAGAAGGGCCTTTTGGTTGGCCCTGAGAAGGGCCTTTGGTTTGGCCCTGAGAAGGGCCTTTTGGTTGGCCCTGAGAAGGGCCTTTTGGTTGGCCCTGAGAAGGGCCTTTTGGTTGGCCCTGACAAGGGCCTTTTAAGAACCGCCCGGAGGCGTCCCGCGATGGTAGCTTAGGCATAGCCGCCGCAAGTGTTGAAGAGTCCGCAAAAAAGTCTTCAACGCACAGTGCACTTTCGCCGATCACTGGCCTGCCACTCCGTTACGGTGACAGGACCAGGTCGTTGCCCGGGGAACGCTACGTGGAAGCAAGCACTGTGGGGGGTTCCCCAACCTAACCTAACCTAACCTAACCTAACCTAACCTAACCTTTTTTTTTTTTTTTTTTTTTTTTTTACCCAGGAAAATCCTTTATGGATACCACCTTCCCATGGGGGAGGGCCGGTGGTTATGTGAGACTCTCCGCCAGAGTGGCAGCATACTCACTAAAAAACTGGGGTGTTCCTCCTACACCAACTAAAAACGTGGGGCGCGGGACCGCTTGCGCACTCCGCAGCCCTCGTCTGTGTCGCTGCCAGCCTAACGGCTGGCCCGTCTCATGTTGAGGTCTACACAAGACCTCCCACCTTCGTGTGATGCCCCAGAACACAAAGGGCATCTCCACCTCTCGATGACCTATTATAAGGGGGTGCCAGGTGCCCCCGCACCCAACACCCTAGGCCCTCGGAGCGGAGACGGAGTGCGGGCTCGAGTAGCTCGCCTCCGTGTCCGCGCCCTCCGGAGCGGCAGAGAGAGTGGATCCCTCTCCCTCTCCCGCTCCTCTTCCTCCCTCTGCAGAATGACTGTCTCGCAGAAGGAGGCCACTGCCTCCCAAGACCTCTCCTCATCGAGCATTTTTTGTATAATGGTCGATAGGGAGAGGTCTGTCCCTACGATCGCGACCAATGATTGCCGCGGCTCGGCTCCTCCCGGGCACTCTTCCAGCGCGTGCTGGGCCGTGTCCTCCGCGTGTCCGCACTGGTGACAAGCCGGGGAGTCTTCCCTTTGGGCGACGCGATGAAGGTACCTCCCAAAACAACCATGTCCCGAGAGGACCTGCGTCAGCCGGAAGGAAAGACTCCCATGCTTCCTGCGGACCCATTCCTCCAGTACTGGGCTGACCGCCTCTAGGAATCGCCTAGCGCTCTGCCCCCTCTGCACCTGCCCAGCGAGGAGCCGTTCCCTCCACGTGGCGATGGCGGACGCCCTGGCCTGATCGCGCCAGTGCGCCACCTCCTGCGGCGCCGGTCGCTCGTCCCGCTCCCGCGCCTGCGCTCTGCGCCAGTAGACCGAGGCCAGAACTTCGGCCTCAAGGTCCCACGGGAGCGATCCAGCGAGCACGCATGCCACCTCGTGAGAGAGTGTGCGATAGCCCCTGCACAATCTCACCGCCATCACCCGTTGCGCTCCAATCAGCGCGGCAGTGGTCTGCCGATCGAGCTCTCCCGCCCATATCGGGGCGCCATACAGGGTCATCGAGCTTACCACCGCTGTATAGAGGCGGCGGCAGCTCCCTTCGCAGCCCCCGATGTTCGGGAGCAGGCGACTTAGTGCGCCGGCTGTCCCCAGTATTTTGGGGGCCAGCCGCCGCACATGCACCTTAAAACTCCATCTGCCGTCGAGGACGACACCAAGATACTTCAGTGTCGTCCCAACGGGAATAGATACTCCACCCACCACAATGGTGGAGTCTGTAGGTGGTTTCCGCCGGGGCCCATGAAAACATATGGCCTCGGATTTGTGGAGTGCCACCTCCAGACCCAGCATCCGGATCCTTGCCACCACGGTCGCGACTCCGGCTGTAGCTAGCATCGCAGCCTCCCTGTAGTCGACTCCCCGGGCGGCGACCAGCGTGTCATCGGCATAGCACACTACGCCAACGCCACGAAGGTTAGCACCCCGGAGTACCCAATCGTACCCGACGTTCCACAGGAGTGGGCCAAGTACCGACCCCTGTGGAACGCCGCGTGTCATGGGACTACTACCCTCCCCGCGAGTCGTCGGGAAGATTACCTCTCTGTCGGAGAGATAGTCCCCGACAAGTCTTCGCAGGTACTGAGGCACCTTGTGGTACCTCAGACCGGCGTGTATCGTGCTCCAGGGTAGCGTGTTGAATGCGTTGGAGATGTCCAACGATACGGCCACCAACACGCCACCACTGGAGCACGCCTCCTCGGAGAGGTCGCGGACAAGTGATATGGCATCAATCGTCGAGCGACCTCTCCGAAAACCGAACTGGTTAGGCGCCAGATCCGGTCCCACAGTCTCAAGGTGCCTGACCAGGCGGGCAGCCACTACTCTCTCCAACAGCTTGCCCGCCTCGTCAAGCAGCACAATCGGGCGATAGCCCGAGGGCTCATCCGCAGGACGACCCTCCTTCCTCAGGAGAACGAGTTTGCCCCTTTTCCACCGTCTGGGGAATCTTCCTTCCATGAGGCAACTGTCAAACAGGTCCCTCAAGGCGGAATCCAGGTGCTTCAAGGAGAGAGCCCACGCACGACCCGGTATGCCGTCAGGCCCAGGCGCCGTGTTCTTGGCTCTCATCCTGAGCACAGCCGCACCAAGCTCGCCCTCAGAAATAGGGACAAACTCGCTCTCCTCTTCTTCGGCGAGATCAGCGGTTGTCGAGGGAGGCGTGAACTCGGCCCCCGGAGCACCGGGGAACAAGCCATCGACCACTCGTTGGAGCACCGCCGGTTGGAGCGAGGCCGTGATGGGGGGTGCCCAGGGGCGAAGCTTTTGCCTCACCCACTTGTACGGACGGCCCCATGGGTCGCGCTCAAGCCCCTCCAGCAGCTCCTCCCAGGCCTGCCTCTTAGCCTCCACTATCGTGACGCGAAGGGCCCCGGTAGCCTCTCTGTAAGCGGCGTACAGAGAATTGCTCTCTTCCGTCTCTTGCCGCCTTCGCCTCCGATACCGCTGGTATAGTCGGCGCCTCTTAACACATCTTCTCCGGAGTTCGGCAATCTCCTCCGTCCACCAATAGACTTGGCGTCTGGGCTGTGGGGCTGGCGCGCGCGGCATTGCAGCGTCGCAAACCCGCGTCAATGCCTCGCACAGCCTGTCCGCCATCGCCTCCGGGTCTATCGGATCCGGCTCCTGAGGAGTGCCGTTCCAAACTTCGACGAGGGCCGCCTCCTGCAGCACTTCGGCGTTGAGGCGCTTCAGGGCCCATCGCGGACCTATCTCGCCCCCTACCTCTCTCACTTCGTCCGTTTGGGTCGAGGAAACGCTGAACCGGATGTACCGGTGATCGGACAGCGTTACCACGTCCAACAGCACCTGCCAGTCGCGAATGCGGGAAGCGATGTCCGGTGTGATGAGCGTCAAATCGACGATGGACTCACCATTACGCCGGACGCAGGTGCTTTCCGATCCGCGGTTCGCGACGCAGAGGCCCACCTCGGCTATCCACTCTAGTACGACACCGCCCCGCGAGTTCGTCACCGGCGACCCCCACGCCGCTGATTTGGCGTTGAAGTCTCCGAGCACGAGGACGGGGCGTGGGCGGGTCTGACCAATCAAGGTCCCCACCGCGCCGAGGAGAGTCTCTAGCTCGCGAACCGGTCGGTTCGGGGAGTGGTACACCCCCACAATGACGGTTTGACCCACCCTAGCCGCTACGAAACCCCTGCCCCTCACAACGTCTTCGAGAGGGGGAGATTGAGCCGGCGATTGCGTGGTGATCGCCACCAATCCGTCAAGGTCCCCAGCCCAGTCAGGCCTAGGACGGACCGCGTAGGGCTCGCTGACCACCGCCACCTGGATCAACCGCTCCGCCATGGACTGCAAGAGTAAGTCCTGAGCCCCGGCGCAACGGTTGATATTCGCCTGTAGGAAGGTTAGGGCCATACTAATTAACCTTCCTCCATGCCTTCGGCTGGCCCTTTGTTAGGGCGAGGCGGACGTGGCTTGGCAGTAGCCCCAGCCGCGTTGGCCTTCCGTCTGACCCCTGGCTTTGACGGGGACTTGGCGCATGCCTTGCTCCCGGAGAGGTGGTCCGCCGGCTTTCCCGCTGCTGCACATAGGGTGCAATGGGGGGCGGCTGTGCACTCTTTGGCCTTGTGGGCCTTTGTACCGCAGCGGTAGCACTCATCGCTGCGGTCAACTTCGGCCTTGCACTTGGCCGCTATATGGCCCAGCTCAAGACAGCGGTAGCAGCGGCGGGGCCTTGCATCTAAGATACTGACCCGCGCCGCCACCCAGCCCACCAAAACACGGCCTCCAGTGGCCATCACCTTCTTTGCAGCTGCGGTGGGGCAGCGCACGAACACGGTGCCCATCCCGGCTTGGCCCCGCCGTATTGCGCCTTCGGAAAAGGCCGTCACAGGGCATTCGCCCTTCCCGGCCAAGGCCTCCGCTAGCTCGTGCGGGGTGACAGAATCGTCCAGGCCGCTGACTCGAAGGTCAGTTGTAATAGTAGGCCTGGAGACTCGTATGCTCTCCTCGTCTAGAAACGTCTCTCTGAGCTTCTCAGCAAGGACGTCCGCTTTTGCCGCGTTGTTCGCGCCGGAAACCTCCAGCACTCGTGCCCCAGTGGCCGCCACCCTGATTTTCAACGGCGAGAATCCCAGCTCGCTTAGGCTGATCTTCGCCTTGGCCGCCTCCAGCACCTTGGCGTAGGTGACACCTTTCTCCACCGCTTGCTCCTGCAGCGTGATCACCACCGCCGCAGTTCTTGGAGGGCGGAGCTTGGCCGCACTCGCCTTGGAGGGCTTTGGTTTCGGCCTAGGGACTTGGGCTGGAGGGGCGGGCCTCTTCTTCTCGGTGGGTCTTGCCCCTTCTGCCGCACGCTCCTTGTCTCGCCTCTTGGCCTTTCCACGCCTTGACACCACCTGCCAGTCTTCCGCTGGAGCTGCAGCGCTGGCAGGGGCGGGGGCAGGCTTCGGTTTCGGAGCCGCTCTTGCTCCAGGCTTTGGCGCTGGAGAGTCCCTTTGAGTGGGGGTCTCTGCTGAACGCACCTCGGCCTCCCTTCGCCGGTCTGCGGCCAGAGGGGGCCTCCGGGTCTGCCCGGGCAGCAGTCTCTCCTCGATCCCGGCAAAGCGGGCGTTCACCATCGTGCCCACTTGCACCATGATCTGCCGCATCACTTCCTCCGTGCAGGGCGTTTGAGCTGGTGCCTGAACAGGAACCGAGGTCGCAGCCACGCGAGCTTGGGTCTCCCTCATCTGCGCCATCTCTTGTCGCAGGTCCTTCAGCTCCGCTGAGAGTCGCTCATTCGCCTTTACCAGTAGGGCCATCTCCTCGGGCATTGTGCGGGCCCGCGCTTCCTTAAAGGATGCCCTTATGGTGTCCGCAGCATCCTTCAGGGCCCTCACCGACGTGCCCTTTAGGTTTTTGGACTTGGTGGCCACCGCATAAACGATGTCCACCGAGTCCATCAACATTGACTCCAGCTCAGCGGCATCGCAGTTGCTCAGCTGAGAGCCACGGTCCGCGGGCACCGATGCCGGCGCCTTGAGGAACTGCGTCCTCCGTTTTTGCTGGAGCTCCTCTTGGAGCTCCTTTTCGGCTGTGAGCCGAATCTCCTCTTCTCGTACTCGGTTGAGTTCAGCCTTGGCCTTCGCCAGGCCAACGTACTTCCCTGTAGTGGGCGGGCGTCCTCTACCTCGTCGAGTGCTGGACACCTTGGGTAACGGTGAGGATTCACCCTGGTCTTCCTGCTCTTTCCTGTCTTCCCTGTGCCGCTTGCGCAGCCTCCTCTCGGAGCCGTGAGATGACACGGTCTCCCAGGTCATGGCATCGGAATCAGACTCTGACAGGTTCACTGTCTGAGTCCGAAGCCATGGGGCTTTAGAAGCCCTCTCCTCCACATTATCACCGTCCATTTTCTTGCCAAGGTCGTCATTTTTAGAAGAATCAGTGTCCGAGTTATCGCGTGAGTTGTCGTGTCGCGGGCCGGAGCCCACGTGGTGGTTCTTGCCCCCCTCAAATACATTGGGGCTGAACGCCGGAGCGCCGTAGGATTCACAACTTAGGTTGCTACCCACTTGAGGAGTTGTTTCAGAAGTCACCGTATCCATATTTTCCTTATTTGAGGGGTGAGGTCCCCTTGTGTTGCCCTAGCCAACCGGGTTCCCCCCAGCCATGCATCCCTTGTGCAGGCACCAAACAACGGGATTCGGAGACGCATTAATGTGCCCGACAAGGTGGCCGAATTGACCCTCCTTGCCGCGCCGCAAGCCTTGCAGGCCCGCCATCCACCAGCCCGAAGGCCCACTGCGACCGACTGCCGCCAATCCTCCTCGTGCCCGACAGAGAGGCCGTGTTGACACTCTCTACCGCGCCGCGGGCCCAGCAGGCCCGCCATCCACCGACCCGAAGGTCCACTGCGACCCACTGCCGCCGTCCCATCTAGCTCCTGGCTTCATCCAGGCTTCTTCCTCCGCCAGGCTTCATCCACTTTGCTCTATGCTACCTTCATAGAGACACGCGGAGAAGCCTCCCCTTTCTCTCACCGAGGCCCCCAATCCGCCAGTGAAGCGCTGACCTACCCAGAACCCCGCAAGGAAGCTGACCCATACAGCCGACTCGCGGGAGACCAAGCAGGACGACGCCGCAACAACAGTTCGGGGAACCTCCCCATTTCCCCCCCTAGTGTTTGGTCCGCGCCGGTAAACCGGTAACTCCCATTTCTGGGAGCCGTTCCCCTATCCGCCACCTGGGGACGCGCCGCGTTGGGGTACACCTCCCCACCCACTGGGACTACCCAGCAGGTCCGCGGTTCACAGCCGTAACCTAACCTAACCTTTTTTTTTTTTTTTTTTTTGACGCTGGGAAAAATGCGTTACGCATGCCCCCCCATCGGGGAATGGGGGGGGTATGTGGGACTCCCCGGTCTAAACGGGACCGGTATACCCACTAAACGACCCAGCGGCACTCCGGCATCGTCTGCGTGGAGGAGGATTGGGAAACCGGCAGAGCCTTTACTTCCAATCCCCCGCCGACGACCGCCCGCCTTTACAGCGGGGCCTTCACACCCCTCCCGACAGGGAGAGGCCCGGGTACAACCGTGAGTGCTCGGTCATTCCCGCCCGGCGGAAGTGAAGAATAAGTGCAATGCGGGAGAAGGCACCCCCGCGCCTGTCTCCCGCTATCCTCCACCAGGAGGGGGAAGGCGATTTTCGTGCAATCGCCTTCTCCTACCCCTTCTTCGCCTGCGAAGCGGTGCAGCGAGGGGATCATTCTCCCGCGCGCGCTCCGCTGCCTGTTCTGGGACATTACGTTCTCGCAAAAGGCGGCTACGGCTGCCCAAGCCTCCTCGCTTCCCAGCATGGATATGACCACGCCTGGCAGCGAGAGGTCCAGCCCGACTGCCACCACTAAGTCGCGGCGCAGCTCGGACCACGACGGGCACACCTCGAGGGTATGCTGCGCCGTATCCTCTGCCGCACCACAATCGTGGCACGACGGAGTCACCTCTCTTCCTATTCGGTGCAGGCATGATCCGAAGCAACCATGCCCGGACAACACCTGCACCAGACGGAAAGAAAGGAAGCCGTGGGACCGCCCGAGCCAGTCTTGCAGAACCGGCCCGAGCGCGTCCAGCGTTCGGCGGCCAAAGGCGGCAGAGGCGAGGTCCTCCGTCCAATGGTGGACGATCGCGGCCTTCGCCTCACGCCGGACGGCCTCCCGCTCTTCCGGAGCTGGGAGCTCACCGAGCGCCCTACGCCCCGCCGTCCACTCATATACTCTGGCGAGCACCCACGCCTCCAGCTCCCAAGGAGGGGTGCCAGCCAAAGCGCACGCCACCGCGAAACTCACTGAGCGGTAAGCCCTCGCTACCCGAACCTAACCTAACCTAACCTAACCTAACCCAGTAACAGCCCAATCTCGCCACACACTCACACAGCTCCGTAGAAAAAATTCAATTTAATTGACATTTTTTGAGCTAGCGCAAAAATTTTTTTATCGTCGTTTAAAGTAGTGCCTGACTCATCAGGATTATCGTTTTCCACATCCTGCAACAAGGCGTTTTGGAACAGGGGGGCCCGGGACTTTGGACTACCATATCTACCAGGAGGACGGAGGACACATCCAACAAATAGCACCATCAGACGGAACTTTACAAGGTCTATCTAACGGCGTTGGAATTTTGAAAATCCGTCCAAGCCCGAAGAAGATACCAAAAATTCAGGAAAACAACCTCACACACCGCGTGGTCGACACACGTGTAACCTAGTTACACTCAGTTGGCACGAGGTGTGACGTCGGACAACCAAGGTGAAGACTCGGAAGCCGGCCTTAGGACTGCGCCACTGCGGAACATCAGCAGCGGAGCACCTTCGTCGGACCTTCAGGTGAACCCTGGTGTAACTCCTGAACCCAGAGTCCTAGGACACCCGTGTTTGGGCTCCTTTATAAAGGGGAGACCAGACCCGTCCTAAATTTCCCCACCCCCACCCCCTCCCCCCAATCCCCCCCCCCCCTTTTGCCTTGAGGCTACCTCACCTCTCCGTGTTGTGCCTCCGGGGTCATAATACCTAAAGGAGGTAGACCGCGGGTGTTTGGTATCCACCACCGGACACAGGAGCCCCACTACCTCGCTCCAAGGGATCCCTACCCCCGCCCCAACCCCTGCCCCCCGGCCCCCCGCCCGGGTACCCCCTTCCCCCCCCCCCCCCCCCCCCCACGGTCTCCACGCGAGACTCCCCCCCCCCGACCCCCCTCAAATTTCCCAAAACCCCCTCGGGCCATATCTCCAGAACCAGTGCAGATAGACCCCCCCAAGTTTGGTATCCCCGCAATCAGCGTCGAGAGCTCTACAATCTGGCTCCAAGGGAATTCCAAATTTCCAAACCCACCTCAGCAGAAATTTGAAAACTCAATCACCATCAGGCATCACAACACCGGCGGCGCGCGAGACGAAGCTATTACTCAGTAAGAAATTTTTTTAAACAAGAATAGTGTAACAAGTAAATAGGTTTAAAGTTCGGAACATTAGTCATTGTATAACTTTGAATAAATAATACTAGCCGTTAAGGTAGAAGAGTCACTTCAAAGGGCTCGTCCGGGGAAGTACTACCATCACACCCAATTCTGCCGCCAAACAGCTTTGCTGAGTTTCGGCTAGGAGGGTCTGATCGCCGGCTATATTTCAGGCACGAGGCTCAACATCTACCTCGAAAAATTTTACAGCTAGTATTAAGTAGAACAACTTAGTATTTAATTTTATAATTAAGAAATTGTATTTATTTAATTTAAAAACAAAATGTCAGCCAAATCCGTGACCGGATCCGTCCCAAAGTCGGAAATGGCACCTCAGGTGACCCTCCAACCAAAGAGATCGCTGCGTGAAAAGGTACTGAAAAAGGAAACGGTCGCCAAATCATTAAAACTAGAAAAGTCGACGCGGCCATCAGTACCCGAAGCGAAGAAGGCATCATCGGTCGGAGCACAGCCGGAGGAAGTCATCCCAAAGGTCCCCGCGAGAAGGAAGAGGACATCGCCTGCGAAACCGCCGCTAGAGCCGAGCGAACACCTGGCCACATCCTCAGACCGGTCCACGGTAGAGTCGGTCACAGACAAAATCATCAACTAGGAACAGTGTGGGATATCACCACCTAAGCCCGTAGAGTCCAACGAAGACTCGGTCGCGTCTTGCTTAGACCTAGACACCTCCGCGAACAGGCCCAGACCACGACAGAGCATGCTCGTCGTGCAAGCGGGTCGACGAACGGGGGTGGAGATGGACCTAGCCACAAAGATGGCAAACGAGACGCTGCTGAAAGGGAAGGACGCGTTGGAGTCTGCAGGCAATATGAAGAGGGAGTGCAAAGTCGTCGCACTCGAAAGCCTGCAGACTCTTTACGAAATAGTCCTCTCACTGTCGAACTCAAGATCCAGACATATCACCAGTCTGGAAAGGGAAAGGACGACTCACGCCACGGAGCTCGTAAGGGTGGAGAGAGCCCATACAAAACAATTGATAAACATTACCACCAATCTCACGTCGGAAATGTCAAAGGCCAGAACGGACATCGACGCATCACTCAAGGAGATACAAGCGGTGCGAAACTGGCAGGGGTATGAGACCCAGGAGCCCCATAGGCTTATAAAGGAAACGTTGGAAGCGCTCCAGGACCTCGACAAGCGTGTTAGAGCATTGGGAGAGCTCGTAACCAGCGGACAAAAAGGGAAAGAGGAAGACCCCATCTGGAGAGACCACTCGAGCCTCAAGGCAGGAGTAGAATCTCTCCAGAATCAGCTGGATGAGCTCCGGAGATAGATCCGGAGCAATAAACACACGCGCGAGATCCTGGAGTCCAACCTTAAAGCCATGGAGAAAATGGACTCCAAACCCCCATCAGCACAGCCAGAACCTGGCCTGAGGCAGGAATTGGAGGATATGAAGGGCATCCTAAAAGCGATGTCAGCTGAACGAGCGCCCCCATCCGAGCCACCGCAGCCCATTCTAATCAACATGGAGGAGCATATGCATCCTCTAACGGAGAGAATGGAAGCGGTGACATCTGAGCTCCGAACCCTTCGGGAAGAAAAGATGAGGGCACCACCACCGTCCCTCAACCTCGAAGCGGAGCTCGCCAAAGCTGAGGAACGATGCAGCTCGAAAGGGAAGCTGACCTACGCCAAGGTCGCCGCCAAGCCACCACCGCCCTTAAAACCAAACCACACCCTGATCATCACATCAGACAACCCCCAGAACACCGGGGAAAATGTGATCGACAGGATCAGGGTGGCTCTTGACACCAAAAAAACTGGAGCCAAGATAGACAGAGTTAGGAAGGCTAAAAATAAAAAAGTCATCCTAAGTTGTAGCTCCAGAGAAGACCTGGACCTGGTGCAGAGCAGGGTTAGGATGGATAAGGGCCTAAAGGCGGAAGTGGCGAGGGCAGCAAACCCTCTAGTCATCGTCAGGGATGTCCTATCCTACCACACCGACGGAGACATCGTGGAAAATATACTGGCGCAAAATAAAAATATTTTAAAGAACGTTAACTTGAAGGATAGCATCGTCAAGATGCGGTACCGTAAAAAGGCACGTAACCCGCTCGAGTGCCATGCGATACTGGAAGTCTCCTCGTCCATCCACAAAAACCTGGTAGAGGCAGGGAAAATATATATAGGGATGCAGCGCAGACCTGTATTTGATCAGACCCCACTGGTGCAGTGCACCAAATGCCTTGGCTTCGGCCACACGAAGGTTGTCTGCCGAGAGAGAGACGAGCTCTGCAGTCACTGCGGAAAGGCTCACTCCTGGGAGAAATGTAAGGGGAGACAGGAGGGGAACCCTCCAAAATGCAAAAACTGCTCGACCTGGCACGGAACCAGCATCAACCTGGCGCACAACGCTTTTAGCAAAGAGTGCCCAGAGAGACTAAAATGGGATGCAATAGCGCGGTCCCGAGTATCGTATTGCTGAGGGCGTCTCACAGTACCAATGCTCGGTCCCTCAAAATTTGGGTGGAACAGGATTGAGGTTTATCCAAGTGAACCTGCAACGCTCAAAACTGGCCACGACGGAATTACTCCAGGTTGCGGTGGACAGGGGCATAACGGTTGTCCTAGTACAGGAACCGTACGTCGGAAAAACCGGCGTCCTCAAACAACATCCTGGGACTAGGATAATCCAATGCACCCTGAATAGGCAAAAACCGGTTAAGGCTGCCATTATAATTTTTGGTAACCTGCTGGAAGTCATACACGACCCACAGCTGGTAACTGAAACTGAAGCGGCAGTCTTACTAATCGGGGGAGGCCTAAAACTAGGAGTAATATCCGTCTACCTAGAGGGGGACCAGGACATAGTACCGTATCTTGACCGCATCAAAATAGTTTGTAACAAGTTGGACACCCAAAACCTCATCATCGCGGGAGATATAAATGCCTGGAGCCACTGGTGGGGCAGCGTATCTGAGGATGACAGAGGAGAGGCGTATAATGCGTTCCTGAACGAGAAGGAACTCCAAATTTTAAACACCGGAGACACTCCGACCTTCGAGACTTTCAGAAAGGGTAGAACCTGCACAAGCATAGTGGACGTCTCCGCTTGCAGCACACCCTTGCTTGGAAGAATCGAGGGATGGAGAGTGGAGAGAGGTCTCGTTACGTCGGACCACAACGCTATCACCTTCACCTTGCGCTTGGGGAGGGCCTTGGAAGTTCTTGGGCTAGTCACAACGCGCAAGTATAACACCAAGAAGGCAAAGTGGACCGAATTCACACATCTGCTAAAAACCATCCTAGCGGAAAGAGACATCACCACCGTCTCAATTTTGGAGTCCGAAACCTCGAGGGACCTCGAAGATAAGATCACAGCTTACACTGAAGCCATCCACAAAGCCTGCGAACAAACCATCCCAATCGCAGGAAATAGGGCGGGCAATCCCAGGCCCCCGTGGTGGTCGAAGAAGCTAGAATATCTGAAAAGAGAGGTCCTTAGGAAAAAGAGGAGGATCAGGAATGCAGCCCCTTGCAGGATAAAAATGGTTATAGAAGAATACCAAAAAAGCAAGGCGGAATACGCAGTCATCGCAGATAAAGCCTAAACAGAGAGCTGGAAGGAGTTCTGCACGACTCAGGAAAAGGAGAGTATGTGGGATAAAATCTACAGAGTGATCAGGAAAACGTCAGGAAGGCAGGAGGACATGCTCCTGAGAAGCTCTGAAGGTAACACCCTAACTCCAAAACAGTCGGCTGAACTCTTAGCCAGAACTCTCTACCCAGATGACTCCGAGAGTACCGACCAGCCGTTTCACTCGAACCTCCGGAAACAGATGAAGGAGAGTGCCTTGGAAGACCTTTCGGATGATGACCCACCATTTACGGCAGCGGAATTGGAGCAAGTGCTGCAAGCACAAAACCCCAAAAAGGCACCCGGACCAGACGGGCTAACCGCTGACATCTGCGCCGCAGCCATAAGATGTGACAGGGAAGTGTTCATGGCGATAGCAAACAAATGCTTGTCGCTAAACCACTTCCCCGCTCACTGGAAAATGGCACATGTGGTCATCATTCGGAAGCCAGGAAAGGCAGACTACACTCATCCTAAGTCCTACAGACCAATTGGACTACTATCTGTTCTCGGGAAGACCATCAAGAAGTTAATGATTGGTCGACTCCAATGGCATTTACTTCCTACCCTGAACAAAAAGCAGTATGGGTTCATGCCACAGAGAGGAACCGAGGACGCCCTCTATGACCTGTTAGAGCACATAAAAGAAGGAGTAAATAGTAAAAACATCGTACTCCTAATCTCTTTGGACATAGAGGGTGCCTTCGACAACGCGTGGTGGCCAGCTTTAAAACACCAACTTGTAAAAAAAAGGTGTCCGGGAAATCTGTACCGGATGGTATTTTCGTATCTCACAGACCGAAAGATCACGGTCAACTATGCTAGAGCAGCCTACGAGAAGGAAACTACAAAGGGTTGTGTCCAAGGATCCATAGGAGGACCAATCTTTTGGAACGTCATCCTTGACTCGTTGCTGCAAAGCCTAGAGATGGATGGAGTATACAGCCAGGCCTTTGCAGATGATGTGGTTCTTGTTTTCACAGGAGAGTCGGTGAGCAGCCTAGAGCGGTCTGTCAACTCAACGCTGGATAAAGTGGCAACGTGGGGAAATCACAACAAACTCAACTTCGCACCGCACAAGACCAACGCGATGCTACTAACGAAGAAGTTGAAATATGAAACCCCACAGCTATTTATGGCCGGAACAAAGCTGGACCTCGTTGAGGAGATAAGATTGTTAGGCCTGATCATCGACCGAAACCTAGTCTTCAAATCCCACGTATCCGCGCAATGCAAGAGAGTAGCTGATATCTACAAACAGCTGGCATGCGAAGCGAAAGTAACGTGGGGTCTAAACAGCGAGATCACGAGAACCATTTACATCGCGGTGGTGGAGCCTATTATGACATACGCCTCAAGTGCCTAGTACCAATCTGCTGAGCTGCAAATGAATGAAAATCAATTCAATGCGCTCCAGAGAGGATTTGCACAAAAGGTCTGTAGGTCATACCGAACGGTCTCACTCACCGCAGCACTGGCACTGTCGGGTCTGCTGCCACTGGATCTAAGGATCCAAGAGGCGGCAAACCTATACAGAGCCAAAAAAGGTCTGGCGAAAGACTATCTCCCACCCGAAACGGAGCTCGAACTCCGAGTGGGATATCTGGAACAGCCCCATCCATCTACCTTAACATCCGTAGAGTACGAATTGCTAGAAGACACCGTCCAGCAGATCACCGGACCCCAAATATACACCGACGGCAGCAAAATCGACGGAAAAGTAGG
Source organism: Philereme vetulata (assembly GCA_918857605.2). Lineage (NCBI taxonomy): Eukaryota > Metazoa > Arthropoda > Insecta > Lepidoptera > Geometridae > Philereme > Philereme vetulata. The sequence goes on along the minus strand of OU975473.1, from coordinate 7,338,273 downwards.
TGCTGCTATGACCCAGTGGGAGGAGGGAAAGGAGTCAAACTTCGCCACCTTTAAGCTTCACCCTGCGTGCACAGTCTTCCAGTCGGAACTCTATGCACTCCACAGAGCTCTTCAGATGGTAAACTCGAGCAGGGACCCCGTAGTTAGCATACTGAGTGACTCAAGATCGTCACTCGACCTGCTCCGGAATCCCAGCTTGAACCACCCTCTGGCGAGAAGCATAAAGGAGAACATTGCCAGGATCCAAGAAGGAGGACGAGAGATCCGAATGTTCTGGCTAAGGGCGCACGTAGGCACTGTCAGAAATGAGAGAGCGGACGAGTTAGCGAAAGCTGCAATGCTTGAGGACACCGCACAGGACTATGGAAGGATCCCCCTGTCTTACGTTAGGAGGAAGATTCGTGAAGAATCGATCCGCAAATGGCAGGATCGATACGAAACCTCCAGCACAGGTGCGGTAAAGAGAAGGTTCCTTCCAGACGTCCACAGTGCATATCGGATAACTCGCTCTACAAAATTTACACCAATCCAAGTGCAAGTCTGAACAGGTCACGGGGGGATAGCCGAGTATCTTCACAGATTCAAGCTGAAAAACAGCCCGGGATGCGAATGCGACCCGGAAATCTGTGAAACCGTATGGCACATCATAGGCAGAACTAGAGCACCTAAGTTCAATACCCCACAAGGAGATCCCTTAGTTGTTGTCGCAAAGTGCACAAGGATCCTACTGGATGGCAGGATTCTCGATATGGCGAAAACCATATCGGGTAATCAGGACATTGCATCCAGCTGGAAGGACTGGGCACTACCAACAATTGAGTGGGTCAATGGAGTTCCGGGGTGTGGAAAGACAACCTGGGTGGTAGGACACTTTGATGCTGACAAGGACGCCATCATCACCACAACATCAAATGCAGCTAGCGACCTAAGGGAGAAGCTAGCGCCTCGTGTTGGTGGCCTTGTCAAGACCAGGGTACGCACCATGGCTTCAGTCTTGGTGAATGGCTTCAGAGAGTCCGACAAATTCAACCGTCTCATGGTTGACGAGGCTCTCATGAACCACTTCGGAGCCATAGTCATGGCTGCCAAGCTGTGTGATGCCAAAGAAATGGTCCTCATCGGAGATGTCAACCAACTACCTTATATCGACAAAGAAAATCTCTTCGAACTGAGGTACTGCCGCCCAAACCTGGTAGCAAACATCAGCCAGGAGTTGCTCTGCACACACCGGAACCCCTTGGACGTCGCCTACGCCCTACGTGAGGTTTACTCCTCAACCCTAAAAGCTCACTCGTTGAAGGTGAAAACCTACACTGGTGCCCAAATACCGTTTACGCTCCCCAACACGCTTTTCCTAGTCCATACTCAGGGCGAAAAGGAAAGCCTCATTGGACAGGGCTGTGGTAAAGGCACAGGTTCGCGAACGCTCACCATCCATGAAGCGCAGGGGTTAACATTCGAAACAGTAATCATTGTTCAAACTAAGGGCAGAACAATCGGATTACATCAGAGCGTTCCCCATGCGGTAGTAGCAGTGTCACGGCACACCACCAGCTGTACCTACTACACCGATGATGACAACGATGCAATAGGGTACTTCATCAAGAGAGCTATGGCCGCGTCCACTAAGAAGATCTTGGAGTATAATCTTAAAATGTCAATAAAGCACCGAAACGCAGCGGTCGTCGACAAGTTGGCTCAGGAGATGAGGTGTGCCAATTTGTAAACTAAAGTTGTAATAATAGTCCATAGTAAAGTTAATGTCAATGTTATCAATAATATATTAATTGTAAGTAATTAAATGTCATAATGTTGTAAATCAATAATTTCAATTGTAAGTAAAAATAAATTTAAGTAAGTAAATTCCCATAATGAAAAGAACACAAACTAAACAAAGAACAGAACACAATGTAAAGAAACAAAAGCCTATATTAAAAAAAAAAAAAAAAACAGACAACAAAATAATAAAAAAAATTATATAGAATCAATGGGTAAATTTTTCCTTAGAAATATATATGTTACATTAAAATCTTAAAATTTATATAGAGTCAATAATATAAGTCTTTTTCTTTACTGAGTAAGCTTTTGTCAATATAAGTAGTAATAAAGTTAATAAATAAAAATAACAAAATAAAAAAAGCACGGACTACTGAGTCTGTGGAGAGCAGCTGTAATATAAAAAAAAAAAAAAAAAAAAAACCTAACCTAACCTAACCTACCGAGCCGAAGCATCGGAAGACCCACGTTCTTCAACTACAAGACGATCGCCCCCCCCCCCCCCCCCCCCTCAGAATACGAATTGGGAGACAACGACGCAGCTGACGCTACGCCGCTACGGGATTCTCCAACTGCGGAGCAGCTGGTACCCGCCTGAGGTAGTGTTTTTCGATTCGTCATAATTTTCATAGTTTTTTCCTTTTTGAAGGGGTAAGGTCCCCTGTGTTGGGCGCCCTAGCGGCCGGGTTCCCCCCGACCATACTCCATGTGAGAGCCCAGACACGTACCGTAGCCACCCACAAACAACTGCAAAACGCGGTTGTGTATGAGCAGCAGCAACACACATCAGGACTCTCACACGCAGTACTCCCTTCGGCAGGCGCCGAAACCTTGAGATTTGGTCACTACCTACCATCCCTCCGATCCTCAGACGACTCCTCGGATCCTCTATCTCAACCAGACTGCTCTTCGAGCACGTCCATGCTTTCCTCATGGCTGTACGCCAACCACACTGCCGGCGAAGCATCAGTCCTCTCGGGTCCCGAAAGGAAGCTGACCCATACAGCCGACTCATGGAAACCCAAGCAAAAAGACGCTAAGCCAACAATGCCTCCCTCTATGACGGCTCCACTAGCCCGTCCTTGCTCCTTCCACTGCGCCCTCTGCTAATCAGAGGGACGCGCGGAGAAGCTTCCCCATCCTAACCCCACCGACAAAGTGCTGGCACCTGGTGGTTTCAGTTACGTCTATTTCTGATGGAAATAGACCAATAGCAGGCAGCAACCTCGAGAAGGAACGACCCCACCAGACTTGCCTTGAGGATCTACACGACCTGCGCTCTCCCTCAAGACCAAACGCCTCCCTACTCGCTCCCAGAGCCGAGTAAGGAAGGCCTGGATTTATCCAAAACAACCGGCCGAAGCACGCAAGCTAGGTATAGCAACTACTAATGGATAAACCCAGACACGCCCAACCTTTTTTTTTTGTGCGATGGGAAAATGCTTTACGCATGTCCTTTAACTCGGGGAGAGCTAAAGGGGTCTGTCGGACTCTCCGCAGGCTATCAACCAACGGCATACCGACTAAAAACCCACCGATATATCTTCATTCACCTCAGTGCCAGTGCATCATCAAACCGCCCATCGGATGAGTGGTTCGATGCTGCACTAGCACCTGACAAGGTCACGGGGTCCCGATTGGATTCAACCGTGGCCCTGTCGGTTAATGTCCGCCTTAAGCGGACTCCTCCGTCCCCCTCGTGGGAGGGAGAGGAATGACCTGGAATATGGGGGACATTCCCCAGCGTAGAAGGCCTGTGCGATGCTGGGTCGGAGCTCCCCGCACTCGAACCCTGCTGGCCTCCATCGAGCTGAAAAAAGCGAAGAAACTGTCTTCGGCTCCTTCCGGTCCTTCGTCTGCGGAGTGGCTCAGCGAGAGGATCATCTTCTCTGATACGCTCCGCAGCCTCCTTCTGAGACATAACTTCGTCACAGAAGGCAATTACGGCATCCCAGGCTCTAGCGCTGCTAAGCATAGCCTGAATTATGCTCGGCAGCGAGAGATCCCGGCCTACCATTGCCACCAGCGCCTGCCGTTGTGTTGTCCAGGCAGTACAAAACTCCAGCGTGTGCTGCAATGTGTCCACGAGGGCATTACAGTGGTGACACTCCGTCGTCGATTCCCGTCCGATTTGGCACAGGTACTTTGCGAAGCAACCATGCCCCGTGAGCACCTGTGTCAATCGGAAGGTCATCGAGCCATGCTCCCTAGTGAGCCACTCTTTTAAAAGCGGACGAACCGCTCCGACAATATCAGTGCCGGCGCTAGGTTGCGCCAACCTCTGGAGCCACTCTTCAATGAGTCCCTCATGCAGTTCGTCCCTTTTGCCTTCAACCTCTCTTAGAGCCGGTCTTTGTCCCCTAGCTAGTTCCTGCCCTCGCCAAAAATATATTGCCGAGAGACAGTTGGCATCCAAGTCCCACGGTAGTAAGCCCGCCAATACGCATGCGGCTTTGTATGATATGGTGCAGTTACCGCGTATCGCTCTAACCGCCATTATTCTCTGTGGCCTTCGCAGAATAGCTTTGTTCCTGGCAGTTAGAGCGTCCGCCCACACCGGCGCACCATACATAGCCATAGATTTGATAACCCCTGCAAAAAGATGGCGATAAGAGGCTCTGGGTCCACCTTTTTTCGGCAGGAGGCACGCTAATGAGCTTGCCGCACTTTGCACCTTTGGGACTAAACGTTTGAAGTGCTCGGTAAAATTCCAAGCACTGTCCAACGTGAGCCCCAGATATTTCAAGTGTGGGGTCACCATGACTTGCACACCATCTACCAGGACGTAGGCACCAGCTGATGGCTTACCCCCTCTTCCGTGGAACGAGATGACCTCAGTTTTGTTTAGTGCCACCTTTAGACCCAGCAATCGAATGCGGCTGACCAAGAGGGAAGAGCCCACAGACGTTAAATGCGCAACCTCATCATAGCTGTTTCCCCGCCCGATAAAAAGAGTATCATCTGCATAACAGATAATATGCGTTCGGGGAAGCAGTGTACCACGCAGCACCCAGTCATAACCGATGTTCCACAGCAGAGGACCCATCACTGAGCCCTGCAGAACACTGGAGGTCATGCGCCTAGAGCAGACCCTGCCTTTGTCGTTGAGGTAGAGCACATCCCGCTGTCTGAGATAGTGCCCTACCAACCGCCGGAGATAAAAAGGCACTCCGTGGTATCGGAGGGCCTCTTCGATGCATTCGTAGGGGATACTGTTGAATGCATTGGCAATATCCAGGGATACCGCCAACACTCGTTCCCCTTGAAGACCCGCCCAACCTAACCTAACCTAACCTAACCTTTTAGAGCCCCCTCTCACGCATCGCCCATAACGAGCACGTCCCGGGGGCAATTGCCCCCAGCACACTCGCGGTGCACAGTTGCACATGCCACATTGTGCGGCTGCCCTCCCTGAGTCCGCTATCCGGGTTGGCCAGAGCCCTCACTCCGACTACCCACGGACCCGAAAGGTCCCCTGTTTGGCAGGGGAAACCATTACTCTGCCCCTTTACGGGGCGGCCGGCGCGGGGCGGCCGTTGCCTGCCCCCCGCCGCCGCCTTCTCCGAGCGGGATCGGCCCTCTCCCGATCTCGCTCAGCGACCTCTTTCCGAACCAATACGGTCTCACAGAAAGAGGCCACGGCCCTCCAGCCGTCCTCGTCTGCCAACATAGCCGCTATTACGCTTGGCAGACGGAGGTCCTGCCCGATCCTGGTGATCAGGCTCCGCCTTTCCATGCACCACGCTGAGCATTCCTCGAGCGTATGCTGGGCGGAATCCCGATCCCTCCCACAATGGTGACATTGCGGTGTCCGTTCTCGTCCGATCCTATTCAGGTACTCACCGAAGCACCCGTGCCCGGTAAGTACCTGAGTAAGTCGATAGGTGACATTACCATACTCCCTCCCTAGCCAGGCTTCGAAGCTCGGCAGAATCGCGCCAAACGATGCGCTGGCGGGAGTACCGCGGTTCGTCGAACCGCTCGCGCCATTCGACGAGCGCACGTTGTTGCTTCTCATGCCTCACCGCCACCGGCGTTGCTCTGCCCTCGTCATCCTGTCGAAGATGAACGTACACACGTGCGTCCATCGCCGCCAAGATGTCAAAGGGCAGAAACCGCGCCAAGAGAGTTGCTGCCTCATACGATATCGTACGGTATCCTCGCGCGATACGAATAGCTATAGTGCGTTGCAGACTATTGTACATAGTCCTGCAGCGCCTAACACCCGTCAGTCTACTGGACCATACGGGTGCTCCGTAGAGAGCCATCGATTGCACGACCCCCGCGTAGAGTCGGCGAACCCCCTCCCTTGGTCCCCCGAGATTGGGCAGCAGTCTGTGCAGAGCACCCACCACCCTCTGGATCCGGGGAACCGCACGGCTGAAGTGCTCCTCGAAGCCCCAGCGACTGTCCAAGCTAAGGCCTTGAGGTAGCGCCCCACCTGGACATCAACGTCACCCACGCAAACGGACATGCTGGCTGGTTCCCTTCCCCTCGGGAATTTGTGGAACCACAGCGCCTCGGTCTTCTGAGGCGCTATCCGCAGACCCAGCTCGTGGATTTTATCCACGATGCAAGCCACCACAAGCTCGGCGAGCTCTTTGACCCTGTCGAAGGAGTCCCCGTCAGCTAACACTAAAGTGTCATCCGCGTAGCAGACAACGTGAATGCCGACGGGGAGATCGACGCGAAAGACCATATCGTATGCAAGGTTCCACAAGAGTGGGCCCAAAACGGACCCTTGCGGAACCCCACAATATACCTCTCTCTGATGCAATGCACCGTCCCGGCCCACATACTGCACGCATCTGTCGCGCAGATAGGCACCAACTATGCGCTGCAGGTAGGGGGGCACTCCGTGAAAAATGAGCGCCTCCCTGATCGCCCTCCAGGGCAGGGAATTAAACGCGTTGACGATATCCAAAGACACCGCCAGCATCTTTTCGCCCCGGGACACGGCCTGCTTCGACAGTGACTAGACGCAAAGAATCGCGTCAACTGTCACACGCGCCCGTCGGAAACCAAACTGGTTATCCGACAGGTCGGGACCTTCCTGCCGCAGATGAGTGCATAGACGAGCGGCAATTATTCTTTCGAACAATTTGCCAGCCTCGTCCAGCAGGCATATGGGACGATACGCAGAGGGAGAATCTGCGGCCCTGCCGTCCTTCTTCAAGAGTACCACCCTTGCCTCCTTCCAATCCTTGGGGAACATGCTAGAGTGGAAGCAGCTATTAAATAACCGCCTCAGCCTGTTCCCCAGTCCGGCTGATAGAGCCAGCGCCCACGCGCGACCAGGAATTCCATCCGGGCCTGGCGCGGTGTGACGTGCCCCGAGGCGCTTCACAGCTCGGTGCAACTCCTCTTCAGTGACCCCCAGTTCATCAGACCAGATGTTCGGGTCCGATGGTAACCCGGGGGATGAGGGACCGTCCTGAACCCTGGGGAAGAGGGTGTCTACCACTCTCCCGACAAAAACAGGGTCCAGGGTTTCCGTCAGCGGTGGAACCCAGGGCCGGAGTTTACCCAGTACAGTTTTGTACGGGCGCCCCCACGGATCCCTGTCCAGCCCCTCGAGAAGTTCACTCCATCACCGAGACTTAGCATCGGCAATAGCGCCTTGGAGTGCCTTGGTAGCGCGTCGGTAAACCACGTAATCTCTTTCCGTCTCTTCGGCAAGAGCTCGCCGTCTTCTCCGGGCTCTGGTGTACTGGCGTCGAGCACGCAGGCACGCCACGCGCAGCCTTGCAATCTCGTTCGACCACCAGTACACCGCCCTATGCTTGGTTGGCCCGGTTCGGGGCATCGATGCGTCACAAATAGACGTCATCGTTGTCCGGAACCAGGCTGCCTCCCTCTCAGGATCGGACAGATCCTCCTCGACTTCCGGCCAGGCCGCGAGGATGGCTGCAGCATTCAGAAGATCACTGTCCAGCCGTTTGAGGGCCCATCGTCGTGGCAGGTTGCTACTGCGGCGGGACACACGGTCGGGAGGGCGAAGAGCTACATTGAAAACGGTGTGGCGATAAGTGTGACCATCTCCTCCGCTACCCTCCATCCCGACACCATGTGTGTGATAGAAGGCGTCGCCCAGGATAAATCCACGATCGACTCCCCCTGCCACCGCACACACGTGTTTACGGACCCTTGGTTTAAAAGCCGGAGGTCAAAACCCGCTGCCCAGTCAACAACCTTTACTCCCCTTGGGTTGTCTTGGGGACTCCCCCACTCGCGTGAGTGAGCGTTTAAGTCACCCAAGACAAGCACAGGACGGGGCAGGCATCTGCGAATGCAGCTACCCACCTCGTCCAGGTACACCTCGTAAGCGGCAAGAGTACAGTTGGGGGAGACGTAACAGCCCACAATGGCTATGTGACCCCACTCTACAGCTACGAAACCCTCGCCCTTTTCAATAAGGGTGCAGTGGGGGTCACCTTCACCACCGTCCCAATAGATAGCAGCAGAGCCCCCATCGTCCCCAAACCAGCGAGGATGAATCGAGATACGATAGGGCTCCGACACTACGGCAAGTGCAATTGACCACTGCGCAAGCGTTTGAAGGAGGAGATCCTGCGCAACTCGGCAGTGGTTCAGATTGCACTGGAGGACTCTAATGGTGTGATCCATTAAGAGGCCTCCATGGCCTCCTGGGGTGGCGGGGCTTTGCCCGACTCAACGGCCTTGCTTCCCGGTGCTGGGTCTGGAGGAGGTTTCCTCTTGGCCTTAGGAGGGTTACAACGCTTGCTACCCATCCTATGGTCAGCCTTACAGTCGTGATCAGAGCACAGCGGACACCTACGCGGACGCGTGCATTGGCTCGCCCGATGATCGGGCTCACCACATGCGTAGCACAAGTTTGTGCGGTCAACCGTACTGCGACACATGTTGCGTACGTGCCCGAACTCCAGGCACCGGAAGCATTGCAGCGGCCTTGAGGTAAGGTAATCGACCCGAGCCGAAACCCACCCGACAGTGACGTGCTTTGCCGTGACTAACTTGCGAATGCAAGCCAGTGGACAACGAACCCACATCGTGCCCATGGCAGTGGGAGAGTGACGTATGTCACCCACCCGCACGTCGTCGGCCGAGCAGTCCCCGGCCCTAGCCACCGCGGCGGCCACCTCCTGCGAAGTGACACTGTCGTCCAGGTCTTTCAGCCGCAGCTCACCCGTCTTGACGGGGCGCGAAATGCGCACACCCATCTCGACGAGGGCCTCCCGCAACCGACTAGCCAGCGCGTCTGCTTTAGAGGTGCAGTCGGGACCTGGCACTTCCATGATTAGACCCCCCGTTATAGCTCGCTTGAAGCCGACTGTGTTCAAACCGACTTCGGCCAGCTGAATCCGAGCCTTTGCGGCCGCCATCACCGCTTCATAGGTGACATCCGAGCCCTCCGGAACTGTCACCGCAATCGCCGCAGATGTCGGCAGCTGCATCGGCTTCGGCGGGCGTCCTACCTTAGAGGCAGCTTTTGGGCCAGCTTTTGGGGCAGGCCTCACTGGGGAGGGTACTGCCTTTTTAGGAGGCGAAGATTTCTTTGCCTTCTTCCTCGTGACGGTCGCCCACGTGCTCTCTGGTGCGGGCACCGCTGGGCCCGCGCCTCGGAAAGCCGCAACTGCAACGCAAACACAGAAACTTCCGGCACCGGCTGCGCCTGCTTCCCCTTGCCCTCTTTATTACCCTTGGCTTTGCCCTTCTTGGGAGGGCCTGAAGCCACGGCGACTGCACTGACCTGAGAGGTCGAAGCCTGGACCTTAAACGCCGCCGCTAACTTCCTGTCCATAAGCGCGCCAATGCGGTCCATGAACTGGCCCTCCCAGTCTTTCCCACCGGCGGCAGGTGATAACGCCGTCGGCTTGGTTACACTTACTGCGCTGGCCTTGGAAGTGGTCTGCTCACGGATCGCATCCGTCAGCTGGTCTACTTTTGTGGAAAGAGCCGCCATCTGCGCACGCAGGTCGGCGATCTCCTTTTCTAGGCGCTCCACGTTGGCGTCCGAGGACGTTCTCTGCGTCAACTCAAGAACGCCAGCCATCGCCTTCCTCACGGCTAAACGCAGACCGTGAACGTAGTCGCCCCTCAAATTCTTGGACTTGTCGGCGATCTTTTCGACCGTGTCCAAGTTGACCTTGATCGCGGCGACTACATCCTCAGTCGGCAGCACCTCCATCTCTCTCTCCAGGTCAGCTTGCTTTGGCAGCTTCCCTTTCGTCCTCGAGTTCAAGGGGAGGACGGATGGGTCGAAGACATCGTCCTCATCCAGCCTCTCCTTGTCCTTGAGGAACATGGCGCGCTTAGACCCTTAAGGATCTGACACTCCATGTGCCTTCCTGCCACGCTTTCGAACAGCACGGGACATGTCCGACGCTGTCGACGCGTACGAGGAGACGGACATAATAGAGTAGTCCGACTCCTCCCCTCCATCGCTCACCGCAACCGCCGCGCTCGCCACGATCGCGGCACTTGCTGCCCTCATGGCGCTCGCCGCGTCTGAACGAGTCCTCGGTTTCACGAAAGAACCCGCCGTCTTCCCCGAAGACAGCTCTTTCGCTACACCCGCATCACCTCAATCTTTCGAAACTGAAGCAGCCGTCTTCCGCACCGAAGCACGGGAGCTGACTGCTTCTGTCTCCCTATCCACATCACACGTCAACCGAGCCGAAGCATCGGAAGACCCACGTTCTTCAGCAACCATAGGACGATCGGTTCCCCCCTCAGAATACGATCTGGGGAACAACGACGTAGCTGACGCTACGCCGCTACGGGATTCTCCAAATGCGGAGCAGCTGGTACCCGCCTGAGGTAGTTTTTTGCGATTCGTCATTTCCATAATTTTATTTTCCTTTTTGAAGGGGTGAGGTCCCCTGTGATGGGCGCCCTAGCGGCCGGGTTCCCCCCGACCATACTCCACGTGTAATCTTCGTTGATTGCTTCTTCCTCTACGGTATCCTCTCAAAAAATTATGATTTTTCTTAATAAAACTTTAATTGCTTGTATCTCCTAAACGGAAGCAGTTAGGTATAGTAAAGTTTACAAAATGGTAGAACCAATTTTTGGTGGCATCGTTTTTTACTATCATCATCGACCTTGATAGGTATCCGTTTTGATTGATTACATAATTCTATTATGCACGTTTTATATTATTACGCACGCGTGTGTTATAGTTCGGTTTAAGGCCCTAATAACGATGTAGTATGGCTCACTTTACGAGCAAGTGTGTTAAAAAAATTATAAACATGATAACTAGTGGTTCGCCCCGAACTGATATCTCGCGCGAGTCTGACTAAAAACAAAAATATATTATTTGTATCTAATCTATGACTATTAAAGAATAATACTACGAAATGTACACTAACTAACTTGACCTATAGTTTCATTCAAATTACAGGTAACGGAAGTTCATGTAATTGGTTTATTTTAGCTCATTTAGTCACATCAAAACTGTGCCATAATTATCTACAAAATAAACCAAATTTCACGATGACCGGATAAACGCTTAGAAAGTTATCCTTGGACAAACAAACATACATACATAAATACAACGCCGATTTGTCCAAGTTGATTTAGAGATCTCGCTTCGTTCGTTCAATTAAATTCAATTATTAAAATATGATTAGGTCGTCTCTGGCCTTCCTACGCTGCACTTTCCAGCAAGCTGTCAAGTAATACAATAAATATAGGCAGAGGTAACCACATTAGATAGGCCCTGGGATTATTCCATCGTCTCATTTTGTGAAAAAACAGGATTGTTTTGGAATAACGCGAATAAATAAACGAACTGTGAAATCCCAAATTACTCGAACAAGCCAGACGCGCGCCCGGCTGAATACTAATGGTAAATCACAGTGTAAAGAAAACCGCTGTGTAATTTCATATCAGAAACAACCCTCAAAGCATTGTGTGTGGTCATATTGCATTTCAGCCCCGATTAAGTACACCTCTTATCGTAATTACACCCCGGCTTATCACAATTAATCTCCACGTCTTGCCAAGTGGCCCACCCAAGACCATTTGAGTTCCGTAACTCGATTCCCAACCTCATGAACCAAGAACGATGTGGCGAGACTCCAACCGCTTGACCCTCAAATTTAAGTTGGTCTGGTGGTGATATGGCTGCCTTCTTCAGACTGCGCTCGAAATGAGGAAGTTGTATGGTACGTGCGTCGCATATCTCGCCTGGCGGTGCCCTGTTCGGCTGAACTTATCGCGGGAAACTAAGTGACCGCCGCGAGATCGTGCTACGCGACGCGACGGTATCGGTGATAAACAAACCTAATTTAAACTTAAATTGAATTATTTAATTTTTAACTTATGTTTAGCCATGATGATGTTATCACCAGAATTTCCCAAATTCTTAGAACAAACATTAGTTAGTACGATGCAATTATGTAAGGTGGTTAGAATGAGAGTTTAAAAAGCATAAGTATTCAAAATATTATATGTATGCGTATGTCCAAAGGTGCATAAAAAAATAACATTACACACCTCAACACACTAGAGTGCAAATATATTACCTACTCAAATGTGATAATTTACCAGTATGGAACATAGTACCATACTCAGTTACTCAGTCATAGAATCAGTTACATAAAACTGTTAGATTATTCGACTGAACTTAGACGGACCGTCTTACCACCAGCGCCTTCTGTCTTAGCTAGCAATCTACAAAGATTTCTAGAAAATTGTCAAAACTCGCAAGAGACTGAAGAAAATGGCGTAAATTATAAAGAGGAAGTCTAGCAGAGTGGTGTGTGCAACCGCACTCAAATAAATGCTAATGATGAGATAGATAATTACTACATGTATTGTTACACAGTTTAGGATACGACAGAGATATAAGGTTAATGAACAAAATAGTATTTTAGTCAAATCGCCTCTCCAATTAAAGATAACGTTGATGAAGCTGTAAATAAACTAGGCATTAACTTCCTATTAAATATCCAATCCTTGACCGTTGGCAGGTAGGTAAAGAAACTAACGATAGGTATTCGTAATCAGTGGTGACCTTGACATATTGCGGACGTTGAAAACGAATCTTCTATCGGGTTTTATTAACCCGATTATTAACATCTTTATGGTCAAAATAATAAAGTTCGACCTGTGTTTGTCCAGAACTAGTCTAAGATATAACCGGTTTAGGATCTAATTTCAGACCAGCAGGTAGAATAAAACATGAAATGCATGGCCTCTCAACTCTAATAGAGTTTTAGGTTAACACGAGTTCAAAACGGGGAAAAAACATTAATCTATCTACATATATATATAAAACAAAGTCGGTTTCGTTACACCATTTATAACACAAGAATGGCGGGGCCGATTTGATGATCTTTGATTTGTTGGATTTGTCTACGCTCCGAATAGCAGAATACTCATAAATATTAAAATATCGGAAAAATTCACGCAAAAAGAAAGTATGAAGAAAATCCATTTTCTCGTACATAGATACAGCTAATGATGGCCAATTGACAATTCTACCCAGGTGACGTACATTGGAAGTCATATGCATGTCAAGGCGGTACGAAGTTCGGCGAGTCAGCTAGTATGAAATGAAGATAGTTTGCTTGTTCGGGTCTGCTCGTTAATTGACTATGTTTTTTCCGCGCCGTATAAATAATTTTTAGGGTTCCGTACCCAAAGGGTAAATCGACACCCTATTACTGAGGCTCCGCTGTCTGTCTGTCCGTCTGTCAACAGGCTATATCTCATGAACCGTGATAGTTAGACAGTTGAAATTTTCACAGATGATGTATTTCTGTTGCCACTATAAGAACACATACTAAAAACAGAATAAAATAAATATTTAAGGAGGGCTCCCATACAACAAACCTGTTTTTTGTCGTTTTTATAGACAATGGATACCCTTCGTGCGCGAGTCCGACTCGCACTTGGTCGGTTATTTAATTATAGATGTAGAAGTCCAAAATACCTCAGTATCTTAAGAAGAAAGTCTTTGATCGGTGTGTTACCTACCAGTGATGACTTATGGCACAGAAACGTAGTATCTCACTATGGGCCTCATAAGGTTGGCTCGCGGTCGCTCAGCGTGCTATGGAGAGGGCTATACTTGGTGTTTCTCTACGAGAACGAATCGGACATGAGGAGAATCGTAGACGAACCAAACTCACCGACTTAGCACAAAGGATTAGCAAGCTGAAGTGACAGTAGGCGGGGCACAACTCGAAGAACTGATGGCCGTTAGGGCAGAAAGTTTCTCGAGTAGAGACCACGCACGGACAGCTGTAACTAGATGAAAAGATGGCCGTTTTTATAGATAATGGCTTGGAACCCTTCGTGCGCGAGTCCAACTCGTACTTAGCCGGTTTTATTAAAATACGAAATTCGTATAACTCCTGTTACATAAAAACCTAACGATTCGCCCAACGCCACGGCCCAACTAAACTTACAGACTCATAGATCTACACTGAAAGGCCACCCGCCATCCTTTCTTGTAGGTATTATGTTAAGTCTTGTTACTCTAACATTTACCTAAGTATGTCCCTACAACGTGTGAAATAGGCGTCAGCTAATGTTACGCAGACTTAGTCTTTCGTACCATTACATACATTTATTCCAATAAACTACGTGTTTTGTTGTGTACGACATTAAATGGAAACACGCGGCGGGTACGACTATTATTATAAATACGGGATTTATGACAATGTTTCGGTTCAGTTCGTGAACCTTCATCCGGGTGAGTGTTGTCGGTCGATACACCGATAAGACAGTACGTGATAAATCCCGTATTTATAATAATGATTTTAATCAATCACGAAAGTTTTCTAAGTAAAACGGGTAGGACTGATCACTAGTATTGTTGTAAAATAGCTTTTATCAAATTCATTACTATAGAAAATTTTAAATTTTCAAACAACCCTAATATCAAGTCCTAAAATATCAATGAAATAGCCTGTATAATATAGGTAGACAAATCATATTCATTCATCATGTAAGTAGGTAACTCTTAAAGTGACTAAGCGGGATCGTAGAAAAAACACCGCCGATTTACGTTAAAAATTGTTTATTGGAAATTGATCGCTTTCTGGATAAATATTCAAGATGATACCATTCCGGATGTATGTTTTAAATTAATGTCGTACATGACAAAGCAGGTAATATAGAAACTACTCATAGGTCATAGATCAAACTCATCACCTCTACAAACTCATCTGTTGAGTAATTTAATAAGTTTGTCCACTATTATTATTGTCCCTGCCAAACATAGCCATAATGCCACATTCCAGGCAATATATTGTGTGAACTGATCTGACGACGTGCCACAATGTCGTATGTAGATAATAAGTACGTCTGTATCCGCATCGTAGCATTTTAAAATAACGTGTCGTACATTATAAACAAATGTCCATACAAATAAGAAGAAGGGGCCGCTATAAAAAACATATTGTTGTTTATTTTATAGATCTTTATAATCACACAAGTTATTTTAGTACAAATCGTATGATTGAGGAAATTGTTTTAGTAACATACCCCATCGTGTCGGTTATGGTTAAATAAGTCTTCTACAAACATTATAAGGTTTCCTCAATAGTTCCTTGGATGCAAGAGTTCGTTTACGAAAAGTGACCATTTGCATAAAGTCGTTTTCGATGAGGTATATAGATTATAATCTAGATTGAGACGAAGGCTACTTTGCTTAACCATGCGCGTGCAAAGCCGCGAGTGGAAGCCAGTTCTATATATATTTTACTCAATTACTGAGGGCCTCGTAACAAAGATTTGCTAGAAAAAAAATTCGGGATATTTTGCTCGTATTTGTACATATCTTTTTGTATGTATTTTGTCTGTAATCTATTTGTACAATAAGTTTTTTGTTGAAAAATTACTTTTTCTAAACAAGCTTTCATAAAATTCATAATCGGAATCGCAAGCAGATTCAAATGAGCCCACTAGTAGCCTAATATAATCCATTCAGAAGTTCCGTTGTCTAGCATCCGTCTCCATCATGAGACCACCTCCATGGTACTATAATTTATTGCATTGTCACCGAAGTTACATATGTATTTTAAATTTCAGCTCAATCGGTTGAGGGGAACGGGTTTAAAATTCAGTTGTAAGATTCCACCCGCACAAACATACATACATTGCAAGTTTATAAAAAGCTTGTAAAAAAAGGCTCAAATTGCTCAGCGAGCTATGGAAAAGATTATTATAGGCTCATTTCTGGTTCGATATAGGAACACCTATACGAGATCGAATCAAAAATGAGGAAATCGACAAACTAAAGTCATAGACAGTCTAGCTAGAGCATTAGATTAGCAAGCAGAAGTGGTGGTGGGCGGGACTTAGCTTCAAGAACTGAGGACCAAAGACGCACAACATCTGTCACTCTGGAAATGTACGGAGGAGGTCTATGTTCAGCAGGAGTCGTCCTGAGACTGAGGAATGAATGATCGCATATAAATTTCTTATCGTACAAGCAATGAGTGAGACTTAAATACACACGAGCGTACAAATATTAAATGCACAATGGGCGGTCTTATTCAGCGATCTATTTCAGGCAACCTTTGGATGGATCGATCAAAAATATGCTATGTTTTTAGGAAGTGGCAGCGGGCGGGGTAGTTCGCTCGAAGAGCTGACGCCAGTTGGAACAGGTGGAGCCCGCGCACTGGCAAGCAGCACGTAGGACGACCCCCACTAGATGTGCCGACCTGATTAAGGTTGCTGGGAGCCGTTGGATGCATGCTGCACAAGATCGGTCACTCTGGAAATTTATGGGGAAGGCCTATGTTCGGCAGTGGATGGACATCCATGTGGCGGATAAGATGATGATGATGCTATCTTTACCTTTCCCCGTTCGTCACTTCGCATCTCACGCATCACCCTGATGTAACAAGCCAAGGTGCGGTCGAGATGAGCCCGGTGTTGCAACTCCAAGGTCGGACGCATCCGTTTGAAGCCTCATGCTGTTGTGTTTAGTGCTTCGTCAAAGCTCGTGCGCGCAGGACATTAAGATGGACAGGATATTGGTTGTTGTAGCGTGCGTCTGTGCTGTCGGTGAGTTGGTTTTTGAACTCTTACAAATTATAAATTAATAATATTAATTATTGTGATTATTATTAAGATTTGGGTAGACCTTGGCCCAGCTGAGGAATGAAATAGGTTAAAAAAATTAAGCTTATTTGCACTAGTTGGAATGTTATAGCAAGTTCCTTAAACGCTTTTGAAAAAGAGGATCATAAATATTTTATTGTAAAATTGTGCAATACTAGTTCTTTTAGTATAAAAAATCTTTTGTTTTTGTATAGTGCTTTACCCAGATCTTTTGTGAAATTAAAATGAAGTCATGTGAAAGGTTATATATAGGTACAGAGCATCGTACCATCTGCGAGGCTACGGGAATCTACGAAACGCTACAGTTTATTTCTGGGGTATAGCATTTGACATTTTGTAATGTAGAATATGATGTCAGGTATATCGACTGCTAAACATACATAGCTCTCCCCCAATCATGTCCAGAGTGACGTATCTATCTTGTGTGGTCTGCAAGTAATGACTGCTAAACATACATAGCTCTCCCCCAATCATGTCCAGAGTGACGTATCTATCTTGTGTGGTCTGCAAGTAATGACTGCTAAACATACATAGCTCTCCCCCAATCATGTCCAGAGTGACGTATCTATCTTGTGTGGTCTGCAAGTAATGACTGCTAAACATACATAGCTCTCCCCCAATCATGTCCAGAGTGACGTATCTATCTTGTGTGGTCTGCAAGTAATGACTGCTAAACATACATAGCTCTCCCCCAATCATGTCCAGAGTGACGTATCTATCTTGTGTGGTCTGCAAGTAATGACTGCTAAACATACATAGCTCTCCCCCAATCATGTCCAGAGTGACGTATCTATCTTGTGTGGTCTGCAAGTAATGGCTGCCCCTAAATCTAATCTTCTCCAATATATAAAAATCTCATGTCACGGTTTCAGCGGTCGCACTCCTCCGAAACGAGTCGACTGATTTTAATTTTTTTTTCGTATATTTGGTAGGTATGAGAATAGGTCGTAAAGTATTTTTCATACCCCTACCCTGAGGGGGTGGGGGTATGATTTTTAAATCGCGATTTTAGTATTTTTGTATGAACAATATCTATATAATTGAACAGTCGTTCATTGACGTGAAGTCATTTACATGAAGTGTCGCGTCACTTTGACAAGAGTGTTTATATAATTTTTACCCCGAAGTTCCCACGGAAATGGGAAATTTCAAGCGTGTGAAGCCGCGGGCTGGTTAGCAAGTGATTCATAAAACTTAATGAAAACTGTAATCATATTTTATGCATAAATAATATAAAGTTTTTTAAATGTACAATTTATTTTTCATAGATTCGCAGAGAAACTGCATTAAATTCGGATATTTTAAACACAAACTTTTACCAGAATATATATGATATTATTTTGAGTACTGGCGAGTGCACGGCGCTCGAATGGAACGTTATTCATAATATTATTTAGCTTAATTTTAACATTTGCCCTTCTCCATATAAACTTCTTCAAAATAGCCAACAAAATTGTGCACTTTATGTAGGAATACAGTGTAAACTCCATGTAACGTCACTCGTATTAACGACAAACTCTCTAAAGCGTCGAAATCACTCGGCTTTGGTTGGTTTAGCTTGTCTTGCATACAATGGAACACTCTGTATAGCATTACACCCACTCTCAATAACGACAACAATTTGTAATAAAAAGTTCTTTTTAAGTTGCCAAATTAGTAAAAACTGCGCAGCTGTGTATATCCTTTTGTCGTTTTATTATCCTAGACCATAATAAACTCGACTGTCGGCATCATACACACCAAACTTTCTAAGAAATCCGTTCTTTTGTTTACAAAATGGGATTGCTTGCACGTGTAGCTGCAGACTATTGTTAGTAGAAGTGATGGATTTTATCTATACGTTGTCATATTCTTAGTAGCTCACAAACTTTCAAATTGTAAACATGGCTAGTAAGAGAAAATCACTGTGACACACACAGATTTTACTTCTCTCCATTTAACGACAACTCTCTATAACGTCAAAATATGCTCAGGCCCTTGAGTGTCGTTATACAGAGTTGACACTGTATTTATGTATTTCGTTTATTTATGTGTATTATTACTACTATTTATTTTTGTAAGTTTAATTTATGGTAAAGTAAAATTACCTAAGTTAAAGTTTGTCTGGAAGAAAATGCTAACAAGCATTAAGTTCGCCTATGCCTTATTTTATTAGTGCAATAAAGAATTTTTTAAGCCAATCTAAACTAAATAAATTCTACTATACCAAATCTCTCAAGCTTAAAAGGGGTACAAAGTTGTCTCTTCGCGTATTAATAAATAAATTTAATATAAAACATTAACCCTTTATTAAAAAGTTGAGGACCTTAATATCTATCACGCAACCGCTGTAGTGCCTAACACAATATCTTTAAACCGAAGATGGAGTAGGCTGCATCAGCACAGCATCGTCACTGTCCCCTAGACTTAGTAAATTTTATTTTTAAAAAACAATGTCAACTTCCTTCACCGGGACCTCAACATAGAGTTCGTCGATAAAGTAATACGAAAATATGCAGAAGCTCACGCACAAAGATTCACCATCATGTGAACATCGAGGCAATCCAGCTCCTCGACAACACGGATATAGTGAGAAGACTGAAAAGGACAAAACCTTTTGAGTTAGTATGTTATACGAAAGTGTAATATAGTGTCAGTGTTAGTGCTATTCATAAGGAACACAAGTGTCTTCCCCTTTAATAGAGACTGCAATAAAAGTGGCAATGAGAAGAAGAGAAAGAAAATATATTTATTTAACACACACACAGGACAGACCATTCTAAACAGAACAAACATACCTACTTACATAAAGATTATAATGATAAAAAAGAAAAATTACATAAAGAAGTAGGTACATGAAAAACACAAGGTAAAAATTTGGTACATATACATAGGTAGGTACAGATAATATGGTCTTCCATGCTTTGTGGCCAAACAGGCCCCGTCTCAGCGTACTGCTGCCAACCATCTGAGGAAGGTGAGCTGCGCTGCTTTTCAGATGAACACATTCTTAATCATAAATATATTATATAAAACTAAGTTAATATAAAATAGCTCATTAGTACTCTAGTACTCTAGTACTCTAGTACTCTAGTACTCTAGTTATAATACAATCTAGCCAAGTAGGCTATGGCTAGATTGTATTATAACTAGAGTACACTTACGATGTCTGTAGGTACCTAATATAATAAAAAAAATGGTCTACACGAGCATAGTTAACTAAGCCATCGTAAACTCAGCAGTAAATTCCTTCTATTTTAATAATCTATTTGTTATTTCTCAAAAGAAGAATCTTCATTGCAAAGGTCAACCTAAATCTGTGAATAGGTAAAACGTGTTTATCAAGTGTTTTGAATAACTTATAACCAAGGTAGTTTCACGGATCGGTTGCCTAGAACAATAGGTAACAATACCAGCTAAGCAACACTTTAGTTACACTTAATTGAAGTACTTAATTACTGTCTCATAGATAGGTACTCATGAATGAAACATAAACAAGCAAGGACGTCTACTTCTTTCAAAACTTTCTGAGCAACCTACTACATTATTTTAGTTAAAATTTATTAAAAATAGTAGTCTTTGAATCTGCTCCAATCCACCAATCCTAGCTCTGAACCATCTCGCAAACACCAGCTTTCAAACACAAAAACCGCATTAAAATCGGTTCATAGATTCAGTGATTTCGGGTACGATTAAGTTATTTGTTGGAAAGCCTAATTAATAATCAAAATGCGTCAGTATTTTTAACAGAGCAATATTTGTGGTCAAAAATACCTGAAAGAACGTTTGTACAAAACTTGTATTAAAATATTTGTGGAATTATTTAAAGTGACCTTCACCGTAGAGACCAAGAATGCTCGTTAAAATGCAAGACCATCTTTACAACAAATGTTTACACCTAATTAGCGCTTTTAACATGAAACATGTCACACTAATATTGTAAATGCGACATTTTGGATGCTTGTTTGTTTGTTACTCAATCTCGTCGTAACGGCTGAATCGATTTCAATGGTTTACAGATAGATGATTATGATTATGCCTAGACTCAAACATGAGACTTAATATTGCCAAAACACGCATGCGAAGCCGCTGGCGGAAGCTAGTAGTACATTATCCGGTATTTCCCACAATTTTCATGCAGACAAGAGTAAAAAAGCCATGAATCTCTAACATACGAGTACAAAGTTACAAAAAAGTCAACAATTCTATTATAAAATCATTGTCACTGTCGCAAATTGTTTCCCCTACAAATAAAAATCGAAATGATGGAAGCAGTGTATCCACTTTACAAATAATAGATTCAATACGATCTACATGAAAAGGTTATAATGGAACAATGAACATATTATGATTCACCTAGAGTGGCTATTGTAGACCTCCATTTTATTAGGCTTACCCCTAGAGTTCAGAAAAAATTATATATTTCTATGGGTTGACCTTCCAACTTGCGGTGTGGTGCAATAGCTTTGCAGTCATAAGAAAATGACATAAACCATTGTTGAATTTTGCAATCCCTCCACATTCTGGTTTTTTTAGGCTTTCTTGCACAGCAGTAACAGCAAATCAATTCATTTCTTATAAAACAAACTAGGTACATCATTATTAGTTTATTATTAATATAACAATGTATGCAGCAATATTATATTATATTAGTTCTATTTTATATTTTTATATATAAATGCTCTAAGATTCGATTTAATTAGGTTAGTTAATTTTTTAAAGGTGTGCTTGATGTGAATCTTAATTCTTCATCTGTTCATAACTTGTATTTGTACCTTTGTTTTATATTGTTTTGTTGAAACTAAACATTTTTTTATTTTCATTTTCACAGCTACGGCACAGTTCGGCTCACAGTTCACAAGTCGCAACAAACAGCCCGTGAGTCAATACCAAAGTAACCAGTATCAACAAAACCAATATCAGCCAGAACCAGCTCAGAGGAACCCCGGAGCTTGCAGAGAACTTAACGAACGCTACCCTGTTAGCGGTAGCTGTGATAGATACGTCGAATGCATTGTAAGTCTCTCATTTTACCGCCTATCTTACACCTCCTATCTTATATCTCCTATCTTATACCTCCTATCTTATACCTTCTATCTTATACTTTCTATCTTATACCTCCTATATTATACCTCCTATCTTATACGTTCTATCTTATACCTTCTCTCTTATACTTCCTATATTATACCTCCTATCTTATACCTTCAATCTCATACCTCCTATCTTATACCCCCTATCTTATACCTTCTATCTTGCACCTCCTATATTATACCTCCTATCTTATAGCTTCTATCTTATACCTCCTATCTTATACCTTCTATCTTATACCTCCTATCTTATACCTCATATCTTATACCTTTTATCTTATACCTCCTATCTTATACCTTCAATCTCATACCTCCTATCTTATACCCCCTATCTTATACCTTCTATCTTGCACCTCCTATATTATACCTCCTATCTTATAGCTTCTATCTTATACCTCCTATCTTATACCTTCTATCTTATACCTCCTATCTTATACCTCATATTTTATACCTTTTATCTTATACCTCCTAGCTTACACCTCCTATCTTATACCTCCTATTGATGACCTGCATAGCGCAGTGGGCGTATAGCCGGTTGAGACGCAGGAGGTAGCGGGTTCGATTCCCGTGGCGGAACAAATGTTTGCATGATTTATAGATATTTGTTCCGTGTTTGGGTATTTTTCTATATATTATAAGTATGTAATTACAAAAAAAACGTATACAAGTATTCTATCAGCTATCTGGTTCCCATAGTACTTCTGCTTAGTTTGGAGCTAGATAGAGCTGTGTGAAATGTCCAGCAATATTTATTTATTTATTTATCCTATCTTATACCTCCTATCTTAAACATAACGTTGAATTAAAACTTGGGAAGTATCTATTAGTATCTATATATTTAGAGGGTAGGAAACTTGTAAAGCTATTAAAATTTAAGATAAGATAAGATAAGATAACTCTTTATTAGCGATAAGACCGTCCCTTATGCAATTAGTGTTATTTAAGAAAGTAGAGGTAGGTATTCAATAAAAAATTTGTTACAGAATGGAACTTCAGAAGAGAAGACGTGTCCCGATGGTCTCCGTTTTAACCCCAACGTGAACTTCAACGTGTACCCCTGCCAGTACCCCAACGAAGTGACTTGCCTTGAGCGATCTGCACTACGTGAGTCTCATATTAATTAAAGCTAAGAACCAACACACACTTGATGAACTACCAACATATTCTTTCAACTATTTTTAACTCGCGGCCCGTACCGTTCTAGTCACTTAACAGCGTAGGACAATATTTATTGCTGGGAGCCAGGTCATACTCTTATACCCGTAAGCTCCACAAGAATCTTAGAAACAGAATCTCAAGAACAGATTTTGAATGACAAATGTTGGTTCACTTATAGTTATGGCCATTATGCCAAATAATTCAAAGATTAACAAAGTGTCACGTCCGGACGCCCGGTGCCCGGTGCCCGGACGTGTCGCCTGAAGGGAAAACTTGAACAATTACGTGTATATTTTTTGAATCGTCAGGAAATATTTTTTGAATCGACAGGAACGGTGTCGGTAACGGTAACAGTGTTGCGAGTTCAATGGTTTTTTACCATCTCAAAAAAATTTCAACGCGCCTAAAGAAGTTTTCACTTCAGAAATTAAGTAGCTATATTTTTATTTAGCTTAGTATTATTTGGCATTATGGGCATGCAGTATATATATATTTTTTAATATACTTACTTACGTACTTTTCGTACTTTGAATCCCAAAGTCGGGTCTTTTTGACATGAGTTTCAGGTCAGGCTATATTCAAGCTGATAATTCCTGGTTTGTTCTAGAATAATTGTAGATATCATTTTTTTCCTCTAATTTTAAGATATTTATGGGTATATATCTCGTTCTGCTGGATCAGTGTGCTACGTCATCCGAGGTCATATATTCTTTGCGTCATATTTAATGTTACCTGCGACAAAGATGAGCTGAGAATAGCTGCTACATCAGATCGAGACAGATTACATATTTGCGGCCGACAGTCATCGCTGGTTTTAACTTTATTTTTTCTCATTTTTCAAAGATACGGCCATACGGCTCATGAATACTAATTGACGATATAACGACGATATTCAGAATTGGAATATGTGACGTTATATGTGTACGATCGTGAGCATAGTTGCGTGTCTACATATGCTACTTACATTGTCATATACAGGTATAATTCCACCCACAAAACATAGAAATTACACCCTTACCTGTTATAGCCTTATTTTACGGCGGGAAAATGCTTTACGCATGTCCTCTAACTCGGGGAGAGTTGAAAGGGTCTGTCGGACTCTCCGTAGGTTACAACCAATGGCATAACGACTAAAAACCCACCGATATTCCTTCATTCACCTCAGTGCTACTGCATTAACAAACTGCCCATCTTGTGATTGATTGTTCTTGAGTTGATGCTGCACCAGCACCTGACAGGGTCACGGGGTCCCGGTTGGATTCAACCGCGGCCCTGTCGGTGAATGTCCGCCTTACGCGGACCCCTCTGTCCTTCTCCTGGGAGGGAGAGGTACCTTTTATAGCCGGCTCAAGCTCAGTATTGAGAAATATTTTGCAGTACTTAGGTAGAGTTTGACAACGAGCGTTTTCACACTGAGAGTGTCCAACTTTACCAGAGTTGGAAAACCGCTCGCAACTCGCAGGTACCATCTAGAACTATAAACGACTTCTGGTAAATGGGAATAAAACACATTTTGCAATATACCAAAGTCTTGATTTACTATTAACATTGATGTTTTTGTCATTATCATTGACCTTAATGGGTTGCATTCAGTGAGTGATGATCTGTAACTCGGAGCTTGCACAACTATTTAATCGGTGCAATTGGTTGACAAAAGCTTTAAGATGCTCAGTAGATCTAATTTAATGATTATATCAACCTTCTACTCACAATTATATAGAAAGGGTATAAAATGTAGCAGATAGTACCAACAATCTTGACAAACTATCTGTAGAGGAATGTTTTTATTCGCATTTCTCAAGGAGAGTAACTTACTAATTAAAAGTTGAATAGCGTTACACTACATACTTGGACGTACAGAATACTTCTCACGCTAACAAATTTCAAGCTATAAACAGTGATGTTGCCAATTTCATGTTTTGTGGGTACCTATGCAATACCTGAGCAATCTGGGCATGCCCAGGGAGTTTGGACACTTTGTGGGTACCTAAGCAATACCTGAGCAATCTGGGCATGCCCAGGGAGTTTGGACACTTTGTGGGTACCTAAGCAATACCTGAGCAATCTGGGCATGCCCAGGGAGTTTGGACACTTTGTGGGTACCTAAGCAATACCTGAGCAATCTGGGCATGCCCAGGGAGTTTGGACACTTTGTGGGTACTTAAGCAATACCTGAGCAATCTGGGCATGCCCAGGGAGTTTGGACACTTTGTGGGTACTTAAGCAATACCTGAGCAATCTGGGCATGCCCAGGGAGTTTGGACACTTTGTGGGTACCTAAGCAATACCTGAGCAATCTGGGCATGCCCAGGGAGTTTGGACACTTTGTGGGTACTTAAGCAATACCTGAGCAATCTGGGCATGCCCAGGGAGTTTGGACACTTTGTGGGTACCTAAGCAATACCTGAGCAATCTGGGCATGCCCAGGAAGTTTGGACACTTTGTGGGTAAATGTAGTATTTTTGACAGACCATTACAACGACATAATCGAGAGTGGATTTAGACAGATTTTCATTTAAAACGGGCATTATATTATTTTGGAATACGAACCGATGTGGTACGTACGCACGACGTCTTCAAAATGCCAAACAAAATTATAAAATATGGTAAAGTGTGTTTCTGTGTAGTACCTAGTTGCTTTCTCATGGGAAAATCGATAAACTGATCTCATATTATTCCGTGATAGCAGTATATTATTTATGTGTGGTGATAGGATCAAAATTACTTTCTGCGTATTGCAGATAATTTTTTTGTACTCCATGAGACAACAAATTAGGAGATAATTAAATTGTTTCTTTTAACAGAGCCAGCCCAACCCACCGAGCAATGCCCCAACCAGTTCGGCTACTTCAAGCTCGGAGACGCCAGCAACTGCAGTGGCTTCAGGAACTGCGTGAATGGAGTAGCCCACGACTTAGTGTGCCCTGAGGGACTGGCGTGGAGCTCCGAGACCTACCGCTGCGATTGGCCCGATGAGGTTGCTGACTGCGATGCTGAAGGTTTTATACCACTCTTACAAAGCTATGATCACGTTTTATTAATTATATACACAATAGGCAATGTAATCCTTTTTCTTTTTTAGCTTTCCTCGGCTTCCGTTGCCCCGAAGTGCCACAATCCAAGGAGCTTGGACCTCCTGCTGGATATAGATATTACAGGTAACTACTTGTATGATTCAACCTCTTTTGACTTAACTCAATAAAACTGTTCTAGTTTTAAAAATATTTTTTCGTACTTCTAGTAACAATGTTAATTTATAAGTATATTCTAAGGGTAATATCCCGTTAATATCCATATTAATGGTATATAAACGGGTAAATATCTCGTTTTTAGTACAAATAGTGTTCATAACCATGATAGTTTCAAAAGTTATATACATTCTAAATTCAAAAAGTCTTTTTTTACGATATCTTTTATGCTAGCCAAACAAAAAGTGGCCAGTTACTTTTGCATCTTTCCCTTTACGATTGATTAGCTCTTTGCAACTGTGTACCATCGAGAGGACAGGAGTCGAACTTTAATACAAATAACGCGACCAGTCGTTACCAAGACTGGTTAGGTAAGCGGTCAGCGGTCTAAATGTCAGGATGAGTGGCGACCTTGCTTATATAACCTCCTTAGAAATACCAATTGGCTAATACATATCTACGTGTGTATAAATTATTATAAGAAGATGTTTAGCGCATGATCTTGCACACTCGTCCCACTTTCTAATTAATATCATTCTTGTGTAACACTATCATTTTGATATAAACAGAATAGGAATTGAGCAAAACCTCAGAGGTACCTTCAGATCATTAATTTATTAATTGTCAAACTAAGGGAGCCTTGCGCAACGACGCATAATCGTATTTAGTGCCTTAATATGATTTAGAGAGTTGTCAAATCATACATATACATCAAATTTAAACATGTTTAGTCGCTAATTACCTTTAGGGATCGTTGTGCAAGTCGCCTTAAGTATACATAGTTAATACAGATATCACAAATAGTTTGGTTAAGCTTGTTATCATATAATAGATATCAGAATACTATATAATTATATATTAGTGTTGCCAGTACCTAGGTAACCTGGTAATTATAACGTAATTTATGTTAATAAGAGGACTTTTACAAAACACAAATATTCCATACTTTTACACAATGCAAGACTAAGATATAATTATTGTAAATTCTGTTACACATTTGTACCTACTACCAAAACCGTTTCTCATTTTCGTTTATGTCCTTCCACATAAAGAGCAATTTTATTAACTGTTTAATTTTCTACGATCGTTAGCTCAATGAAGTGCGAAGTTTAGCAGCATTTTCTACGATCGTTAGCTCAATGAAGTGTGAAGTTTAGCAGCATTTTACCATTACCAGGCTACCAGTAAAAGGTAATTGCAATTGAAATCACATTTTCTCCTTTCAGGTCTGATGCCAATTGCCAGAAATACTTCATCTGCATCGAAGGCAGACCGCGAGGCCTCTCATGCGGCGGCGACGCTGCTTTCGACGAGTTGACCAGTTCTTGCGTGTCCGCTGATGAAGTATCCGCTTGTCCACCGGAGCTCAGAGCCGCTGCCGCCGAGACTAGGGAGACTGAGAAACTGATGCTGGCGAAGGAACTTGAATTTAACGCGAAAAGCTTTGGAAAGAGCAAGCTCCGATTCTAATTTTAAACTGTCTTTACCATTGGCTTGACAAACGATTTATTCAAATAAAACATCGCTATCTCATTACTGCAGCTGGAAGAAAAAAGCTTCCAAAGTGCTTCCACTAGAGAAAATGATAGCCGATATTTTTTATTTCATCAGTTTGTTGGAGACATTCAGTACATAATAAATAGTTCTAGATTTAAAGTCTGCCTAGTCCGTATCATCTGTGCGTCTAGTCTAAATTCATAAATATGCCATATTGCCCTCAATTTGAGACAATCCCTTTGTAAATAGGTCATCTTAATAATTGTTCAAAATCTAAACGCACCTTATAATAAGTTACTAAGTTTAGCAATGACCTATTAAGTAAGGCCTATTGCCCAATGAAGCGCCGCCACTTCAATAGTGGTCGTTTTGTAATAATACCTAGGCCTAACCCTTATTTTCAACAAGTAATTACGGAACCCCTTGCTAAAAGGTTTCATAATAAGTTGGTGAAAATGTGTACCTATACATATGTAAGTGTTACATAAACGAGTGTTTTGATAAAATGATTGTTTTTATTAATCTTTCGGCAGCAACCGCAGAACAACAGTTGTCATTAAATTAATTTAGGATTTATTTGATATTGATGATCTATTTTCATATAAATTAGACAGTCTACAGTTTAACATCATTCTAACCACGGCAGGCATTGACAGAACAAACATGTCATCTTACTTTTGTTTTGCATTATTGTTCCTCGCTGCATGTAAGTCCTTGCTCCTTATTTATACCTAGCTAGAATATTTTATCAAACAACTTTAAACATCTATTTATACCTCGAGGTGCTAAAAAATATGAGGTCTCATAGCCTTAGAGTATGGCTAGTAGTCCCACTCTTGTATGGAGGTAATCTATATCTATATATTAATATTATAAATTAAAAATAAACTCTGTTAAACTTTCGCGACCAAACGGCTAGACCGATTTCTATTAAATTTGGTATATAGATAGAGTATGACCGGAATTAGGACAAAGGCTATTTTTTACGCGACTGCGCAGAAGGAGGGTAATGTTCTTATTGAAAAACCACGCATGCGCAACCACAGGCGGGTCAACGAGTGGTATATAAAGCTCCCATATCTTCCACGCTCCATTAATTAATTCACAAAGAAAAAGTGTTACAAACTCATGCACACCATAGGCAATGGCCAGGCCAAGCGAGCGAATCAAGAATCTAGGCCACCGGGCCCAACCGGAGGTTTGCAGATCTGCACGAAACGGAATGGATACCAGAAGCAGGATGGAAGATGCGATGCCTACATCGAATGCAGAGTAAGTTGTACCACATTGCCAATAAAAATAGTTTTATGACCCGCTTACAACCTCTGAGGGCTCGTACACAAAACTGGGATGCGACGCGATGCGAATTCGCAGCGCAGAAAATTGCGACACGAATTGCTGCGATGCGATTTCGTGCGGCAAGGCGTCTCCCAAGGTGACCATTCCTTCGACGACCGTCCACCGTACTAAACGTATGAGATGCACGGTGCGAATCAATTCGCAAGTTCTTGCGATGCGTCGAGGGAACTCGCAGATTTTTACGATGCGACGTCGCATCGCAGTTTTGTGTACGAGCCCTATGGGAATCTTTAAATCCAAACTCTATAAGCAATTTATCTCTCTTCAAAATCTCCAACTAAATGAAGCACTTTATGCGGATATATTTATGTACCTAGTATGTGTAATATTATTATTAATTTTTTAATGTTCATGTTAGCCAAGTTAAAGTTTGTTTATCTATGTTCTGGCACTACCACTTAATCTACACTACACTAAGGTTAGCTGGAAGAAAATGCTAATCAGCATTAAGTTCGCATATGTATTATTTTATAGTAGATTATTGAACGAGGGGATAAAGCAGTGTCTTCCACCAGTGCGTCACCCACGCTATATTCAATCCCGAACGCAACGAAGTATTCTAGAGTTAACTCACGAGCGGACCGAGTGAATTATGAGGATCCTAAGTGCAGAGAGGAGTATAAGCACGCCCAAGATGCAGACAGCTTTATCCACGAGGAGAATACTCGACTTTCACACTTTCTGCGAGACAATAAAATACAAATCTAGGTTGGTGCATTCTGTGCAGAGATTAGTTCGATTTACGAGTAAGTTCTTATTGTGTGTTTCTTTGGTTCAAGTTTTAATACAGATGAGGTTCCAAATTCAAATCACATTATGCTCACGAGGGCATGGTAAAATTCAGTACAACTTTACTCCCGGCTCAGCCGTAGGGATTTAATCACCTGCTTTCGGTCAGGCATGACACATATTTTGACATTGTCGAGTAGGTTTGAGAAAAAAATTCTAATCTAATCTAAATTAAAAGAAAGTAAGAAAAAAAAACATTTATTTAGGACAACAGTACAGAATATACAAAACAGAAGGTACTTACTACAAGATTAAATAAAACATACATTGAAAAAAGACTTTAAAAACCACACTGATTATGAAAATGGTAGGTAGGTACCTATCTACCTATAAAAACATAGAAAGACAGATATAAAAACAACAGATTAAGAACGATCATTATAGGCAGGTACCTAACAAGAGCTACATAAGTAGGTGGGCGTTGGCAAGGTTCTGTGTTGTGTGGTATCTCAAAAAGGAACACAACGCTGAGCTTTGTGTTGGTCCACGCTCAGGCGCTAAGTGCAGACCATCGCTGGTTTTCAGACTGAGCATGTTACAGTGACCTCACGACCAGAGAGAGAGAGACACTGAAGAAAGATGAAAATAGAGGCGTTAGTAAAATACATATAAAGTACCTACGTATAAATAATTTGAATAAAATAAATAAATAAAGGACGGGATTAAGGAAGGAACGGTTCAGAAAAGACCAGAGAGAATCTAATCTACACAACCCAATTGGATATCCTCAAATTTTTCGCACGGGGCTTTGGATAGACCTAATTTGACAGCTATCAGAGTCGTGTCTACTGACTGTCACACTCGTCAAATCATAAAATACGATTGTTCAATACATCATCATAATGATTTGACTGTTATGATAGACCTACTTCAATGAAAATCAGATCATCAAATTTCTAATTCTAAGGCAAAATGAAATAGCGATATTTAATTGAATTTGGACCTTCGCACTACTGTCTAATATTACTATCGTTCTCAGGAGTTCCAGGCATCCCAGCGGCTATGCGATGAAGGCTTAAACTACAACCCGAGTGCTAAATGGCCGGAGTATGCTTGTGGCTACCCCATGGATGTCCCGTGCTTGAACCGCGGTGCTCCTCGTAAGTATCTTTTATTTAAAAGAATTATATAAACAGCCGAGATCACTCCTGAAATAAAAAATGCAAAGGATCAAATGGCAGTTGACAAGTCAGTAAAATAATAACATAATATTGGGCAATTGTTGAACTCACACGAAGCGCTTCCAGTCATCATTACAGACAATTCTACCATCGCTTTTCACTTGTTTCATTACAGACAATTCTACCATCGCTTTTCACTTGTTTCATTACAGACAATTCTACCATCGCTTTTCACTTGTTTCATTACAGACAATTCTACCATCGCTTTTCACTTGTTTCATTACAGACAATTCTACCATCGCTTTTCACTTGTTTCATTACAGACAATTCTACCATCGCTTTTCATTTGTTTCATGCTCTGCAACATCTTCTAATTTTGTATATTTTTACAAAAAGATATAAAAATAAAAATGGAAGTTTCTTGACACAACAACATTCTCTTGAAAAAATTGTACCACCACACGGACAACGCGCTCAGTTCAATTGAAACTTGTCTTTATTACAGAACCCGCAAGAGCTACCGCTGATTGCCCCCACCAATATGGGTTCTTCCCCTCCCTGACCGCCACCCCAGACCGCTGTGGTAACTACAGGATGTGTGTGGAGGGTCGCGCTATCGAGATGGTCTGCCCAGTTGGACTTGCCTTCAACGCGGTGACTGGACGGTGCGACTGGCCTGATCTAGTGCCCACCTGCAATATTGATAGTAGGCTCTTTCCTCAGTCCTAACATATTTAGAGACCCGCCCCCAAAATTCCAATTGGCTCTCTGAGTTTCCTTATGGTAGCGATATGAAGCTATAAAATGTAGCATGATAATCCAAATCTATGGTATAGAGTATTTAGTGAGTTTTGAAAGGAACAACATTCAACCCACCGCTTAATGTAACGTAACTAACGTATAAGTAATTATCTACTATTTGGTTTAATTGATAGAGCGAAGCGAGTAAGTAATTTGAATGAAACTGTAGGTCAAGTGAAGTGGTTATGCATTTCGTGGCACTATTTTGATAGTCAAAGATTACGAATAATATTTTTTGTTTATAAGGGAGACTCGCAAGATTTCAGTTCAGGGCGAACCACTAGTTATAAAAGCTTTTGTTTTTTCAGACTTCCTTGGATTCAAGTGCCCAGCCCCTCCCCTAGGTGCAGATGGCCAGCTCCTTGATATTGTTCTGAACTATAGGTATGTAACCTCCTTTTTCTCTGTTTTCAAAATCCAAACTTACCTACTACACTAACTAGGTATTTTAAAAATTCAAGATACGCAAGTAAATACATAAAATGTATCTAGTCTCCGTCAGAATTAAGAATATTCGACAACGCCTCGTCTTTTTAATGTCAGTCTTTTCTAACAGTCTTATATTTTTTTAGATACGAAGGAGAATGTTTTTACTTCTTCTCCTGCGAAAAAGGCCGTGCTCGGCTCCTGTCCTGTGACTACGGGCTAGCATTCGACCCTGTAACAGCAAAATGCGAAGATGCTGACCTCGTACAGTGCAACGTCCAGCATGTACCGCAAGAGTTACAGCCGATACCTATTAAGGCTTAATACAGCGATTCCTAAAGTGGGTTCTGCGGAACCTAGAGGTTCCGTAGAAAAGTCACCAGGGTTGCGCGAAATTATTCAAGTGAAAACTTCTTTAGGCACTGGGAATTTTTTGAAATGGGAAAAAAACATTGAACCCGCGACATTATTACCTTTACTTACTTATTTTAAATGTTGAATACCCAGACATTGAACGCTAATTTTGTTCACTTCTGTCGGCACTCCCGGAGTGCCTATTTCATTTATTATTTTTGGTTGTTAATAATACCACAGTTAAGTACAAATCGTATCGCTGTGAAAAAGGTTTTTTAGCTTACATTTATACAAAAAACAAATTCAGGTCGAGATTGGATGTCTACCTCAGATATGGACATACAACTGTCAGAAAAAAACCGAACTAAGTATAAAGCGATTATTGATAAAACAGTGAAACAATTTCATTCTTCATTGGTGGGTGTTCGAACTGAAAAGTTTAGGAACCCCTGGCTTAATACATAGAAAGTATTGTACTTAATAATAAATAAATAATTTAGTATAACGGATATGTTTGTTATTATACTGCTGTTAGGTTTGTGCTACTCCTGGCGTGTGATTATACTGCTGTTAGGTTTGTGCTACTCCTGGCGTGTGATTATACTGCTGTTAGGTTTGTGCTACTCCTGGCGTGTGATTATACTGCTGTTAGGTTTGTGCTACTCCTGGCGTGTGATTATACTGCTGTTAGGTTTGTGCTACTCCTGGCGTGTGATTATACTGCTGTTAGGTTTGTGCTACTCCTGGCGTGTGATTATACTGCTGTTAGGTTTGTGCTACTCCTGGCGTGTGATTATACTGCTGTTAGGTTTGTGCTACTCCTGGCGTGTGATTATACTGCTGTTAGGTTTGTGCTACTCCTGGCGTGTGATTATACTGCTGTTAGGTTTGTGCTACTCCTGGCGTGTGATTATACTGCTGTTAGGTTTGTGCTACTCCTGGCGTGTGATTATACTGCTGTTAGGTTTGTGCTACTCCTGGCGTGTGATTATACTGCTGTTAGGTTTGTGCTACTCCTGGCGTGTGATTATGGGCTCGCTTTCGATACCGTGTCAGCAAAATGCAGACATTCAGCTAATAAATCAAGAAATTGCAAACACTTCTCATTGTAACATAGAACAATTAACAAGTCCTTGTATACCGGTGGTTCTTCGAAATATCTACAGATTGAGCACTACACTTCAATAATTCACTAAAATAAGGAAAACCATATCACAGAAAAATGTAATGCCCAGTCTAGAGGAATTAGCAAGAAATGCAGTAAAAGTATTGTTTTCCTTGGTCGTGTTAAATAGAATAATCACATAACTTTTCATCACGAACGCTAGATAATTAAGTCTTTTTCATAACAGCTTCTTGCTAAAAAGAAATTTTTCGTTCCCGGTGTCCATTTCATTTTTTGAAGTAAAACTTCTTTACGCACGCTTGACCTGGGAAGTAAGGTGTTGAATGCGTTACGAAAAGTGCAAACGGAAGTTGAGAGGGAGATATAAGTTAGTGAAGATAGAAAGAGAGAGTTACGTTTCGTATATTTTTAAACGTTAATGTGCGAGTGCGAATTGCGTCTGTCCAGAATTAACATAGACTGATCGACCTACAGACGTGTGGACAATTTTGTAATTGAACAATTTTATAAATTAATATTTAGAAAAAGAAGTTTTACTTGAGTCGTGTGGTCTAAAGCAGACTCGTTTTGTTTTTGAGAACCAGACCATTCTGTGCCATTCTTAAATAGAAATATGGATTTGTCATGGAGATCGTATTTAACTTTTGCTTATTATGAATGCAATGAGCCTCATGTTATTTTAAATAGAAATATGGATTTGTCATGGAGATCGTATTTAACATTTGCTTATTATGAATGCAATGAGCCTCATGTTATTTTAAATAGAAATATGGATTTGTCATGGAGATCGTATTTAACTTTTGCTTATTATGAATGCAATGAGCCTCATGTTATTTTAAATAGAAATATGGATTTGTCATGGAGATCGTATTTAACATTTGCTTATTATGAATGCAATGAGCTTCATGTTATTTTAAATAGAAATATGGATTTGTCATGGAGATCGTATTTAACATTTGCTTATTATGAATGCAATGAGCTTCATGTTATTTTAAATAGAAATATGCATTAGTCATGGAGATCGTATTTAACATTTGCTTATTATGAATGCAATGAGCCTCGTGTTATTTTAAATAGAAATATGGATTTGTCATGGAGATCGTATTTAACTTTTGCTTATTATGAATGCAATGAGCCTCATGTTATTTTAAATAGAAATATGGATTTGTCATGGAGATCGTATTTAACTTTTGCTTATTATGAATGCAATGAGCCTCATGTTATTTTAAATAGAAATATGGATTTGTCATGGAGATCGTATTTAACTTTTGCTTATTATGAATGCAATGAGCCTCATGTTATTTTAAATAGAAATATGGATTTGTCATGGAGATCGTATTTAACTTTTGCTTATTATGAATGCAATGAGCCTCATGTTATTTTAAATAGAAATATGGATTTGTCATGGAGATCGTATTTAACTTTTGCTTATTATGAATGCAATGAGCCTCATGTTATTTTAAATAGAAATATGGATTTGTCATGGAGATCGTATTTAACTTTTGCTTATTATGAATGCAATGAGCCTCATGTTATTTTAAATAGAAATATGGATTTGTCATGGAGATCGTATTTAACTTTTGCTTATTATGAATGCAATGAGCCTCATGTTATTTTAAATAGAAATATGGATTTGTCATGGAGATCGTATTTAACATTTGCTTATTATGAATGCAATGAGCTTCATGTTATTTTAAATAGAAATATGGATTTGTCATGGAGATCGTATTTAACATTTGCTTATTATGAATGCAATGAGCTTCATGTTATTTTAAATAGAAATATGGATTAGTCATGGAGATCGTATTTAACATTTGCTTATTATGAATGTAATGAGCCTCGTGTTATTTTAAATAGAAATATGGATTTGTCATGGAGATCGTATTTAACTTTTGCTTATTATGAATGCAATGAGCCTCATGTTATTTTAAATAGAAATATGGATTTGTCATGGAGATCGTATTTAACTTTTGCTTATTATGAATGCAATGAGCCTCATGTTATTTTAAATAGAAATATGGATTTGTCATGGAGATCGTATTTAACTTTTGCTTATTATGAATGCAATGAGCCTCATGTTATTTTAAATAGAAATATGGATTTGTCATGGAGATCGTATTTAACTTTTGCTTATTATGAATGCAATGAGCCTCATGTTATTTTAAATAGAAATATGGATTTGTCATGGAGATCGTATTTAACTTTTGCTTATTATGAATGCAATGAGCCTCATGTTATTTTAAATAGAAATATGGATTTGTCATGGAGATCGTATTTAACTTTTGCTTATTATGAATGCAATGAGCCTCATGTTATTTTAAATAGAAATATGGATTTGTCATGGAGATCGTATTTAACTTTTGCTTATTATGAATGCAATGAGCCTCATGTTATTTTAAATAGAAATATGGATTTGTCATGGAGATCGTATTTAACTTTTGCTTATTATGAATGCAATGAGCCTCATGTTATTTTAAATAGAAATATGGATTTGTCATGGAGATCGTATTTAACTTTTGCTTATTATGAATGCAATGAGCCTCATGTTATTTTAAATAGAAATATGGATTTGTCATGGAGATCGTATTTAACTTTTGCTTATTATGAATGCAATGAGCCTCATGTTATTTTAAATAGAAATATGGATTTGTCATGGAGATCGTATTTAACTTTTGCTTATTATGAATGCAATGAGCCTCATGTTATTTTAAATAGAAATATGGATTTGTCATGGAGATCGTATTTAACTTTTGCTTATTATGAATGCAATGAGCCTCATGTTATTTTAAATAGAAATATGGATTTGTCATGGAGATCGTATTTAACTTTTGCTTATTATGAATGCAATGAGCCTCATGTTATTTTAAATAGAAATATGGATTTGTCATGGAGATCGTATTTCACTTTTGCTTATTATGAATGCAATGAGCCTCATGTTATTTTAAATAGAAATATGGATTTGTCATGGAGATCGTATTTAACTTTTGCTTATTATGAATGCAATGAGCCTCATGTTATTTTAAATAGAAATATGGATTTGTCATGGAGATCGTATTTAACTTTTGCTTATTATGAATGCAATGAGCCTCATGTTATTTTAAATAGAAATATGGATTTGTCATGGAGATCGTATTTAACTTTTGCTTATTATGAATGCAATGAGCCTCATGTTATTTTAAATAGAAATATGGATTTGTCATGGAGATCGTATTTAACTTTTGCTTATTATGAATGCAATGAGCCTCATGTTATTTTAAATAGAAATATGGATTTGTCATGGAGATCGTATTTAACTTTTGCTTATTATGAATGCAATGAGCCTCATGTTATTTTAAATAGAAATATGGATTTGTCATGGAGATCGTATTTAACTTTTGCTTATTATGAATGCAATGAGCCTCATGTTATTTTAAATAGAAATATGGATTTGTCATGGAGATCGTATTTAACTTTTGCTTATTATGAATGCAATGAGCCTCATGTTATTTTAAATAGAAATATGGATTTGTCATGGAGATCGTATTTAACTTTTGCTTATTATGAATGCAATGAGCCTCATGTTATTTTAAATAGAAATATGGATTTGTCATGGAGATCGTATTTAACTTTTGCTTATTATGAATGCAATGAGCCTCATGTTATTTTAAATAGAAATATGGATTTGTCATGGAGATCGTATTTAACTTTTGCTTATTATGAATGCAATGAGCCTCATGTTATTTTAAATAGAAATATGGATTTGTCATGGAGATCGTATTTAACTTTTGCTTATTATGAATGCAATGAGCCTCATGTTATTTTAAATAGAAATATGGATTTGTCATGGAGATCGTATTTAACTTTTGCTTATTATGAATGCAATGAGCCTCATGTTATTTTAAATAGAAATATGGATTTGTCATGGAGATCGTATTTAACTTTTGCTTATTATGAATGCAATGAGCCTCATGTTATTTTAAATAGAAATATGGATTTGTCATGGAGATCGTATTTAACTTTTGCTTATTATGAATGCAATGAGCCTCATGTTATTTTAAATAGAAATATGGATTTGTCATGGAGATCGTATTTAACTTTTGCTTATTATGAATGCAATGAGCCTCATGTTATTTTAAATAGAAATATGGATTTGTCATGGAGATCGTATTTAACTTTTGCTTATTATGAATGCAATGAGCCTCATGTTATTTTAAATAGAAATATGGATTTGTCATGGAGATCGTATTTAACTTTTGCTTATTATGAATGCAATGAGCCTCATGTTATTTTAAATAGAAATATGGATTTGTCATGGAGATCGTATTTAACTTTTGCTTATTATGAATGCAATGAGCCTCATGTTATTTTAAATAGAAATATGGATTTGTCATGGAGATCGTATTTAACTTTTGCTTATTATGAATGCAATGAGCCTCATGTTATTTTAAATAGAAATATGGATTTGTCATGGAGATCGTATTTAACTTTTGCTTATTATGAATGCAATGAGCCTCATGTTATTTTAAATAGAAATATGGATTTGTCATGGAGATCGTATTTAACTTTTGCTTATTATGAATGCAATGAGCCTCATGTTATTTTAAATAGAAATATGGATTTGTCATGGAGATCGTATTTAACTTCTGCTTATTATGAATGCAATGAGCCTCATGTTATTTTAAATAGAAATATGGATTTGTCATGGAGATCGTATTTAACTTTTGCTTATTATGAATGCAATGAGCCTCATGCTATTTTATAATTTACTTGCTAAATTTACTAGGATCGTACATCGCATTTACGGAGCAGCTAACGAGTTTACAATGACGAATTTGACCACGTACAGACGTGATTACTTCGAATAGGACCTTAACAATAATTCAAGAAGCCTTCTGTCGCATTCATGTTTTTCGCATTTCAACAAACTGGTAGAGCTATCCGAAGACAGGAATCAGGCAGGAAACGCAACAGAAGGTGGCTTGTCTGCGCATAGGGAGCGTGCCGTCACTGCCGATCCTTCACAAAACCGCTTGCACCAGGCGCTTATACTCATGCTGGTGACCAAACTAAGAAAAAATTGTTTGCAGGAAGACCATCGATACCTTAGACTGGTTCTTTACTCTGGACTGTAGGCCGATTAATGCCATGCACATTGCACATGGCATGGAAACATCTGAACTGGAACGTGAGGGAAGCACACAACTTCTGACAGGCTTATCTAAAGTTTTTTCTTTCTTTATTCGTTTCATAACTGAGACACGTGTCTCCACATTAATAGATTTGGAGGTCTGAATGTATGGTCAAGCAGCACACTAATATTATAAGTGCGAAAGTTTGAATGTTTGTTTGTTTGTTACTCAATCACGTCATAACCACTTAACAGATTTCTATGAAATTTGGTATATAGATAGATTATGGCCTGGATTAAAACATAGGCTACTTTTTATTGACACGCCACGCGTGCGAAGCTGTCGGCGGAAGCTAGTTAGTATAAAAGGAAGAACCGAGCTTGTCTTTGTGAGCCAAAGCACAATAACAGCTCCACGCTATATTGAGGAGGTCAAAAAAGATAAGTTCTCCCTTTTGCATTGAGTGCGGGCTTCAAGATGATGCAAGGCAATGCTCTATACTGTACTGTATAATTTAATAAACTTTATTATTAAAATAATTATATTGAGGGTGCTTTGTGATTCATATTATGGTATACCGTTAAGGGGTTATTCTAAACATTAAATAAACAACTTATTCTGAAAATAAACACATATACCGAAGTACCCTGTGCGTAAACGTTTAAATGAGAGCAGAGTACTAATTAGACAATATATAGCTAAATGTATAATAGCTGAACCAAACACGTAGGAGTTAGATCCAGATGTGCGTAAATCGGAAAGTAGGGTGACTTCTCATAGCATCTAAAGCACAGCTTTTAAATATCAAAGCATACTAACTATTATCTACTACGTCATTATCCTATCAGCCATAAGGACGTCCACTGCTGAACATCTAGGCCTCCCCCATAGCCTGCCACCAATGGTAAACTTGCAAGTATTAGCACAGTATAAGAAATATTCTTTATAACACATTTGCTCGTAAAGGGTCTCTTATTTCACCAATTTAAATATAGTAATGTATGTCATTACATACTTGTGCGTTATTGTAATGTAAAACGCACGAGTTTCTTTTTAATAAGGTAAATCAAGATGCTCCGTCTAAAACGAACGGTACTTTTTTAAATCTTAGCAAAGAGTTTTTATGTCAGAAAAGTGGTCAACATTTTATGAATAAAATTAACTTTGGGAGATAAAATAACATTTATTTCTTTAATTTAATTAATTTTGATAATAAATTACAACCATTTATATGTAACAAAAACAAAAAAATATTAATTTACTTTATTAGTAATACTGGCTGTTTTAGTGCCTTAGCCTTAAAACAAGCGGTGATGCGCGCGCATCGCTTATTTGTGAACAAGTAAATAACAAGTAGAAATTGTTGAAATTGTTTGTAACTTGTTACATATACCTAATCCTACATATTTGCCGACCTGCACGATTCTATTATTTACGACATAAAATAGAGTCAAAGTGCATCGACGGAATCAGCCGACGCTGCACCATTGCAACACGCCGGACACCGCCGCACGTCATCGGAGCCGAGCCCCGCGCACCGCGTCGCCGCCGGCTTCACTTCGGTTCACACATCGAACCAGTCAAGTAGTTATAACTTAGTTCGTAAAATCTATATTGTAAAATCCTGAATAAATTAGTATTCCAGAATCGGTTTTTTTTGGGAACCCCGGGCGTCGTTCCTATATTTGGCGCAGGCGGTAGGATAATCCGGGTCATTCCAGGAAATCCAGGAGGAAAATCCAGGAGTGATAGACTTTTCAAGGTCGAGCCGGGTCATCCACACTCAGGCGTTCGCCGGGAATCAAGAAATCGATTACCTCCCAAGAAGTACCGAGATGCAGATTATGTAAGTCCACTGAATTTTCTCCAGTACTTGCTTTCCTTCCTAAAATTAAGTCCTTTTTTTTAACTCATAAATTTTTCGATCAAGAAAATTAACGAGTCTTATGAGTAGTAGAAACAGTTTAATTGATAGTAATAGGGATTTAGAAAATTTAGATATTAGTACCGATAGTAGTAATTTCAGTTTAAGTAGTTTTTCTGAAAATAGCACAATGACTACCAGCTTAGATAGTATTTGCAAAGCTCTACGATTGGTCCCAGAATTCGATGGGAATCCCAATGTGTTAGTTAGATTTGTTAATTTGTGTGATCAGTTAGTAGCTACATACGGAATAGACGGAAATCCTTTAAATAATTCGGGATTATTAAATGGTATTCTTAATAAAGTCGTGGGCGCAGCAGCACGACAGATCAATGCGAACGGCATCCCGAATGATTGGAGTAGCATCCGTAATTCTCTCATAAATAATTTTGCTGATCAGAGAGACGAAACAGCCCTCTACAACGATTTGGCGATTTTAACACAAGGTTCTAGCACCCCTCAAGAATTTTATGAGAGGTGCCAAAATCTTTTTAGCACAATCATGACTTATGTGTCCTTGCATGAATCCTTGCCTACTACCATAGATGCTAAGCGGGAATTGTATAAAAAACTAACCCTCCAAGCCTTTTTACGCGGTTTGAAGGACCCTCTAGGATCACGCATTAGGTGCATGCGTCCTGAAACAACTGAAAAGGCTCTGGAATATGTGCATGATGAAATGAACACTATGTATATTCAGAGTAGGAATGTGTATTTTCCTGATAAGAAAATAGGTGATAGTCAGAGAAACCAATTTGATAATTTTAAAGTGCCCAATCAAGTTTTTCAGCCCTTCAGGCCCATGAATTTTAATATGCCTTCAGGGCCTAGCTCACAGTCTTTCAGACCACAGTTTTTACAAAGGCAGCCCCCATCATTTAAAACGCCTTTTAACCAGCCGAGAATGCCTTCACGCACTCAACAAATATTCAGTGCTCAGCCGAAAAATTATCAGCGTGGCTTTCAAATGCCTCCTAGGCCGCAACCCTCTTTTGAGAAAAAAATTCTAATCTAATCTAAATTAAAAGAAAGTAAGAAAAAAAAACATTTATTTAGGACAACAGTACAGAATATACAAAACAGAAGGTACTTACTACAAGATTAAATAAAACATACATTGAAAAAAGACTTTAAAAACCACACTGATTATGAAAATGGTAGGTAGGTACCTATCTACCTATAAAAACATAGAAAGACAGATATAAAAACAACAGATTAAGAACGATCATTATAGGCAGGTACCTAACAAGAGCTACATAAGTAGGTGGGCGTTGGCAAGGTTCTGTGTTGTGTGGTATCTCAAAAAGGAACACAACGCTGAGCTTTGTGTTGGTCCACGCTCAGGCGCTAAGTGCAGACCATCGCTGGTTTTCAGACTGAGCATGTTACAGTGACCTCACGACCAGAGAGAGAGAGACACTGAAGAAAGATGAAAATAGAGGCGTTAGTAAAATAC
This sequence comes from Philereme vetulata, assembly GCA_918857605.2. Lineage (NCBI taxonomy): Eukaryota > Metazoa > Arthropoda > Insecta > Lepidoptera > Geometridae > Philereme > Philereme vetulata. The sequence continues at coordinate 7,296,052 of OU975473.1, read as the reverse complement.
ATATAAAGTACCTACGTATAAATAATTTGAATAAAATAAATAAATAAAGGACGGGATTAAGGAAGGAACGGTTCAGAAAAGACCAGAGAGAATCTAATCTACACAACCCAATTGGATATCCTCAAATTTTTCGCACGGGGCTTTGGATAGACCTAATTTGACAGCTATCAGAGTCGTGTCTACTGACTGTCACACTCGTCAAATCATAAAATACGATTGTTCAATACATCATCATAATGATTTGACTGTTATGATAGACCTACTTCAATGAAAATCAGATCATCAAATTTCTAATTCTAAGGCAAAATGAAATAGCGATATTTAATTGAATTTGGACCTTCGCACTACTGTCTAATATTACTATCGTTCTCAGGAGTTCCAGGCATCCCAGCGGCTATGCGATGAAGGCTTAAACTACAACCCGAGTGCTAAATGGCCGGAGTATGCTTGTGGCTACCCCATGGATGTCCCGTGCTTGAACCGCGGTGCTCCTCGTAAGTATCTTTTATTTAAAAGAATTATATAAACAGCCGAGATCACTCCTGAAATAAAAAATGCAAAGGATCAAATGGCAGTTGACAAGTCAGTAAAATAATAACATAATATTGGGCAATTGTTGAACTCACACGAAGCGCTTCCAGTCATCATTACAGACAATTCTACCATCGCTTTTCACTTGTTTCATTACAGACAATTCTACCATCGCTTTTCACTTGTTTCATTACAGACAATTCTACCATCGCTTTTCACTTGTTTCATTACAGACAATTCTACCATCGCTTTTCACTTGTTTCATTACAGACAATTCTACCATCGCTTTTCACTTGTTTCATTACAGACAATTCTACCATCGCTTTTCATTTGTTTCATGCTCTGCAACATCTTCTAATTTTGTATATTTTTACAAAAAGATATAAAAATAAAAATGGAAGTTTCTTGACACAACAACATTCTCTTGAAAAAATTGTACCACCACACGGACAACGCGCTCAGTTCAATTGAAACTTGTCTTTATTACAGAACCCGCAAGAGCTACCGCTGATTGCCCCCACCAATATGGGTTCTTCCCCTCCCTGACCGCCACCCCAGACCGCTGTGGTAACTACAGGATGTGTGTGGAGGGTCGCGCTATCGAGATGGTCTGCCCAGTTGGACTTGCCTTCAACGCGGTGACTGGACGGTGCGACTGGCCTGATCTAGTGCCCACCTGCAATATTGATAGTAGGCTCTTTCCTCAGTCCTAACATATTTAGAGACCCGCCCCCAAAATTCCAATTGGCTCTCTGAGTTTCCTTATGGTAGCGATATGAAGCTATAAAATGTAGCATGATAATCCAAATCTATGGTATAGAGTATTTAGTGAGTTTTGAAAGGAACAACATTCAACCCACCGCTTAATGTAACGTAACTAACGTATAAGTAATTATCTACTATTTGGTTTAATTGATAGAGCGAAGCGAGTAAGTAATTTGAATGAAACTGTAGGTCAAGTGAAGTGGTTATGCATTTCGTGGCACTATTTTGATAGTCAAAGATTACGAATAATATTTTTTGTTTATAAGGGAGACTCGCAAGATTTCAGTTCAGGGCGAACCACTAGTTATAAAAGCTTTTGTTTTTTCAGACTTCCTTGGATTCAAGTGCCCAGCCCCTCCCCTAGGTGCAGATGGCCAGCTCCTTGATATTGTTCTGAACTATAGGTATGTAACCTCCTTTTTCTCTGTTTTCAAAATCCAAACTTACCTACTACACTAACTAGGTATTTTAAAAATTCAAGATACGCAAGTAAATACATAAAATGTATCTAGTCTCCGTCAGAATTAAGAATATTCGACAACGCCTCGTCTTTTTAATGTCAGTCTTTTCTAACAGTCTTATATTTTTTTAGATACGAAGGAGAATGTTTTTACTTCTTCTCCTGCGAAAAAGGCCGTGCTCGGCTCCTGTCCTGTGACTACGGGCTAGCATTCGACCCTGTAACAGCAAAATGCGAAGATGCTGACCTCGTACAGTGCAACGTCCAGCATGTACCGCAAGAGTTACAGCCGATACCTATTAAGGCTTAATACAGCGATTCCTAAAGTGGGTTCTGCGGAACCTAGAGGTTCCGTAGAAAAGTCACCAGGGTTGCGCGAAATTATTCAAGTGAAAACTTCTTTAGGCACTGGGAATTTTTTGAAATGGGAAAAAAACATTGAACCCGCGACATTATTACCTTTACTTACTTATTTTAAATGTTGAATACCCAGACATTGAACGCTAATTTTGTTCACTTCTGTCGGCACTCCCGGAGTGCCTATTTCATTTATTATTTTTGGTTGTTAATAATACCACAGTTAAGTACAAATCGTATCGCTGTGAAAAAGGTTTTTTAGCTTACATTTATACAAAAAACAAATTCAGGTCGAGATTGGATGTCTACCTCAGATATGGACATACAACTGTCAGAAAAAAACCGAACTAAGTATAAAGCGATTATTGATAAAACAGTGAAACAATTTCATTCTTCATTGGTGGGTGTTCGAACTGAAAAGTTTAGGAACCCCTGGCTTAATACATAGAAAGTATTGTACTTAATAATAAATAAATAATTTAGTATAACGGATATGTTTGTTATTATACTGCTGTTAGGTTTGTGCTACTCCTGGCGTGTGATTATACTGCTGTTAGGTTTGTGCTACTCCTGGCGTGTGATTATACTGCTGTTAGGTTTGTGCTACTCCTGGCGTGTGATTATACTGCTGTTAGGTTTGTGCTACTCCTGGCGTGTGATTATACTGCTGTTAGGTTTGTGCTACTCCTGGCGTGTGATTATACTGCTGTTAGGTTTGTGCTACTCCTGGCGTGTGATTATACTGCTGTTAGGTTTGTGCTACTCCTGGCGTGTGATTATACTGCTGTTAGGTTTGTGCTACTCCTGGCGTGTGATTATACTGCTGTTAGGTTTGTGCTACTCCTGGCGTGTGATTATACTGCTGTTAGGTTTGTGCTACTCCTGGCGTGTGATTATACTGCTGTTAGGTTTGTGCTACTCCTGGCGTGTGATTATACTGCTGTTAGGTTTGTGCTACTCCTGGCGTGTGATTATACTGCTGTTAGGTTTGTGCTACTCCTGGCGTGTGATTATGGGCTCGCTTTCGATACCGTGTCAGCAAAATGCAGACATTCAGCTAATAAATCAAGAAATTGCAAACACTTCTCATTGTAACATAGAACAATTAACAAGTCCTTGTATACCGGTGGTTCTTCGAAATATCTACAGATTGAGCACTACACTTCAATAATTCACTAAAATAAGGAAAACCATATCACAGAAAAATGTAATGCCCAGTCTAGAGGAATTAGCAAGAAATGCAGTAAAAGTATTGTTTTCCTTGGTCGTGTTAAATAGAATAATCACATAACTTTTCATCACGAACGCTAGATAATTAAGTCTTTTTCATAACAGCTTCTTGCTAAAAAGAAATTTTTCGTTCCCGGTGTCCATTTCATTTTTTGAAGTAAAACTTCTTTACGCACGCTTGACCTGGGAAGTAAGGTGTTGAATGCGTTACGAAAAGTGCAAACGGAAGTTGAGAGGGAGATATAAGTTAGTGAAGATAGAAAGAGAGAGTTACGTTTCGTATATTTTTAAACGTTAATGTGCGAGTGCGAATTGCGTCTGTCCAGAATTAACATAGACTGATCGACCTACAGACGTGTGGACAATTTTGTAATTGAACAATTTTATAAATTAATATTTAGAAAAAGAAGTTTTACTTGAGTCGTGTGGTCTAAAGCAGACTCGTTTTGTTTTTGAGAACCAGACCATTCTGTGCCATTCTTAAATAGAAATATGGATTTGTCATGGAGATCGTATTTAACTTTTGCTTATTATGAATGCAATGAGCCTCATGTTATTTTAAATAGAAATATGGATTTGTCATGGAGATCGTATTTAACATTTGCTTATTATGAATGCAATGAGCCTCATGTTATTTTAAATAGAAATATGGATTTGTCATGGAGATCGTATTTAACATTTGCTTATTATGAATGCAATGAGCCTCATGTTATTTTAAATAGAAATATGGATTTGTCATGGAGATCGTATTTAACATTTGCTTATTATGAATGCAATGAGCTTCATGTTATTTTAAATAGAAATATGGATTTGTCATGGAGATCGTATTTAACATTTGCTTATTATGAATGCAATGAGCTTCATGTTATTTTAAATAGAAATATGCATTAGTCATGGAGATCGTATTTAACATTTGCTTATTATGAATGCAATGAGCCTCGTGTTATTTTAAATAGAAATATGGATTTGTCATGGAGATCGTATTTAACTTTTGCTTATTATGAATGCAATGAGCCTCATGTTATTTTAAATAGAAATATGGATTTGTCATGGAGATCGTATTTAACTTTTGCTTATTATGAATGCAATGAGCCTCATGTTATTTTAAATAGAAATATGGATTTGTCATGGAGATCGTATTTAACTTTTGCTTATTATGAATGCAATGAGCCTCATGTTATTTTAAATAGAAATATGGATTTGTCATGGAGATCGTATTTAACTTTTGCTTATTATGAATGCAATGAGCCTCATGTTATTTTAAATAGAAATATGGATTTGTCATGGAGATCGTATTTAACTTTTGCTTATTATGAATGCAATGAGCCTCATGTTATTTTAAATAGAAATATGGATTTGTCATGGAGATCGTATTTAACTTTTGCTTATTATGAATGCAATGAGCCTCATGTTATTTTAAATAGAAATATGGATTTGTCATGGAGATCGTATTTAACTTTTGCTTATTATGAATGCAATGAGCCTCATGTTATTTTAAATAGAAATATGGATTTGTCATGGAGATCGTATTTAACATTTGCTTATTATGAATGCAATGAGCTTCATGTTATTTTAAATAGAAATATGGATTTGTCATGGAGATCGTATTTAACATTTGCTTATTATGAATGCAATGAGCTTCATGTTATTTTAAATAGAAATATGGATTAGTCATGGAGATCGTATTTAACATTTGCTTATTATGAATGTAATGAGCCTCGTGTTATTTTAAATAGAAATATGGATTTGTCATGGAGATCGTATTTAACTTTTGCTTATTATGAATGCAATGAGCCTCATGTTATTTTAAATAGAAATATGGATTTGTCATGGAGATCGTATTTAACTTTTGCTTATTATGAATGCAATGAGCCTCATGTTATTTTAAATAGAAATATGGATTTGTCATGGAGATCGTATTTAACTTTTGCTTATTATGAATGCAATGAGCCTCATGTTATTTTAAATAGAAATATGGATTTGTCATGGAGATCGTATTTAACTTTTGCTTATTATGAATGCAATGAGCCTCATGTTATTTTAAATAGAAATATGGATTTGTCATGGAGATCGTATTTAACTTTTGCTTATTATGAATGCAATGAGCCTCATGTTATTTTAAATAGAAATATGGATTTGTCATGGAGATCGTATTTAACTTTTGCTTATTATGAATGCAATGAGCCTCATGTTATTTTAAATAGAAATATGGATTTGTCATGGAGATCGTATTTAACTTTTGCTTATTATGAATGCAATGAGCCTCATGTTATTTTAAATAGAAATATGGATTTGTCATGGAGATCGTATTTAACTTTTGCTTATTATGAATGCAATGAGCCTCATGTTATTTTAAATAGAAATATGGATTTGTCATGGAGATCGTATTTAACTTTTGCTTATTATGAATGCAATGAGCCTCATGTTATTTTAAATAGAAATATGGATTTGTCATGGAGATCGTATTTAACTTTTGCTTATTATGAATGCAATGAGCCTCATGTTATTTTAAATAGAAATATGGATTTGTCATGGAGATCGTATTTAACTTTTGCTTATTATGAATGCAATGAGCCTCATGTTATTTTAAATAGAAATATGGATTTGTCATGGAGATCGTATTTAACTTTTGCTTATTATGAATGCAATGAGCCTCATGTTATTTTAAATAGAAATATGGATTTGTCATGGAGATCGTATTTAACTTTTGCTTATTATGAATGCAATGAGCCTCATGTTATTTTAAATAGAAATATGGATTTGTCATGGAGATCGTATTTCACTTTTGCTTATTATGAATGCAATGAGCCTCATGTTATTTTAAATAGAAATATGGATTTGTCATGGAGATCGTATTTAACTTTTGCTTATTATGAATGCAATGAGCCTCATGTTATTTTAAATAGAAATATGGATTTGTCATGGAGATCGTATTTAACTTTTGCTTATTATGAATGCAATGAGCCTCATGTTATTTTAAATAGAAATATGGATTTGTCATGGAGATCGTATTTAACTTTTGCTTATTATGAATGCAATGAGCCTCATGTTATTTTAAATAGAAATATGGATTTGTCATGGAGATCGTATTTAACTTTTGCTTATTATGAATGCAATGAGCCTCATGTTATTTTAAATAGAAATATGGATTTGTCATGGAGATCGTATTTAACTTTTGCTTATTATGAATGCAATGAGCCTCATGTTATTTTAAATAGAAATATGGATTTGTCATGGAGATCGTATTTAACTTTTGCTTATTATGAATGCAATGAGCCTCATGTTATTTTAAATAGAAATATGGATTTGTCATGGAGATCGTATTTAACTTTTGCTTATTATGAATGCAATGAGCCTCATGTTATTTTAAATAGAAATATGGATTTGTCATGGAGATCGTATTTAACTTTTGCTTATTATGAATGCAATGAGCCTCATGTTATTTTAAATAGAAATATGGATTTGTCATGGAGATCGTATTTAACTTTTGCTTATTATGAATGCAATGAGCCTCATGTTATTTTAAATAGAAATATGGATTTGTCATGGAGATCGTATTTAACTTTTGCTTATTATGAATGCAATGAGCCTCATGTTATTTTAAATAGAAATATGGATTTGTCATGGAGATCGTATTTAACTTTTGCTTATTATGAATGCAATGAGCCTCATGTTATTTTAAATAGAAATATGGATTTGTCATGGAGATCGTATTTAACTTTTGCTTATTATGAATGCAATGAGCCTCATGTTATTTTAAATAGAAATATGGATTTGTCATGGAGATCGTATTTAACTTTTGCTTATTATGAATGCAATGAGCCTCATGTTATTTTAAATAGAAATATGGATTTGTCATGGAGATCGTATTTAACTTTTGCTTATTATGAATGCAATGAGCCTCATGTTATTTTAAATAGAAATATGGATTTGTCATGGAGATCGTATTTAACTTTTGCTTATTATGAATGCAATGAGCCTCATGTTATTTTAAATAGAAATATGGATTTGTCATGGAGATCGTATTTAACTTTTGCTTATTATGAATGCAATGAGCCTCATGTTATTTTAAATAGAAATATGGATTTGTCATGGAGATCGTATTTAACTTTTGCTTATTATGAATGCAATGAGCCTCATGTTATTTTAAATAGAAATATGGATTTGTCATGGAGATCGTATTTAACTTTTGCTTATTATGAATGCAATGAGCCTCATGTTATTTTAAATAGAAATATGGATTTGTCATGGAGATCGTATTTAACTTTTGCTTATTATGAATGCAATGAGCCTCATGTTATTTTAAATAGAAATATGGATTTGTCATGGAGATCGTATTTAACTTTTGCTTATTATGAATGCAATGAGCCTCATGTTATTTTAAATAGAAATATGGATTTGTCATGGAGATCGTATTTAACTTTTGCTTATTATGAATGCAATGAGCCTCATGTTATTTTAAATAGAAATATGGATTTGTCATGGAGATCGTATTTAACTTCTGCTTATTATGAATGCAATGAGCCTCATGTTATTTTAAATAGAAATATGGATTTGTCATGGAGATCGTATTTAACTTTTGCTTATTATGAATGCAATGAGCCTCATGCTATTTTATAATTTACTTGCTAAATTTACTAGGATCGTACATCGCATTTACGGAGCAGCTAACGAGTTTACAATGACGAATTTGACCACGTACAGACGTGATTACTTCGAATAGGACCTTAACAATAATTCAAGAAGCCTTCTGTCGCATTCATGTTTTTCGCATTTCAACAAACTGGTAGAGCTATCCGAAGACAGGAATCAGGCAGGAAACGCAACAGAAGGTGGCTTGTCTGCGCATAGGGAGCGTGCCGTCACTGCCGATCCTTCACAAAACCGCTTGCACCAGGCGCTTATACTCATGCTGGTGACCAAACTAAGAAAAAATTGTTTGCAGGAAGACCATCGATACCTTAGACTGGTTCTTTACTCTGGACTGTAGGCCGATTAATGCCATGCACATTGCACATGGCATGGAAACATCTGAACTGGAACGTGAGGGAAGCACACAACTTCTGACAGGCTTATCTAAAGTTTTTTCTTTCTTTATTCGTTTCATAACTGAGACACGTGTCTCCACATTAATAGATTTGGAGGTCTGAATGTATGGTCAAGCAGCACACTAATATTATAAGTGCGAAAGTTTGAATGTTTGTTTGTTTGTTACTCAATCACGTCATAACCACTTAACAGATTTCTATGAAATTTGGTATATAGATAGATTATGGCCTGGATTAAAACATAGGCTACTTTTTATTGACACGCCACGCGTGCGAAGCTGTCGGCGGAAGCTAGTTAGTATAAAAGGAAGAACCGAGCTTGTCTTTGTGAGCCAAAGCACAATAACAGCTCCACGCTATATTGAGGAGGTCAAAAAAGATAAGTTCTCCCTTTTGCATTGAGTGCGGGCTTCAAGATGATGCAAGGCAATGCTCTATACTGTACTGTATAATTTAATAAACTTTATTATTAAAATAATTATATTGAGGGTGCTTTGTGATTCATATTATGGTATACCGTTAAGGGGTTATTCTAAACATTAAATAAACAACTTATTCTGAAAATAAACACATATACCGAAGTACCCTGTGCGTAAACGTTTAAATGAGAGCAGAGTACTAATTAGACAATATATAGCTAAATGTATAATAGCTGAACCAAACACGTAGGAGTTAGATCCAGATGTGCGTAAATCGGAAAGTAGGGTGACTTCTCATAGCATCTAAAGCACAGCTTTTAAATATCAAAGCATACTAACTATTATCTACTACGTCATTATCCTATCAGCCATAAGGACGTCCACTGCTGAACATCTAGGCCTCCCCCATAGCCTGCCACCAATGGTAAACTTGCAAGTATTAGCACAGTATAAGAAATATTCTTTATAACACATTTGCTCGTAAAGGGTCTCTTATTTCACCAATTTAAATATAGTAATGTATGTCATTACATACTTGTGCGTTATTGTAATGTAAAACGCACGAGTTTCTTTTTAATAAGGTAAATCAAGATGCTCCGTCTAAAACGAACGGTACTTTTTTAAATCTTAGCAAAGAGTTTTTATGTCAGAAAAGTGGTCAACATTTTATGAATAAAATTAACTTTGGGAGATAAAATAACATTTATTTCTTTAATTTAATTAATTTTGATAATAAATTACAACCATTTATATGTAACAAAAACAAAAAAATATTAATTTACTTTATTAGTAATACTGGCTGTTTTAGTGCCTTAGCCTTAAAACAAGCGGTGATGCGCGCGCATCGCTTATTTGTGAACAAGTAAATAACAAGTAGAAATTGTTGAAATTGTTTGTAACTTGTTACATATACCTAATCCTACATATTTGCCGACCTGCACGATTCTATTATTTACGACATAAAATAGAGTCAAAGTGCATCGACGGAATCAGCCGACGCTGCACCATTGCAACACGCCGGACACCGCCGCACGTCATCGGAGCCGAGCCCCGCGCACCGCGTCGCCGCCGGCTTCACTTCGGTTCACACATCGAACCAGTCAAGTAGTTATAACTTAGTTCGTAAAATCTATATTGTAAAATCCTGAATAAATTAGTATTCCAGAATCGGTTTTTTTTTGGGAACCCCGGGCGTCGTTCCTATATTTGGCGCAGGCGGTAGGATAATCCGGGTCATTCCAGGAAATCCAGGAGGAAAATCCAGGAGTGATAGACTTTTCAAGGTCGAGCCGGGTCATCCACACTCAGGCGTTCGCCGGGAATCAAGAAATCGATTACCTCCCAAGAAGTACCGAGATGCAGATTATGTAAGTCCACTGAATTTTCTCCAGTACTTGCTTTCCTTCCTAAAATTAAGTCCTTTTTTTTAACTCATAAATTTTTCGATCAAGAAAATTAACGAGTCTTATGAGTAGTAGAAACAGTTTAATTGATAGTAATAGGGATTTAGAAAATTTAGATATTAGTACCGATAGTAGTAATTTCAGTTTAAGTAGTTTTTCTGAAAATAGCACAATGACTACCAGCTTAGATAGTATTTGCAAAGCTCTACGATTGGTCCCAGAATTCGATGGGAATCCCAATGTGTTAGTTAGATTTGTTAATTTGTGTGATCAGTTAGTAGCTACATACGGAATAGACGGAAATCCTTTAAATAATTCGGGATTATTAAATGGTATTCTTAATAAAGTCGTGGGCGCAGCAGCACGACAGATCAATGCGAACGGCATCCCGAATGATTGGAGTAGCATCCGTAATTCTCTCATAAATAATTTTGCTGATCAGAGAGACGAAACAGCCCTCTACAACGATTTGGCGATTTTAACACAAGGTTCTAGCACCCCTCAAGAATTTTATGAGAGGTGCCAAAATCTTTTTAGCACAATCATGACTTATGTGTCCTTGCATGAATCCTTGCCTACTACCATAGATGCTAAGCGGGAATTGTATAAAAAACTAACCCTCCAAGCCTTTTTACGCGGTTTGAAGGACCCTCTAGGATCACGCATTAGGTGCATGCGTCCTGAAACAACTGAAAAGGCTCTGGAATATGTGCATGATGAAATGAACACTATGTATATTCAGAGTAGGAATGTGTATTTTCCTGATAAGAAAATAGGTGATAGTCAGAGAAACCAATTTGATAATTTTAAAGTGCCCAATCAAGTTTTTCAGCCCTTCAGGCCCATGAATTTTAATATGCCTTCAGGGCCTAGCTCACAGTCTTTCAGACCACAGTTTTTACAAAGGCAGCCCCCATCATTTAAAACGCCTTTTAACCAGCCGAGAATGCCTTCACGCACTCAACAAATATTCAGTGCTCAGCCGAAAAATTATCAGCGTGGCTTTCAAATGCCTCCTAGGCCGCAACCCTCTTTTCATGGCCCTAAGCCTATGAGTGGTGTATCACACTTTGTCACTAGGGACAGACCGACACCAGCGGGACCCAGTGGTTGGAACTGGGCTAAGCAAGGCAATCCACCCCCTTCCAATTATTTTAAAACTAAAGATGTTAATGTAAATGAGTGTTTGACTTATGACTGTGACGGTTATGAATACTATGACTATGGTGACTATGACTATTACGACGATTATTACAACGAATATTACAACTACCCCACTGACTATGACTATCCCTGCCAACCAAATAGCAGTGTTAGTGTACAGGAAGTAGATGACGAACAACCCCAGCCTGAGTCGAAAACCGAGGATTTTCACAAAGTTACGACTATAAAAAAGTCAAAATAGAATTAAATTTACAGACTCAGAGACAGTTACCCTATATTCATATAGCAAACCCTCCATTAAATTTTCTCATTGATACAGGCGCGAATCAATCATTTATTAGTCCAGAGGCTGTGGAAAATTATTTCTCACATGTACCCCTTAACTACGATCCATTCGAAGTTACAAACGTTCACGCTACTAGTAGAAATGAGTATTCTATAACTCTTCCATGCTTTTCAGAATTTAAAGATTCGGAAAATATTAAGTTATTCGTGTATAGGTTTCACAATCATTTTGACGGGTTAATAGGTATGGATTTATTAACCAAATGGGAAGCTAAACTCGACCTTAAAGATTTAGTGCTTATTACCAAAACCGCAGTGAACCCTATTTGCTTTTATAACTCGCGAAACTTGAATCTTTACGAAGATATCATACCAGCAGAATCATCCAAATTGGTTAGACTACCGATTAACGCCCCGGACGGCGAAGTTTTTATTCCGGAACAGATTATTTGTAACTGTGTGATTAGCGAGTGCTTAACCACAGTTAGTAAAAGCCGTGGTATAGTAGAGGTTTTAAATAACACCCAGAACGATATAATTTTATCGTTAGATCACGCGACGCAAGCGACCGTATTCACTATGGAGTGCACGCGCACCGAATCTATTACGTCACGCGCTAGGGATGTTACCGCGCGATTGCGAACTGACCATTTAAATGCAGAGGAAAAGGCCAACTTACTCGCCCTTTGTTCTAATTACGCCGATGTATTTTATATCGAGGGTGAAGCGTTAACGTTCACGAATAAAATTAAGCATAAAATTAGGACTCATGACGAAATACCCGTTTACACAAAGAGCTATCGTTACCCTTACATACATCGTGAGGAAGTCCAGGATCAAATATCAAAAATGTTAGACCAGGGTATTATCCGACCATCGGAGTCTGCGTGGAGCTCACCTATTTGGATTGTTCCGAAGAAGATGGACGCTTCGGGTAGACAAAAATGGAGATTAGTGATAGACTTTCGTAAGGTTAATGAAAAGACTATTGACGACAAGTATCCCATTCCCAACATCAACGACGTACTTGATAAGTTAGGGAAATGTCAGTATTTTACGACACTAGACTTAGCATCGGGATTTCACCAAGTTGAGATGGATCCCGCCGACATACATAAGACAGCATTTTCCGTGGAAAATGGAAAATTTGAATACTTAAGAATGGCCATGGGATTGAAGAACAGCCCTAGCACCTTCCAACGTGTCATGGACAACGTCCTTCGAGGTCTAAATAACGTAATTTGCCTCGTATACTTAGATGACATCATAGTTTTTTCCACGTCACTACAGGAACATATGGTAAACCTTGAAAAAGTATTTCAGAGACTAAGAGAATCTAATTTTAAAATTCAACTCGATAAATCAGAGTTCCTCAAACTCGAGACCGCATACCTAGGACATGTTATCACTAGAGAAGGAATTAAACCTAACCCCGATAAGATTTCTGCAATACAGAAATATCCTTTACCTAAAACTCCTAAAGAAATAAAATCATTTTTAGGTCTTATCGGTTACTACCGTAAATTCATTCCCGACTTTGCCAGGATAACTAAGCCCTTAACGCAGTGTTTAAAGAAAGGTAGAAAGATTACATTTGACTCTGAATATGTTAATAGCTTTGAAAAATGTAAAACTCTTCTGACAAACGACCCCATATTAAGATATCCTGACTTTGACCGTGACTTTATTCTTACGACCGATGCATCTAATTTTGCTATAGGTGCAATTCTTTCGCAAGGTCCCTCGGGCTCCGATAAGCCCATAGCGTACGCATCACGTACTTTAAATGAAAGCGAGATAAACTATAGCACCATAGAAAAAGAATTACTTGCTATCGTGTGGGCGACAAAGTACTTTCGTCCTTATCTCTATGGCCGTAAATTCAAAATCTTTACCGACCACAAACCCTTACAATGGGTTATGAACTTAAAGGAGCCTAACTCTAAGTTGACTAGATGGAGACTTAAATTAAGTGAATATAACTTTACTACCGAACATAAGCCCGGTAAGAAAAATACCAACGCCGATGCTCTCTCTCGCGTTGAGATCTGTAACGAAGAGACTAACTCTATGGCCGGTAATACATCAGAAGTACCACCACCTATCCCCAACGACTCTGACTCAAGAACGGAGACTGTACATACTTCCGACGAAAACCCTATCCTTGAAATTCCCTTGACTGACGAGCCCTTGAATAAATTCAATCGTCAGCTTATCATGACGATAGTAGGTGACGTCAAGAAGCGCGCGTCAGCGACCAAGCCATTCGACACTCACACACGTACTTCCGTACAGTTATCTGAATCTAACTTAGAACAAGATTTAATTAATGTTATAAAGGAGTATGTTAACCCTAAAATTAAGACAGGTATGCTTATTAACCCTCCTTTAGGTATGTATAAGATCCTCCCTATTTTACAGGATACATTCAAAAGCTCATGTATGAAATTGGTACTTGCAAAAAAGGAACTTGAAAATGTCAAAGAATATCTCAGACAGCAGGAGATCATTCGTAATTACCACGAAGGTAAAACTAACCATCGCGGCATTAACGAATGCTACCTAGCCCTTTCAGCCCGTTACTACTGGCCCCGAATGAAAGATCACGTGACCAAATTCATAAATGATTGTACGATTTGCGGACAAGCTAAGTACGATAGACATCCCATTAGGCCCAAGCTCAATATAGTGCCACCAGCTACAAGGCCCTTTGAGATAGTGCACATGGACAGCTTCACTGCCCAAAATGAGAAATACGTTACTTTAATAGACGTTTTCTCAAAGTATGGTCAGGCCTACCTACTTAGAGACGGCACAGCGCTCAGTGTAATACAGGCTTTATTAACATTTAGCACGCATCATGGCTTACCGCTCACTATTATCACAGATCAAGGTACTGAATTTACTAATCAGATGTTTTCAGAATTTTGTAAGGTTCATAAAATCATTCATCATCAAACCTTAGCACATTCACCTAACGCTAATGGAAATATAGAACGTTTTCATTCGACTTTACTTGAACATCTGCGCATTTTAAAATTAAAACAAAAAGATCAGCCCGTTATCAATTTAATGCCATACGCTTTGATTGCCTATAATAGTTCGGTACATAGCTTCACTAAGTGTAAACCATATGACCTCATACTGGGACATACTGACCCACGTGACCCAACTGACATCGACATTACAGGACATTTGTTACAACAATATTCACAATCCCACAGAGAGCAGATGATACAAGTCTATGATCTCATAAACGAGACATCTCTCGCTAATAGGACCGCGATTATTGAAAATCAGAATAAAACTCGCGAATCCGAGGTTGAGTACCAACCCGACCAACAGATTTTTATCAGTAATCCTTGTGCTAGTAGATCTAAGCTCGCACCTAGATACACACAGGATACTGTTTTAGCTGACCTTCCTATTCACATCTATACATCTAAGAAAAAAGGTCCCATCGCGAAGAATAGGTTGAAACGAGTCCCTAAGACAGCGAAATTGTTACAGGATGCTGACCCTGTTGCTGTCACTCCTGACTCTAATACAGACTCACGGACAGGAGATAAAACTTGAAGGACTTTGAGACGGACCAGGACTTTTACCCTTCAAACTAGGACCCATGCGACTAACAACTCATTATTATACGTTTTTACAATACATTGAACTAAAAGAAATAGACTCTAACATTACCTTAGTAAGGTTGCAACTCGCTGAAATAAAAACCAAGGTAGATAATTACACGTACGCAGTCTACGAAACTCAGCTAGATCACTTAAATAACGAATTAAATAACGCAGAGCTTCAATTAAAAACTTTAGAGCCAACTCGTTTTAGAAGAGGTTTAGTAGATAGCCTTGGATCAGTTATTAAGAGTATTACAGGGAATCTAGATTATACAGATGCTGTAAAATACAATGATGCCCTTTCAGTTCTAAGAAAAAATCAAGATAAAATCGTTTCAGAACATAATCATCATATCAGTCTCAGTCGAGATTGGATGGATGAACAAAATAAAATTATTGCTAAAATCGTAGATAATCAAGTTAAAATAAATAAAACATTGCTGATGCTAATTGACCCCGATTCGTATCCGCGACACGAGTTAATTAAACTAGCTAAATTCGCACAAATATTGGCGATAACTAGCAACAACATAGGTAGCTTAGTAAGTGAAATAAGTAGGTTAGAAAATGCGCTAGCATTTTGCAAGGCTTCGCAAACTCATCATTCGATGATAGGTATAGAAGTAATGAAAAATATGTTAGGTAAACTGAAAACTTTTTACATTAAAGATCAGTTATTAGACTTAGAAATTAGAGAATACTACGACGTTATAAAACCAGCATCGTTTTATAACGGAGATCAATTAGTTTTTGCTTTTAAGTTTCCCGTGGTATCACCACTAGTTTATACTTTATATAAGTTGGTTATAGTTCCGAATAAAAATAGGCAGGCTGTCATCCCACCTTTCCCATTCCTCGCAATTACTGGAAATATTCACGTGTACATAGAGGCTGAATGCCTGAAATTAGGTACGAGGTACATCTGTGAAGATCAACTCAACCATCAACTGAAGTCTCAACCTGACTGTATCAGCAACATCATCCAAGGAGAAATGACCAAAGGAAAACCCTGCGAGATGACTACTATCGATCTGATGAAACCCGCCATGGAAAAACTGGACGACCGCCACTACGCCGTCGTGTTCCCTCAACCAACTCAAGTTCGACTCACATGTGAACGAGACGAACTCAACACGCTCACCGGCAGCTATCTAGCAACTATACCGCACAACTGCAAACTACGTACAGATGACTTCACCATTGTCAATGTCAATGACCATATCCAAGGACAACCTTTGAAGATATCCAGAGTTCCAGATCACCAGGACGAAGTACCTTCACCTGCACCCCACATCAAGATCAATTCAATCAACCTGAGAAAACTGCACGATCTTCAAGATAAAATACACCTACAAGATCCTGTGTATATAGAACAACCCACATCGTTCTATCATACAACCATACCTTTCTACAGTATACTATCCGGTGCGCTTGTACTCACTATCATTGTACTATATCGTAGATTCTTCATACGCCGAACAAATGAAACATCGAAGACTGAGATAGAATTAACTCAGGTGGCGCCAACTTACGCTGTACCAGACTCATCCCTTAACCAGAGGAAGCTGCCAACGACATTTTTTCCCAATCTTCAAAAATAGTCGTTGATCTCAGGGGGGAGATGTTACATATACCTAATCCTACATATTTGCCGACCTGCACGATTCTATTATTTACGACATAAAATAGAGTCAAAGTGCATCGACGGAATCAGCCGACGCTGCACCATTGCAACACGCCGGACACCGCCGCACGTCATCGGAGCCGAGCCCCGCGCACCGCGTCGCCGCCGGCTTCACTTCGGTTCACACATCGAACCAGTCAAGTAGTTATAACTTAGTTCGTAAAATCTATATTGTAAAATCCTGAATAAATTAGTATTCCAGAATCGGTTTTTTTTGGGAACCCCGGGCGTCGTTCCTATATTTAACTGCTTTATCAAGTGATTAAACATTTATTCGTTTCAGAACGTCTGAGTTTTATTTATTTCCTCGCTAATATGTTATAAAACGTCGTATGACATACGTGCGCTTAAATAATTACAGCCTCTACTTTCTTGTAGCCCTCGCCTACGGCTCGGGCTAGTAATATCGGCTCGGCTGTAATGTTCAACTTACCGCACTTCTTACATCTTAATGTACTATTACAAGTAACTTTTTAGATAAGTATTAAGTTGAAAAATTACTTTTTCAAAAGAAGTTTTTATAAAGTTCTTAATTAGAACCGCAAGCAGATTCAAATGAGCCCAAAACTAGTAGCCCACTACAATCTATTCAGAAGATCACCATCATGAGATCACTTCCATGGTACTATATTATTGCATTGCCACCAATATTGATCGTTTCGTCACCTAGGCCCTGTCAGAAAACCAGCGCTGCATCGTATCCACCGTGGTACGAGACAGCTTATGCTGAGACAGGGACCTTTTTGTCCCCACGCAACACCAGTATTGTCTGTCTGAGTGAATCTTGACTTTGCCTTTGTTTTTATTGTTTTTTTTATTGTGTGTGATGTCAAGTGGGTTCAAATAAATATATTTTCTTTCTTTCTTCTTAAAGTTAAATATGTATTCCAAATTTAAATGCGTATACAATGTTTCGTGTCTGTGCAATTAAAACATTACCCTCCTTTGCGCAGTTGGGTAGAAAGTAGCCTATGTTACTCACGGTGAATGTAGCTTTCCAATTGTGCAAGAATTTTGAAATCGTACCAGTAGTTTTCGAGTTTATTCATTATTGTTTTTTATTTATTCATTCATTGCGAATGAAAATTTGAACAAAATACATGCTAATAAATATACTATATAGGTACTAATATTACTAACATAGATGGTATTTAAGTTTTATAACCTAACCTAACTAACCTTGTACAAATGGACTTGTAAACTATTGTCTGATTTAATAAATGAATTGAATTACAAACATACACACAAAAATACAAATCTTTATTATAAATACGGGATTTATCACGTACCGTCTTATCGGTGTTTCGACCGACAATGTTTCGGTTCAATTCGTGAACCTTCATCAGGGTGAGTGCGATCCGCTCCGAATAACGTCTCGCCTCGCACTGCGCGCGAGTGGACGGGCGGGGTGGTGGGGATTGGGTCAACGAAAGCACAGTGCGTTGACCCGCTGTGTCATCATCATTATCATCACTGCTGCTCTCTTCTGTAGTTCTTGGTACAGGCAAACACACAACACTAACTATGTCTCTACCAGGTTCACTCACTCTTCTGTCACTTGCATCATGAAGACATGGCCTCCAGGCCGGCGGTAGAACCCATCCTCTATCCCTGTTAAAGTTCGGCACACGAAACACCGATAAGACGGTACGTGATAAATCCCGTATTTATAATAATGATTGAAATCAATCACGAAAGTTTTCTAAGTAAAATACAAATCTTTCCTTTTTATAATATTAGTATAGATATAGATGTAGTCTGTGTGTACCATAAGGCTTTAGGCACATAAGGGAGCTTCTTATTTTGAATGAAACTCCAACGTTTTTTGTAATATATAATTTTGACAAAAGGTGAGAAATACGTAGTACAGCGTGCTTGAAGAGCGAGGAAAGACTGAAAAATGATTTGCTTAGAGGAACTACGATATTTAGGTTTAGCGCCTTACAAAATTAACATAAATCACAACAAGGTGTTTTTGCTATTATAAAGGCTCGGGTCGGAACATCTTCCGGCCCCGGGAATAAAAAATAACATAGTTTACGGCTAGCTTATAAGAAAAATATTGACTCAAATTATTACACCAAAAAAAATTAAACTTTAGCTAGGTACTTAAATTTTAGCAAAGGCAAAAAGATTAAACTCTAAATTCTTCTGCCATGGGAGAGGACAAAGTCTTGTAAGCGGTCTTCGCACACAGCCCTTCGTGGGTGTGACGTCTGCAACTCTTGAAATTCCATCTGGTTCAGGAAACAAACGGGCAACACGTCCAAGACGCTAGCACAGCGGTGGAGCACCGTCCTCTTGAAACAGGACCCGGTCGTCGAGTTGCAGCTTGTCCGAATTAGCTTTCCATTTTGTTCTCTGCTGGAGCTCAGCGACATACTCTCTTTGCCATCTTTTCCAAAAATGTTGACAAAGCCGCTCAATCCGAGCATATCGTTGGAGTGATGACTCTGGTCTGGTCTGGTCCAGATCGGGAGAAGGCATTGCGTTTAGCGGTCTGCCAATGAGGAAGTGCCCTGGGGAAAGGGAAAGTAGGTCGCTAGGACAGGCAGGCAAGGGACACAAGGGACGACTGTTTAGTATAGCCTCCACTTGCGCAAACAAGGTTGACAGCTCTTCAAATGTCAAATGACTATTTCCTACGACGCGGTGCAAATGGTGCTTAGCGGATTTTACGCCAGCTTCCCATATGCCACCGAAGTGAAGAGCGTAAGCAGGTGAGAAATGAAATTTTATGCCTTTCTGACTTGCAAAATCAGACAGAGGTTCTGAAGCAGATTTAATAAACTCGCCTATTTCTTTCGCAGCAGCGACAAAGTTGCGACCGTTGTCGCAGAATATTTCCGCTGGCTTTCCTCGACGAGCTATAAATCGACGAAGTGTCATGATAAATGCATTTTTAGTTAAATCACTTACGGCCTCTAAGTGGATACATTTGTAACGCAAACATACAAATAAACAGAGGTAGCATTTAATTAAACGGCTACCTCGACCTTTACGATTAAGAATAAGAAAAGGTCCTGCCATATCTATACCTACAGACATAAATGGATACTGAGGTGTGATGCGTTGACGGGCAGATCACCCATCTTTGGCAACAATGTTTTACCGCGTAAACGCACACAACGTACGCATTTGTTTACGGTGCGCCACGCCAAGTACCTACCATTGACTGGCCATACGTACTCACGGACGGCAGCTAGCAGTAACTATGCACCTGCATGCATGTTACGCAAATGCTCCCTTTCAAATATTAGTTTTGTTAAATGATGTGACGCATGCAAGAGAATCGGATGTTTTTTATCGTAGGCATAATCTGAAGCACTAATACGTCCACCGACTCGAATTAACCCTACATCGTCAAGAAACGGTGACAAAGACAGTACTTTACTTTTCAATTGTAAAGGTTTATTTTTTAATAAACAATCGTACTCGACGGCGAACGATTCACGCTGCGCCACCATACAAACGCTGCGCCACCATACAAAGATAGTGAAATGACTCATTCTATTCATCAACAGTCAATATACCCGTAATTTTACTGCCTTTATTTTTTAAGTTATTTATAAATGTTTTTATATACGCAACTGTTCTTTGAAGTTTTATTAGTTTAGAGTAATTTTCGAAATTAATTATGTTTTTGTTTATGATGACCGTGTTAGATTTTGTCTCAGGTAAATGATCAATTTTAGCATTCAACAAAGGCCATTCCGACTCGTCATTAGTTAAGAAACTAGGTCCAGTCCACCATAATGGCATGGATAATAACTGGAGGGCATCCACCCCCGCGAAATTAAATCGGCAGGGTTGGCTGTAGTCGGTACATAGCGCCATGATGATTTATCCGATAGTTCTATTATTTCAGCAATACGATTCGCAACAAATGCCTTTACTTTATTTAGATCGCCTATTATCCACGCAACTACTATGCTGGAATCACACCAGTGCACGACACGTGTAGGCGCATACCTAAGCGACTGCAATACTGACCTACCTAGTTTGGCGGCGAGCAGTGCAGCGCACAGCTCTAAGCGAGGTACAGTCGTAGGCTTTAGTGGTGCAACCTTAGATTTGGAAGTCAGTAATCGACAAGTGACGTGACCTTGTACGTCAGTCGATCGCATGTATATGCATGCCCCGTATGCATTTAGAGATGCATCACTGAAAACATACATTTCGGTTTTGTGGGTGAATCGCACAAAACTCGTCTAGGGATTTCTACATTTTTTAAGGACAACATGCCTTTGTAAAATCCATCCCAATCTTTACTTATATCCAGTGGAACAGACTGCTCCCAATCCAGTTTGTGTTTCCACAATTTTTGCAGCAACATTTTAGGTGTTATGATGAAAGGACTTAACAAACCTAAGGGGTCAAAGATCTTGAAAGCATTAGACATAATTACGCGCTTTGTTATGACATTCGATTCAGTTATGTTTTTTAAAGGAAAATTAAATGTATCATTTGCTGGACACCATCCCAACCCTAAAGTGCTCGATGATTCACTTATCATTAAATTTTGTTGAGTATTTGAGTCAGGATCCACAAATAAGTTTTTTAAGTTACTCTTGAATTTACGCAAATTAAAACAACCGGTACTTAATGTACGAGTGACTTCACCCTGAATGTACCTTAACAGCTGTTCGTCGTCGGCGCCTGTGATAAGGTCGTCGACGTAAAAATCATGTTTTATTATGGTTTTTATAAGTGAATGATCGTGCGCCTCGCTTCATTGAAGTAAGCAGCGCGTGCTTAGATAGCTTGCGCTCGCGGTTCCGTACGTCAAAGTGTTCAACCGTAACGTTCTTATAGACTCTGACTCATCATCCCTCTACACAATGAGCTGCAAATCCCGGTCTCTATCATCTACCTGAACTTGTCTATACATTTTCTCGATATCGCCAGTTAATAGGTATTTGAAATGACGCGCTCGAATTAATATACTGAATAATGAGTCTTGAACGTTCGGTCCCACCATCAAGATATCATTTAGTGAATATCCAGAAGACGATTGCTCCGAGCCACTATACACTACGCGAAGCTTGGTATATTCACTGTCCTGCTTTAAAACAGCATGGTGACAGAGAAAATACGAAGGGATAGGTTTTATTATGGCCGACTCAGACAAATGTCCGAGTGCAGCGTATTCATTTATGAAGTTTGAGTACTCTGATTTTAATACAGGATTCCGTCTGAACGTTTTTTCGAGACTGAACAATCGCCTTTTGGCTATCCCATAAGTATCGCCTAGGCAATCTGGAGAAGACGACAGGGGCAACTTAACGCAGAAGCGACCATCGTCCAGTCTTTTCATATTTTCTAAAAAGTGCCTTTCACAAATTTCATCATTTTCTGTTTCGATTTTAGCAAATGGAACCTCTTCTAGATGCCAAAATCTTTCTAACGAGGTGTGTATTTCGTCTGACGTAATCGTGGCGTGATTACTTTTAACGCTGGTTAACGTAACCAGTGAATCTACCGGGCCAGACACCAACCATCCTAATTTAGAGCTGCGTAACTTAGGAACCCTAGGACCAAGACATTTTTGCTCGTTACCTAAAACATCCCAAAAAACATCAGCGCCGATCAACATGTCAACAGACGCCGGTTTATAAAAGGTTGGATCGGCCAGCTGGATGCCGTCAGGTATTTTTAGATTATTTACGTTTAGCGATGATCTCGGTAAATTACTTGTTAGCTAATTTAGAACAAAACAAGACAACACTACCTTAAATTCTGTATTTCGCGACTTTAATTGAACGTCACATTTTTCGACTACCCTATCCGAACAATTATTGCCAATCCCAATGACCTTTAGCGCGTCTATAGGACATGAATCGAGTGATAGTTTTTGCTGTAGTCGTTTCGTTATAAACGATGACTGACTGCCACAGTCTAATAATGCACGAATTACTTGTGTTTCATTTGTTTTAGGATTTACTACCTCGATTAAGGCGGTGGATAACAGTACTTCAGTGCATTTTTGATTTGATAAGTTTACGGTGGTTATTTCGTCCTGATCACAACTGTCTGTGGAGGCGTGGTTTACCACTGGCTGCTCCGGGTTATGCAACACGACATTCGCGCTCGGGGTGACCTTGTCGTAAACAATTTTTACATAACTTATATAATTTAACGTCGGCTAGCCGTTCATCAATGCTCTTATCTTTAAATGCAGAACAGTCATAAATTCTATGATTCATTCCGCAAACAATGCAAATGAATGTTGATTTTGACTTATCATTGTTTACACTTGCAAATGATTTTGTTTGATTTGATTTTTCTTGTATATTTTTGATTGTATTATAGTTTTTATTATTTCGATTGTTATTGTTATTATTTTGGTTAATATGATCAGAACCACGCGATGTACTAGATGATGATTTATTTATGTTATTGTTACGATTGAGTGATTCCAAGACATCCGCACGATCTGTGAGTATTTTAAAAAAGTTATCTATAGTAGGCTGACCATCAACCGTGTTTAGGTATTCTTCCCATTTGGCTAGCGTTTGAGTGTGTAGTTTCGACGACATCATAAAAATTATTAGAGTATCCCACATGTCTATAGGTTGACCGAGACTGCGTAAGGCGCGTAATTTTTTAGCAACTGTATCCACTAGAAACCGAAGCGACTTCTCAGTCTCACTAGTAGCAGGCTCGATACTAAATAAGGCGCTTAAATGGTGATTTGTCAACAACCTTTTGTTGTTGTAACGGTCGCAAATCAACTTCCAAGCCTCCTCGTATGTGTCAGAAGATATTTCTAAATTGGAAATGACCCTGGCAGCAGCCCCTTCTAAATAGGATACCAAGTAGTGGTACTTTAGAACAGGCGATATTTTATCATTGTCATGGATTAAACTCTTAAATGTGTCGTGAAATTCAAGCCAGCGGAAATATGCACCATCAAATTTTGCGATATTTATTTGAGGCAACTTAACACCTATGTCCCTACGATCGTGAGAACACTGAGGCATGTGCATAATAGATTTCCGCCTGTGATCATCTTCAGCCTTATTATATTTATCAATAATATTTTTAGCTGTGGCGATATTTAGAATAAACTCATGCTCAATATTCTCTCGATCTTCTAGTTCTTTAGATAAATTTGTGTGATTCAGAACCTCAATCTCCTCTTGCAAGCTATCAAAACGTGTCGATAAGGTATCAAACTTTTGAAGTCTTAAATTCAGCTCAGTTAATTCCATAGACGTTAATTGAGGAATTTGTACTAGATTTACTAAATAGTTTTTAAAGGAGAACGGGCATAAGTGTATGGAAGCTGGTCTACCTTGCAATAAAAATGAGTCATATGTCAATATAAAGGTAATTCTATGTATTTTCATATGTAGAAAGTCGCATTTCTCTAAGTATTGTCCGATCTGAGTTCTACTAAAAATTGAATCTGATAATATTTAGTGCCAAACATTGAATATCGTGGTAATTAAAAAAACATTTTGTGTAATGTAATGATTTTATTTAAGTTAGGTAAGTAGTAATACAAATAAAAACAACATCTTCTTAAAAAATCAAAACAATATGTTATTAAACATTATCATCATCATCATCATCGATGAGAATACTGTTAAGGAACAATGCAGGTTCATTGAACCCTTCATGACGGGCATAACCTACGTACCATATAATTGACAGTACATGGGCACAAGTACCTATAGTACGTCGCCCTGTCAAGCAGGTACAATAATATTGTGTAATATTGTTATTAATATTATTGATTAATATATAACAAAAATATTTCCTGGCTCGGACATGTCGAGACTGTATACGTCCACGTAATAGCCAAGCCTCTTCGTTGATATCATATTGTGCCAAGTCTTCTAGAGCGTTATCTCTATACGTCTCGATTATATAAAGACCATTTTGTAAGTGCTCGCTACAATATGATCGAGCGAGCTTTAACTGGTAAGTTCCCAAGGCAAAATGTATGACTTGTTCTTCACTAAGCCTTGGGAAGTTTTCTATTTCATTTGCTTCGATTCGCATGAAGTCTGCTCTCCTATAATTCAATCTCTTTGCTTCAACATAATTGTGCAATGTGTTTGGTATGTGTATTTTAGCTCTTATTGAATTCAAAAAGGCTGCTGCGTGTGAACTATCTTCGATGGGGGCGTGGAAGTGGTTTAGAATGGCTGCAGCTATTTTGAAGTCAACAAACATTTTTGGCAACGTTTTATTAAAATAGTTTTGACGCAAAAGTTTAAAATCTCGCTTAAATCTCCCATTTACTACTTCCACCACCCATCGGCACATGGTGACCAAACGAGACTGATTAGCTTGTTCTGTAGTGAGTTGATTTACTCTTCTGTCTTTAGTTGGTGGCACATGATGTTCGT
The DNA here is from genome assembly GCA_918857605.2 of Philereme vetulata. NCBI lineage: Eukaryota > Metazoa > Arthropoda > Insecta > Lepidoptera > Geometridae > Philereme > Philereme vetulata. Next base: position 7,270,720 of record OU975473.1, on the reverse strand, counting down.
AGCCACAAGCTTCTATATCCTGCAAACTATCTCTAAATCCTCTATCTAGGATAAACGCATCATTACGTTCGAGTAACCAATGCAGCGGCTCATCTTCGTTATTCATTATTTCACTCATGATCTGGGCATCGGTTCTGGTAGCGGCAAATGGCCCTTTGACATCTAATATATAGCCGTCCGTGAATACCATTAAAAACGGCTTCAACAAGTTTTGATATTTGTGTAAGCTGTATGACAGCCGTTGAAACAAAAAGTTGGAGCTTTTGTTAATATATATATATGTACCGTCACATATAATTATGGCTTTGATGTTTTCATCGTTTCCAAATAAAGCCCTTGGAATTGTTAAGTTTCTTTGAAGGATATCATTTCTGGTAATGTGGTCCACACCTAGATGCAGCACAACGTAATCGTTGCTCAGACATTCTCGAACTATAGGCAAAAAACGTTCTAGTTTTCGACGAGACATATGAAATAACGTTGCCAGTCTCTCATCAGAGTCTCCAGTTCTAAGTTTTGTTAAATAGATGCCTAATGCAGTTCTAGGCTGGTTACAACGTTCACTTAGTGACGGAGTTTGTTCTAATATAGCTTCGAACTGATCGTAAGTGCGCCCAGTCCATAAGTGCATCTCTTCATTAGACAAGGTGCCTCTGTTTTCGAAGTCGATTCTGGGCTGGTTGTTAGCAGCCATTCTCATGAAGTCACAGAGCGATGTAAACTGAGCGTCATTAAAATCATGTGTCACATTACATATTTGCGGCAGGTTGCTCCATTCATTATTTTGTAAGTGTTCTGTACACACCCTAGCGCTATCAGGAATAAAAAGCTTGCTCTCACAAAATTCATTAATTCTTATCGCGTTTGGTATATGATTACGGGTAATATTAGCACAGTTGTTGTAAATACAATGCACCGAAGTGTTCGGTGCCCTCGTGTATTCTTGAGAGTGCAATGTACCAGGCGCTCGCGCCGCTTGCTGTGCAGGTCTATGATCACGCTCAGTCCTCTGCCAACATCGGTGACACAAGCTTCGAGTACTGTCGAACACCACCTGAAAATAATAACAATTAATACTTAAAATAAATAAATCCTATGCCTAACTACTCAATATAATAAAAATAAAAGGTAACTAACCTCCAACACAGCATGTTGTTGTATAAACGCGGCGAACTCTGGTCGTTCCCTTTGCAGGTTATCAGCCAAGATATGCTGCTGGTACCGTCCGCGGTAAAGTCCTCGACGACACATCACACAGTTTCGAAAAACTTCCATTATCGGTAGGCAGTTCAAAAGTCAATAAGTCGAGCCAAAGTTAACACATTAGGGAAAGAAACAGGGTCCAAAAGCAAGCCAGGGTCAGTAAAAACAGAGAAAGAAGTTCAAACACAGCACTATCGTAACAAGACGTGACGTAGCCACTCACTTGATGCGATGCGACTGATTATTGTAGCCGTCCGGCGCGGCGCGTACACAACCGTTCCCCTCCCCCGCGTACGCATCCCTCTCCCCACGGCCCTTACATCGCTCTTCTCCCTTCTCGCTCTTGCTACTGCATTGTATAGGAGCCTTTATGTATGGATATAGTAATCGTGAAACCGTTATTTTATGTTCTTTAAAACAAAAAATGCTGGTGTTTGCATGGCTGTAACTCAAAACGGACAGACTTTTGGGGAAAGTTCCAATAGTATATTTTGATGTACTATTGTATGCCAATTCGAAAATGTGCTGCTCATTTTTATTGGACTGTAGACCAGGATGCCCGTTCTCCTTTAGTTGACCTTTTACAGAGCTACGTCTACGGTATAGCTCTTCCAAAGCTGAGACATCGACACCCTTAGCGGAAGTCATTACGAAAATAATAATTTAATAAGTTATAAAATGTCACGCTCCTCAGAACGGTGTATCGCTTGCCGCTCCGCTCAGCACCAGTTGCAGCCGCCGACCGCGTCGCGTGACGTAAGACCTAGCTCGCGCCAGCCGCCTTTTAATCACCTGCAAAGCACAGGCCGTAACGTAAACAAGCGAATTTACAATGAAGAACGCGGAATGATGCTAATTCAATCAAAATTTAGGATTTTAAAATACCCGCTATCTATTACGCACCGCGTTGATCACGTGCACGCTTAGATAAATTGATAAAAATTTACATTAATCAAGTAAAACTACTAAAAATATATTAAATGAGATAAAACTAATATATAAAAAAAACACTTGCTAATCGCAATGAAAGCTATTTAAATTAGGAATTTAGAGTGATTATTGAGGGTAGGTTGGTAAGGAAAGGGCACTTAACTTTTCGCAGACCGCAGCTCCCGGCGTGAATCTTCGGCTGATCCACTGACCACAATCAATGATTTCCAATCAATTGACCACTGAAGTCCTGATAAATTGGCTCCTTGAGTCTCGTCCGAGTCTCCAATGAAATTCTTCAAAATTCCAATGTTCTTGTCAACCAAACGGAGTCCCGTGATTTCTTCCTTAATTTGTCGCGGGTTCGTTCCCCTCATGGGCCACCAATTTATGTACCGGCTTTAGGCACATAAGGGAGCTTTTTATTTTGAATGAAACTCCAACGTTTTTTGTAATATATAATTTTGACAAAAGGTGAGAAATACGTAGTACAGCGTGCTTGAAGAGCGAGGAAAGACTGAAAAATGATTTGTTTAGGTTTAGAGGAACTACAATATTTAGGCTTAGCGCCTTACAAAATTAACATAAATCACAACAAGGTGTTTTTGCTATTATAAAGGCTCTGGCCGGAACACTGTGGGTACGTGTTCCGTAGAGTGTAGACAAATAGAAAATTGGAGTCATGTTGCTGGACAGGTAATTAATTATTATTAAAATCTTTATAAACAGACAACGAGATCCATAGTTACAATAAAGCTAGTAACAAGAAAACAAAATACAAAAATTAAAACTAAAATTATGTAATACTTTGAACCCAATGACATAAAGTAAGGCAGTCATATTTGTCAGCGTTCAGTATACTATTGTGACTGCCTCTTACTCTGCGTAATAGGCGATTTGTTTAAGACGTATTGCCGCGAACCCGTCGGTCAGCCTATTCGCAAACATTTTGGCGCGCTGCAGAATCGAGGCAGACCCAATAGCACTCTGAAGATGTTAATGTATTGATCTCGAAGGGGCTGAGAGACTTCTGTGTGCACTTAACCCATAGGCTGCTCGTGTAAAAACATTGGCAATAAGCTTTATAAAGCGTGACTTTTACTGGAATTGAGCAACGAGCAAACCTACGCGGGCTACCATGTTATTTACGGGCTACCATTGCCTGTTTCTAATAATTACGGTGATGTTCAAAGCCTATCTAATAAAAACAGATTTTTGATATACAAACCTGTAGGTAATTGTCAAAGTAATAAGCAAGACCACATGGAAAACCACAGCTAAGTATCATACTACCTACAAGCAGCTGATGAATATTTAATGTATGATATTGTCAATTAAGATAAAAACAAGAATATAGCACACCTTTAAAAGACCACTAATTCTTAAAAATGTAAGCACTCATTGAGTCTCAGCGACCATGCTAGGGACTAAACTAATACTATTTTTGGTGGTGGCTTATGGTGAGTGTGAGAACTCTGAAAGACAATTAAGTAATAGTAATCTAGAAAGTGTTTTATGTCAAAATTATATTTCAGTATCGGGCCAGGACGTGACATACTATGGGGAATCCAATGTACAAGGTCAAAGTCGTCTCCCCCCACGGCTCCCAGTCTCACCTCAACTAACTCGTTGGCCATCTAATCCCAATCCGCTTATTTACGACCCTAAGCCAGTAACAGTTGCTCCCGACACTCCTTCGCAAACACTACCTGGGCCAGGAAATTACTACCCAAGACCCGGACTGCCTTGGAGTTGGACTCAACCAACGCAAGCTCCAAAAGCTATCAAAATGACTCCACATGAAAACATTCAATTAGTGTGCCCAAAATCGTCGTCTAAACCTCCAAGTTATATATCTAAGGCATTAGACATTGAAAATCCGATTGATGATGAGTCAGGAGTGGTGTTACAACCTCTAGCGCCAATCCCGTTACCTAACCCCAGCCCTCAACCTCTGAAGCCTCCTGTTCCAGAACCACAACCATTATACCCAGAACCTGTTTCCAGGCCCCCCCAGCCTATAGCAATTCCTCAGGCTCCTACACTTGGACCTGATTATGAACCCCTGCAACCTCCCCCAGCGCCAATCCCATTACCTAACCCCAGTTCCCCTCAGCCTATACTAATTCCTCAGCCTCCTGCACCCAGGCCTGACTATCAACCCCTGCAACTTCCTCCAGCGTCAATCCCATTACCTAACCACAGCCCCCCTCAGCCTATGCCAATTTATCAGCCTACTGCACCCAGGCCTATCTATCAACCCCTGCAACCTCCTCTAGCGCCAATCCCGTTACCTAACCCCAGCCCCCCTCAGCCTATGCCAATTTCTCAGCCTACTGCACCCAGGCCTATCTATCAACCCCTGCAACCTCCTCTAGCGCCAATCCCGTTACCTAACCCCAGCCCCCCTCAGCCTATGCCAATTTCTCAGCCTACTGCACCCAGGCCTGTCTATCAACCCCTGCAACCTCCTCTAGCGCCAATCCCGTTACCGAACCCCAGCCCCCCTCAGCCTATACCAATTTCTCAGCCTACTGCACCCAGGCCTATCTATCAACCCCTGCAACCTCCTCTAGCGCCAATCCCGTTACCTAACCCCAGCCCCCCTCAGCCTATGCCAATTTCTCAGCCTACTGCACCCAGGCCTATCTATCAACCCCTGCAACCTCCTCTAGCGCCAATCCCGTTACCTAACCCCAGCCCCCCTCAGCCTATGCCAATTCCTCAGCCTCCTGCACCCAGACCTGCCTATGAACCTCTGCAACCTCCTCTAGCGCCAATCCCGTTACCTAACCCCAGCCCCCCTCAGTCTTTGCCAATTCCTCAGCCTCCTGCACCCAGGCCTGACTATCTACCTTTGCAACCACCAGTTCCAGAACCAATACCTGCTCCTGGCTTACCACAACCTCAGCCGATACCCTCCTACCCAACACCAACCCCGGTGGTGCCTATAATATCTTTGGCTAACTTCGAATGTAACAAAATAAATGCATACTACACCATTACAAATGAGTGTGACGCATACATAAAATGCCAGGTACGTACCGGACTAATATTTTCTTTGAACATTTTGAAAGCAGATTTACCAAGCCTTTATTTAAGCGGGTCACAGCTGCATTTTTTTTTGTTTATACTACTTATATGGCAAACGAGCATGCAGTTCACCAGATGTTAAGTGGTTACTGCAGCTCATGGATATCTACATATAATTCAAAACAAGCTATTATGTTGTCTTGATCTCTATGTGGATACGTTGCCATACTATAGAACTAAGCTGTTATGCCTATGTGCCAGTAATTACAGGAACATACCATTACCATCTAACCGGAACACAACAGCACAAGTACTGCTATTTGGCGGCAGATAAAGGTAAGGCGGTGGTGCCTACTTCCTCGAGCCCATTCACAAAAGCTATACCACCAGTTGTTCATGCATTGCGTTGCATTTGTTCTTTTTGCAAAAGATAATTTGTTTCACGAGTCGTATGTTTCAAAATTGTTTCAGAATCAAAGGGCCTGGAAACACACTTGCCCAGATGGTCTAAACTTTAACCCAAATGCTTTGTATCCGGCGTACCCATGCGCGTATCCATCTGAATTCAAATGTGAAAGCACCTCTTCAAAACGTAAGCATTAGTGATTATCGCACATTAGAATAGTTTTTTTTTACCAAAGTGTACCTACATAACTTCTTTTCACAGAGCTGGCACATCCAACCAGCGAGTGTCCTCATCAGTACGGTTTCTTCTCAATATCTGGAGGAGACTGCAGCAAATACATTATGTGCCAGGAAGGGAAGGCCACCGTAATGAACTGCTCATCCGGGCTAGTGTTCAATGACCTGCTGAGCAGCTGCGATTGGCCAGAAAATGTACCTCAGTGCCACCTCAATGGTACGGATCTTTTTTTATCAACTTGTTTGCCAAAATGAATCTCAAAACTGATATAATTTTCTATGATAGATTTCTGAGAGAGAGGAAAAAGCGAGAGTCAGAGAGACATTATTTCGTGTTAGCGATTTTTTTAGGGCAACGCCAAAACTTTTTTTTGTTTCAGCTTTCAAAGACTTTACATGCCCGATCCCACCCGCGGATGATCCAGACCGCCTCACTAGATACAGGTAGTTAAGGCCTTACTGTCGTCAAAATAGGCAATGTGACCTAACGGAAACCTACTTTATGACATTTTAAACTAATAAGTAGTACTTATTAAGTAAAAGCAAAACGTTTCATTCAATAGTTATGCTACGAAGTAACAATTACCTATTTAAAGTTACCTAAGTGGTAACTTTGCGGTATTTGGTGACTAACGTTTTTTTTTCTTTTTAAAGGTATGGAAACGACTGCAGCTGGTTTGTGGCCTGCCAGCATGGTCATCCACGATTGCTGAAATGCGACTTAGGCTTGTCCTTTGACGAGGTTTCGCAGGTCTGCATTGACACTGACCTTGTCAATGATTGCATATCTAGGTTAACTAAATATTATTAAGTTTAAAGATAAACATTTCAATAAATAGTTACTATACTTACATACACATCAAGAACTAAGCTTTTATAAAACAGCAGCTTGCAGCTTCTACTATTAAAGTCCCGCCAACTCACACTACCTACCATTAGCTTTATTTTTACAAAATTTAAAAAACACCCGACTATAAGTACATAACAAATAAAAAATTGGTCGAAATTAAACAAGGGTTATTGATCGCTGCACCTAAGTTACACACAACTTTTTATCGTTGCGTCCGTCGTCAGTCGCGACCGAGTCGCGTCCGATAGTATGTTTCAAGCTTGAAGCAGTCTATGAATAAAACGGCGTTCGAACAATGGAATTTGTATTAGTACAAATTCCATAGGTCGGACAGACGGACGACATGCCGAAACTTGGATTCCTAGTTCGACTTTTAATCGACTTTTGTTCGACGTTCGACGAATTAACGTTTCAAAGTGATCCTTGTGATTTCAATGAATAAAATATGTTGAATTTTGACTACGTAACCCTAATAAAGCATTCGATAAGTTCAGAACACCATTTTATTCACTTTTTTAATTCTTCTTTAATTTCGTTACCTAAAACATCCCAAAAAACATCAGCGCCGATCAACATGTCAACAGACGCCGGTTTATAAAAGGTTGGATCGGCCAGCTGGATGCCGTCAGGTATTTTTAGATTATTTACGTTTAGCGATGATCTCGGTAAATTACTTGTTAGCTAATTTAGAACAAAACAAGACAACACTACCTTAAATTCTGTATTTCGCGACTTTAATTGAACGTCACATTTTTCGACTACCCTATCCGAACAATTATTGCCAATCCCAATGACCTTTAGCGCGTCTATAGGACATGAATCGAGTGATAGTTTTTGCTGTAGTCGTTTCGTTATAAACGATGACTGACTGCCACAGTCTAATAATGCACGAATTACTTGTGTTTCATTTGTTTTAGGATTTACTACCTCGATTAAGGCGGTGGATAACAGTACTTCAGTGCATTTTTGATTTGATAAGTTTACGGTGGTTATTTCGTCCTGATCACAACTGTCTGTGGAGGCGTGGTTTACCACTGGCTGCTCCGGGTTATGCAACACGACATTCGCGCTCGGGGTGACCTTGTCGTAAACAATTTTTACATAACTTATATAATTTAACGTCGGCTAGCCGTTCATCAATGCTCTTATCTTTAAATGCAGAACAGTCATAAATTCTATGATTCATTCCGCAAACAATGCAAATGAATGTTGATTTTGACTTATCATTGTTTACACTTGCAAATGATTTTGTTTGATTTGATTTTTCTTGTATATTTTTGATTGTATTATAGTTTTTATTATTTCGATTGTTATTGTTATTATTTTGGTTAATATGATCAGAACCACGCGATGTACTAGATGATGATTTATTTATGTTATTGTTACGATTGAGTGATTCCAAGACATCCGCACGATCTGTGAGTATTTTAAAAAAGTTATCTATAGTAGGCTGACCATCAACCGTGTTTAGGTATTCTTCCCATTTGGCTAGCGTTTGAGTGTGTAGTTTCGACGACATCATAAAAATTATTAGAGTATCCCACATGTCTATAGGTTGACCGAGACTGCGTAAGGCGCGTAATTTTTTAGCAACTGTATCCACTAGAAACCGAAGCGACTTCTCAGTCTCACTAGTAGCAGGCTCGATACTAAATAAGGCGCTTAAATGGTGATTTGTCAACAACCTTTTGTTGTTGTAACGGTCGCAAATCAACTTCCAAGCCTCCTCGTATGTGTCAGAAGATATTTCTAAATTGGAAATGACCCTGGCAGCAGCCCCTTCTAAATAGGATACCAAGTAGTGGTACTTTAGAACAGGCGATATTTTATCATTGTCATGGATTAAACTCTTAAATGTGTCGTGAAATTCAAGCCAGCGGAAATATGCACCATCAAATTTTGCGATATTTATTTGAGGCAACTTAACACCTATGTCCCTACGATCGTGAGAACACTGAGGCATGTGCATAATAGATTTCCGCCTGTGATCATCTTCAGCCTTATTATATTTATCAATAATATTTTTAGCTGTGGCGATATTTAGAATAAACTCATGCTCAATATTCTCTCGATCTTCTAGTTCTTTAGATAAATTTGTGTGATTCAGAACCTCAATCTCCTCTTGCAAGCTATCAAAACGTGTCGATAAGGTATCAAACTTTTGAAGTCTTAAATTCAGCTCAGTTAATTCCATAGACGTTAATTGAGGAATTTGTACTAGATTTACTAAATAGTTTTTAAAGGAGAACGGGCATAAGTGTATGGAAGCTGGTCTACCTTGCAATAAAAATGAGTCATATGTCAATATAAAGGTAATTCTATGTATTTTCATATGTAGAAAGTCGCATTTCTCTAAGTATTGTCCGATCTGAGTTCTACTAAAAATTGAATCTGATAATATTTAGTGCCAAACATTGAATATCGTGGTAATTAAAAAAACATTTTGTGTAATGTAATGATTTTATTTAAGTTAGGTAAGTAGTAATACAAATAAAAACAACATCTTCTTAAAAAATCAAAACAATATGTTATTAAACATTATCATCATCATCATCATCGATGAGAATACTGTTAAGGAACAATGCAGGTTCATTGAACCCTTCATGACGGGCATAACCTACGTACCATATAATTGACAGTACATGGGCACAAGTACCTATAGTACGTCGCCCTGTCAAGCAGGTACAATAATATTGTGTAATATTGTTATTAATATTATTGATTAATATATAACAAAAATATTTCCTGGCTCGGACATGTCGAGACTGTATACGTCCACGTAATAGCCAAGCCTCTTCGTTGATATCATATTGTGCCAAGTCTTCTAGAGCGTTATCTCTATACGTCTCGATTATATAAAGACCATTTTGTAAGTGCTCGCTACAATATGATCGAGCGAGCTTTAACTGGTAAGTTCCCAAGGCAAAATGTATGACTTGTTCTTCACTAAGCCTTGGGAAGTTTTCTATTTCATTTGCTTCGATTCGCATGAAGTCTGCTCTCCTATAATTCAATCTCTTTGCTTCAACATAATTGTGCAATGTGTTTGGTATGTGTATTTTAGCTCTTATTGAATTCAAAAAGGCTGCTGCGTGTGAACTATCTTCGATGGGGGCGTGGAAGTGGTTTAGAATGGCTGCAGCTATTTTGAAGTCAACAAACATTTTTGGCAACGTTTTATTAAAATAGTTTTGACGCAAAAGTTTAAAATCTCGCTTAAATCTCCCATTTACTACTTCCACCACCCATCGGCACATGGTGACCAAACGAGACTGATTAGCTTGTTCTGTAGTGAGTTGATTTACTCTTCTGTCTTTAGTTGGTGGCACATGATGTTCGTAGCCACAAGCTTCTATATCCTGCAAACTATCTCTAAATCCTCTATCTAGGATAAACGCATCATTACGTTCGAGTAACCAATGCAGCGGCTCATCTTCGTTATTCATTATTTCACTCATGATCTGGGCATCGGTTCTGGTAGCGGCAAATGGCCCTTTGACATCTAATATATAGCCGTCCGTGAATACCATTAAAAACGGCTTCAACAAGTTTTGATATTTGTGTAAGCTGTATGACAGCCGTTGAAACAAAAAGTTGGAGCTTTTGTTAATATATATATATGTACCGTCACATATAATTATGGCTTTGATGTTTTCATCGTTTCCAAATAAAGCCCTTGGAATTGTTAAGTTTCTTTGAAGGATATCATTTCTGGTAATGTGGTCCACACCTAGATGCAGCACAACGTAATCGTTGCTCAGACATTCTCGAACTATAGGCAAAAAACGTTCTAGTTTTCGACGAGACATATGAAATAACGTTGCCAGTCTCTCATCAGAGTCTCCAGTTCTAAGTTTTGTTAAATAGATGCCTAATGCAGTTCTAGACTGGTTACAACGTTCACTTAGTGACGGAGTTTGTTCTAATATAGCTTCGAACTGATCGTAAGTGCGCCCAGTCCATAAGTGCATCTCTTCATTAGACAAGGTGCCTCTGTTTTCGAAGTCGATTCTGGGCTGGTTGTTAGCAGCCATTCTCATGAAGTCACAGAGCGATGTAAACTGAGCGTCATTAAAATCATGTGTCACATTACATATTTGCGGCAGGTTGCTCCATTCATTATTTTGTAAGTGTTCTGTACACACCCTAGCGCTATCAGGAATAAAAAGCTTGCTCTCACAAAATTCATTAATTCTTATCGCGTTTGGTATATGATTACGGGTAATATTAGCACAGTTGTTGTAAATACAATGCACCGAAGTGTTCGGTGCCCTCGTGTATTCTTGAGAGTGCAATGTACCAGGCGCTCGCGCCGCTTGCTGTGCAGGTCTATGATCACGCTCAGTCCTCTGCCAACATCGGTGACACAAGCTTCGAGTACTGTCGAACACCACCTGAAAATAATAACAATTAATACTTAAAATAAATAAATCCTATGCCTAACTACTCAATATAATAAAAATAAAAGGTAACTAACCTCCAACACAGCATGTTGTTGTATAAACGCGGCGAACTCTGGTCGTTCCCTTTGCAGGTTATCAGCCAAGATATGCTGCTGGTACCGTCCGCGGTAAAGTCCTCGACGACACATCACACAGTTTCGAAAAACTTCCATTATCGGTAGGCAGTTCAAAAGTCAATAAGTCGAGCCAAAGTTAACACATTAGGGAAAGAAACAGGGTCCAAAAGCAAGCCAGGGTCAGTAAAAACAGAGAAAGAAGTTCAAACACAGCACTATCGTAACAAGACGTGACGTAGCCACTCACTTGATGCGATGCGACTGATTATTGTAGCCGTCCGGCGCGGCGCGTACACAACCGTTCCCCTCCCCCGCGTACGCATCCCTCTCCCCACGGCCCTTACATCGCTCTTCTCCCTTCTCGCTCTTGCTACTGCATTGTATAGGAGCCTTTATGTATGGATATAGTAATCGTGAAACCGTTATTTTATGTTCTTTAAAACAAAAAATGCTGGTGTTTGCATGGCTGTAACTCAAAACGGACAGACTTTTGGGGAAAGTTCCAATAGTATATTTTGATGTACTATTGTATGCCAATTCGAAAATGTGCTGCTCATTTTTATTGGACTGTAGACCAGGATGCCCGTTCTCCTTTAGTTGACCTTTTACAGAGCTACGTCTACGGTATAGCTCTTCCAAAGCTGAGACATCGACACCCTTAGCGGAAGTCATTACGAAAATAATAATTTAATAAGTTATAAAATGTCACGCTCCTCAGAACGGTGTATCGCTTGCCGCTCCGCTCAGCACCAGTTGCAGCCGCCGACCGCGTCGCGTGACGTAAGACCTAGCTCGCGCCAGCCGCCTTTTAATCACCTGCAAAGCACAGGCCGTAACGTAAACAAGCGAATTTACAATGAAGAACGCGGAATGATGCTAATTCAATCAAAATTTAGGATTTTAAAATACCCGCTATCTATTACGCACCGCGTTGATCACGTGCACGCTTAGATAAATTGATAAAAATTTACATTAATCAAGTAAAACTACTAAAAATATATTAAATGAGATAAAACTAATATATAAAAAAAACACTTGCTAATCGCAATGAAAGCTATTTAAATTAGGAATTTAGAGTGATTATTGAGGGTAGGTTGGTAAGGAAAGGGCACTTAACTTTTCGCAGACCGCAGCTCCCGGCGTGAATCTTCGGCTGATCCACTGACCACAATCAATGATTTCCAATCAATTGACCACTGAAGTCCTGATAAATTGGCTCCTTGAGTCTCGTCCGAGTCTCCAATGAAATTCTTCAAAATTCCAATGTTCTTGTCAACCAAACGGAGTCCCGTGATTTCTTCCTTAATTTGTCGCGGGTTCGTTCCCCTCATGGGCCACCAATTTATGTACCGGCTTTAGGCACATAAGGGAGCTTTTTATTTTGAATGAAACTCCAACGTTTTTTGTAATATATAATTTTGACAAAAGGTGAGAAATACGTAGTACAGCGTGCTTGAAGAGCGAGGAAAGACTGAAAAATGATTTGTTTAGGTTTAGAGGAACTACAATATTTAGGCTTAGCGCCTTACAAAATTAACATAAATCACAACAAGGTGTTTTTGCTATTATAAAGGCTCTGGCCGGAACACTGTGGGTACGTGTTCCGTAGAGTGTAGACAAATAGAAAATTGGAGTCATGTTGCTGGACAGGTAATTAATTATTATTAAAATCTTTATAAACAGACAACGAGATCCATAGTTACAATAAAGCTAGTAACAAGAAAACAAAATACAAAAATTAAAACTAAAATTATGTAATACTTTGAACCCAATGACATAAAGTAAGGCAGTCATATTTGTCAGCGTTCAGTATACTATTGTGACTGCCTCTTACTCTGCGTAATAGGCGATTTGTTTAAGACGTATTGCCGCGAACCCGTCGGTCAGCCTATTCGCAAACATTTTGGCGCGCTGCAGAATCGAGGCAGACCCAATAGCACTCTGAAGATGTTAATGTATTGATCTCGAAGGGGCTGAGAGACTTCTGTGTGCACTTAACCCATAGGCTGCTCGTGTAAAAACATTGGCAATAAGCTTTATAAAGCGTGACTTTTACTGGAATTGAGCAACGAGCAAACCTACGCGGGCTACCATGTTATTTACGGGCTACCATTGCCTGTTTCTAATAATTACGGTGATGTTCAAAGCCTATCTAATAAAAACAGATTTTTGATATACAAACCTGTAGGTAATTGTCAAAGTAATAAGCAAGACCACATGGAAAACCACAGCTAAGTATCATACTACCTACAAGCAGCTGATGAATATTTAATGTATGATATTGTCAATTAAGATAAAAACAAGAATATAGCACACCTTTAAAAGACCACTAATTCTTAAAAATGTAAGCACTCATTGAGTCTCAGCGACCATGCTAGGGACTAAACTAATACTATTTTTGGTGGTGGCTTATGGTGAGTGTGAGAACTCTGAAAGACAATTAAGTAATAGTAATCTAGAAAGTGTTTTATGTCAAAATTATATTTCAGTATCGGGCCAGGACGTGACATACTATGGGGAATCCAATGTACAAGGTCAAAGTCGTCTCCCCCCACGGCTCCCAGTCTCACCTCAACTAACTCGTTGGCCATCTAATCCCAATCCGCTTATTTACGACCCTAAGCCAGTAACAGTTGCTCCCGACACTCCTTCGCAAACACTACCTGGGCCAGGAAATTACTACCCAAGACCCGGACTGCCTTGGAGTTGGACTCAACCAACGCAAGCTCCAAAAGCTATCAAAATGACTCCACATGAAAACATTCAATTAGTGTGCCCAAAATCGTCGTCTAAACCTCCAAGTTATATATCTAAGGCATTAGACATTGAAAATCCGATTGATGATGAGTCAGGAGTGGTGTTACAACCTCTAGCGCCAATCCCGTTACCTAACCCCAGCCCTCAACCTCTGAAGCCTCCTGTTCCAGAACCACAACCATTATACCCAGAACCTGTTTCCAGGCCCCCCCAGCCTATAGCAATTCCTCAGGCTCCTACACTTGGACCTGATTATGAACCCCTGCAACCTCCCCCAGCGCCAATCCCATTACCTAACCCCAGTTCCCCTCAGCCTATACTAATTCCTCAGCCTCCTGCACCCAGGCCTGACTATCAACCCCTGCAACTTCCTCCAGCGTCAATCCCATTACCTAACCACAGCCCCCCTCAGCCTATGCCAATTTATCAGCCTACTGCACCCAGGCCTATCTATCAACCCCTGCAACCTCCTCTAGCGCCAATCCCGTTACCTAACCCCAGCCCCCCTCAGCCTATGCCAATTTCTCAGCCTACTGCACCCAGGCCTATCTATCAACCCCTGCAACCTCCTCTAGCGCCAATCCCGTTACCTAACCCCAGCCCCCCTCAGCCTATGCCAATTTCTCAGCCTACTGCACCCAGGCCTGTCTATCAACCCCTGCAACCTCCTCTAGCGCCAATCCCGTTACCGAACCCCAGCCCCCCTCAGCCTATACCAATTTCTCAGCCTACTGCACCCAGGCCTATCTATCAACCCCTGCAACCTCCTCTAGCGCCAATCCCGTTACCTAACCCCAGCCCCCCTCAGCCTATGCCAATTTCTCAGCCTACTGCACCCAGGCCTATCTATCAACCCCTGCAACCTCCTCTAGCGCCAATCCCGTTACCTAACCCCAGCCCCCCTCAGCCTATGCCAATTCCTCAGCCTCCTGCACCCAGACCTGCCTATGAACCTCTGCAACCTCCTCTAGCGCCAATCCCGTTACCTAACCCCAGCCCCCCTCAGTCTTTGCCAATTCCTCAGCCTCCTGCACCCAGGCCTGACTATCTACCTTTGCAACCACCAGTTCCAGAACCAATACCTGCTCCTGGCTTACCACAACCTCAGCCGATACCCTCCTACCCAACACCAACCCCGGTGGTGCCTATAATATCTTTGGCTAACTTCGAATGTAACAAAATAAATGCATACTACACCATTACAAATGAGTGTGACGCATACATAAAATGCCAGGTACGTACCGGACTAATATTTTCTTTGAACATTTTGAAAGCAGATTTACCAAGCCTTTATTTAAGCGGGTCACAGCTGCATTTTTTTTTGTTTATACTACTTATATGGCAAACGAGCATGCAGTTCACCAGATGTTAAGTGGTTACTGCAGCTCATGGATATCTACATATAATTCAAAACAAGCTATTATGTTGTCTTGATCTCTATGTGGATACGTTGCCATACTATAGAACTAAGCTGTTATGCCTATGTGCCAGTAATTACAGGAACATACCATTACCATCTAACCGGAACACAACAGCACAAGTACTGCTATTTGGCGGCAGATAAAGGTAAGGCGGTGGTGCCTACTTCCTCGAGCCCATTCACAAAAGCTATACCACCAGTTGTTCATGCATTGCGTTGCATTTGTTCTTTTTGCAAAAGATAATTTGTTTCACGAGTCGTATGTTTCAAAATTGTTTCAGAATCAAAGGGCCTGGAAACACACTTGCCCAGATGGTCTAAACTTTAACCCAAATGCTTTGTATCCGGCGTACCCATGCGCGTATCCATCTGAATTCAAATGTGAAAGCACCTCTTCAAAACGTAAGCATTAGTGATTATCGCACATTAGAATAGTTTTTTTTTACCAAAGTGTACCTACATAACTTCTTTTCACAGAGCTGGCACATCCAACCAGCGAGTGTCCTCATCAGTACGGTTTCTTCTCAATATCTGGAGGAGACTGCAGCAAATACATTATGTGCCAGGAAGGGAAGGCCACCGTAATGAACTGCTCATCCGGGCTAGTGTTCAATGACCTGCTGAGCAGCTGCGATTGGCCAGAAAATGTACCTCAGTGCCACCTCAATGGTACGGATCTTTTTTTATCAACTTGTTTGCCAAAATGAATCTCAAAACTGATATAATTTTCTATGATAGATTTCTGAGAGAGAGGAAAAAGCGAGAGTCAGAGAGACATTATTTCGTGTTAGCGATTTTTTTAGGGCAACGCCAAAACTTTTTTTTGTTTCAGCTTTCAAAGACTTTACATGCCCGATCCCACCCGCGGATGATCCAGACCGCCTCACTAGATACAGGTAGTTAAGGCCTTACTGTCGTCAAAATAGGCAATGTGACCTAACGGAAACCTACTTTATGACGTTTTAAACTAATAAGTAGTACTTATTAAGTAAAAGCGAAACGTTTCATTCAATAGTTATGCTACGAAGTAACAATTACCTATTTAAAGTTACCTAAGTGGTAACTTTGCGGTATTTGGTGACTAACGTTTTTTTTTCTTTTTAAAGGTATGGAAACGACTGCAGCTGGTTTGTGGCCTGCCAGCATGGTCATCCACGATTGCTGAAATGCGACTTAGGCTTGTCCTTTGACGAGGTTTCGCAGGTCTGCATTGACACTGACCTTGTCAATGATTGCATATCTAGGTTAACTAAATATTATTAAGTTTAAAGATAAACATTTCAATAAATAGTTACTATACTTACATACACATCAAGAACTAAGCTTTTATAAAACAGCAGCTTGCAGCTTCTACTATTAAAGTCCCGCCAACTCACACTACCTACCATTAGCTTTATTTTTACAAAATTTAAAAAACACCCGACTATAAGTACATAACAAATAAAAAATTGGTCGAAATTAAACAAGGGTTATTGATCGCTGCACCTAAGTTACACACAACTTTTTATCGTTGCGTCCGTCGTCAGTCGCGACCGAGTCGCGTCCGATAGTATGTTTCAAGCTTGAAGCAGTCTATGAATAAAACGGCGTTCGAACAATGGAATTTGTATTAGTACAAATTCCATAGGTCGGACAGACGGACGACATGCCGAAACTTGGATTCCTAGTTCGACTTTTAATCGACTTTTGTTCGACGTTCGACGAATTAACGTTTCAAAGTGATCCTTGTGATTTCAATGAATAAAATATGTTGAATTTTGACTACGTAACCCTAATAAAGCATTCGATAAGTTCATAACACCATTTTATTCACTCTTCCATTCATTCTCGCACATTTTCTTGAAGTTATACCTACTCCTTTTGGCGCGTTTTGAAAAAATTATGAGAGTAAAATTTTATACGATGCGTGCGCACACCGACATGACAGCCAAAAAGCGACATCATAAAGTTAGCTACAAACAAAGAGTTGTGGCATACGGGATCAAATCTTTAGCTATTTTTGTTCTGTTACGCCAAAGAACTATCTTCATTTTATGCGTAGGTACCTACAAAAATAAAAAAAACGTGCTTATGCTTATGTACTTACGTAGGTACAGACACACGAGCGTTGCCAGATTTTTTTTGTCAACTCAGGATTTTGAAACTTTTTGAGTGAAAAAAGCGGGATTCTTTTGTCGAAAGCGGGATAGTAAAAAAACCGTATATAATTAGATGTTTTTAAATATATATCTTTTTATTTGAGTTTTAAATTAACGTGACAATAGATAGCAAAAATAGCAATAGAATTTTTTTTTTAATAAAAATATGATATTTTAAATCAGGTTCACCTGATCGCTAAATAGTCATCTTCGTCTTCTGAATAAAAAAATAAAAATACAACTAAAATAAAAAAGTTTTATTTATTGGAAAAACGTGGTGTTTCAAACAATAGTCTGAGAAGTGAGCGTTACAAATTGTTACTTACATTAAGAGATAATTTATTTATGAAGTACTGATTCAGGATATTTTGTGAAGTAACTTCTTTTAAAGTTTCCTTTTTCTCTAAAAATGAAGAACTCTGCACAGGATAGCTCTAGATTGAAGTGGATGAGTAATTCTACTTTCATTACGGAGCATTTATTTTAGGCACATTCATCTCGGAAAAAACGCGTTCAGGAAAGCAGTTTGATGTTGGAATGTTGGATATGAAAAACACTAATTTAAACATATTCCTGGTATCTTTTTTTGGAAACTGTTGAAAGAGCTGATGCCATTTTCTGTTTCTTCCTTCATTACGCGCCGGGCGGGGGGCGGCCAGTGTACACGTCTGTGTCACCCGGCCGCGCTTCCTCGGCACGCTGCACGCACGGTCGAGTTATCCCCGAAAAGCGGGACTGAGCCTGTCCCGCGCGGGACATTTCATTTTGATTTATAAATCGGAACCTCCCGCCAAAGTCGGGACGTCTGGCAACACTGACACACACGTTGTTTTTTTCACATATTAAGTATGTTCAGAAAAGCATATTTTACATATTATTTATTACTTTCTATATTATTATATTTTAACATTATTTTCAATACACTTGCTCGTAAAATGCGCCTTATTACATCGTTATTAGGGCCTTAAAACGAACTATAACACACGCGTGCGTAATAATATAACACACTAGTGCGTAATAGAATTATCCCTACAAAGTTAAGTTAGTACCTAACTGCAAATTTTAAGCGAGTTAACAGAACATTTTCAATTTAACCGGGTAATACAGTTTTTGTAACAAAAAAGTGGTTTTATGCCGCTGAAAATCCTATTACATTTTTGGATTAAATAAATGAATCCCTAATTAGGACGAAAAAACATTTATTATTAACAAACTACTTATAATTCACAACAATTTCTTATTAAATATTTGCATTTTATCACTAAAATTATAATTTTGAAGTAGGCTGTATGGCATATGTAATCAATCAACTTACATTTGGCGCGTGCACAAAAAAACTTGCACGCCATTTCCCATTTTTTTTTTGTTTGTATCGTATTTGTTGCTGTGTGGTAAATAATTGTAAAAATGTCAAGTTTTAGTACAGAAGATTAACAATTGATAGATTTAACGCCGCCAGAAATACTAAATGGAGCACAAAATGCAAATGAACCTATATATTATATTTGTCACCTGTTTTTATACATATTTACCCATGTTTGCAAATGAATAAATGAATTATGAATTATTATGAAAGCCTAATACCTGCAAAATCTAGAGCAAAGTACTTAGCTGCTTACGATAGTTTCATACAATGGAAAAGCAACAAAAAACTCCAGTAATTTTCTGAAAATGTGTTTTGGCGTATTTCTCTGAACTTGCCAATACATACAAACCCAGCTTCCTGTGGTGCATCTATTCCATGTTAAGAAGCATGGTGAACGCGCCGGCGAACCCTGAGCACAACTTCAATTCGGCCGCGTCAAAAACTTCGGCCTGAATATCGCTATCCTTGTTTAGTGACGAAGTTTAGCCACGCAGAGCGACAGTGATAGCAATAGAACGATTCTAAATTTGATTAGATTTTGACCGTGTTCCGTAATACCAAAAATGATAACTGAAAACTTGTTGTTTTTTTCTCATTGTGTTGTTATTCTGTAACTAGATGATATAATCTATGTTCCCATGACTAGGATACGTAAGATGTTAGTTTTTAATACGAAACAATTAGGTTGAAAACAGGTCTTTTATGACGTAAAAACATGCAGAATGCGATACGCTTCTATTTCATTTTAGGTAAGTATTTTGATATAATATATGGTTGGGAACCTAGATAAATACTATTCAAATTAAAATAATACCTTATTACGGTATAAATATGCTCCAATTAGAAATGATCTTGGTAGTACGTGTTGTATGGGCTGGTGGATATTCATCCAGTTATTTTGTATTACTCGCCAAGATGCATTTGTAACGACTTATCCTATCCCTTTTCTCCTTTCCGCATGCACGCGCACCTTATAGGCCGTCCCACTCTGACGTCCGACCGCCAACGCCACTCTTCAAATTCATTGGCCGCTGCCAATGAGAGACGCCTTTGAACCTCCGTGAGAATCACAACGATGCGCGCGCGTGCGACTCATTTTCTTCTATTTTGGTGGAATCCTACAAATTTCCACTAGAACTCGCTATTTATGTGTTATTGAACTAAACATGTGAACTTTCCGTGAAAAACAAGTGCTGGAAGTGTCGATACGACCTTAGCGGCTGCACGTGGCGCTAGGGTCACCCCGTTGACCTTGGCGTGGTGTCCCCAGGACACTGGCTCCTGGTATCCAGAGATCTACAGGTACGTGCATGTTCCGTTCCCCTAACGCTGGTGTATTCTATTCCTGTGATTCTTCCATTTGCAGCAGTGTGGTCGTCCTATCATTAGAAGAACGTTACAAATGCTATTGGTTTTGAGTATTCTAGGCATAGGTAAATTTCGGTCTAATTCGCAAACATACAGTCCACTTAAATCCAACCCTTGTCAGCTATCGACTCTCTAAAACAAACCCCAACGTGGAGTGAAAGATTTGAACCAGCTAGTAAATTCCTCCATAGTTTGGTCCTTCGAGCCGGATATTCCAAAAATATCCGTCTATTTTTACGCTAAGTTTAATATACTGCCGGACAATTGAGCTCATCTCAGTCCGTCTTACGACACGATCCATTAGTACTTGTATTCACAACTTATTTAATTATTCCCGCCTATATATTTTACGTTAAATCCTACTGATAAAAAGAATAAGTTGATCATATTCTCTTGTTATTCGCACCCCGCAGGATCAACTCGTTCAATTCGCTATTTCTCGCCCCACTTTAATCAGTTTAGGACCTACGTAAAATCATCGCATTCCGCTATCACACGTTTTACAAACATATAACTAAGTTTCTATAACCGCACCGCTAACATTGTATTACTTACATTTAATACGAGTCAAAGCATAGAAGTATTCGCTCGCTCTTTATACATCTACCCGCATTTTTCATTATTTGAACGTTCTCCGCTCGCTCCAACTCGTATTTAACTTATCGCTGCACGCCGCCATACTAACTACTAGTCAAACTGACTACTACAAAATAATATTTCATCAGTTTGTACTCAAACGCTAAACTCACGCCTACTATTTAATTAACTGTGTCATACTGGTCAATACAGAACATTGAATAGTTTGTACTGTCTCAACATACTTTCATAGTAACTATTTCGCGCTCGCTTCTATTCTGTGGTAGGCTTATTTATTTTATAACTTACCCAACTGCGCACCGCTAGGAAGATAGGTATTGTTTTCAACTTCGGTTCTATTATACTTTTTGAAGTTTTTTCTTTTGATTTCGAATTTATACCTTTTGTTGGTTGATATTCACAATGAGTAAGAGAGATAAGGGACCGAGTTCTTCTCACTCAGAAGAAGGCTACAACGAGGATGAATGTCAGCAAGCCATGCTTGAATCTAAACGCGAGATTCTATTTGCCCGCATGCAAGGAATTTATGATCTTGCTAAGAAGGTGGATGCCGATTCTACCAACTTTAAGGCTTTGCTTCACAGTGCATATAATATTGATAATTTGCATAGAGACTTCGAAAAGGTATTAGATTCATATAACGCTATTTCGCTAAAAATTAACCCAAAACACGCTATCAGGTACCAAGAATGGACGAATTTTGATATTATGTATTGTCTTGTTAAACACGTCTTAGAAACAAATTCGCCATCTAAAACATCAGTTTCGCCTCCGTATTTAGAGAAATCACAACCTAAGCTTCCTCGAATAGAACTATTGTCATTCAATGGTGATGTCCGCTCATGGCCGCTATTCTACCAACAGTTTAAATGCACTGTCCATGAAAATACATCTTTGTCAGATAGTGACAAGGTGTATTATTTGGTCGGTAAGTTGTCTGGTTCCGCCGCGTCAGTTTGCGCCCGGCTGCCCCCGACCGCAGAGAATTACCCTATTATTTGGGAGGCACTTGTGCAAAAATATGACGACCCCAGACTACTCGCTAGCTCATACCTTAATCAGTTGTTGAGTTTTAAACCGCTAGCCGCTAATGTTGCTTCCGGTCTAGAATCATTTTTAAATAATTTCGACACGTCTGTGGAAGCCTTAAGACAACTGAGTCTTGGCGACTTGACTGACTTTATGCTGTTACACCTCGCCCTCCAGAGACTAGACTCGGAGACTGTCAAGTTATTCGAAATTACGCATCGCAAAGATAAGCTTCCAACCTATTCTAATCTAATTGAATTTGTAAAGGAACAGAATAAAGTGTTATCTAGATCAGCTGTGCCTATCGTAAACCCGCAAACTCAGCACAAAGCTCGCAATGCGCACGCGCCCGTGCCTAGTACTAGACCAGGGCAAACCAAGTCATTTGTAAACACTGACCGCGTGTGTGGTGCAAGTAATGAGAATAAATGTATTTTGTGTGATCGCGATAAACACGATCACTTTTATCGCTGTTCAGCTTTTATGAAACTGACGCCACCTGATAGGTATAAATTCATTAAAGGCAATTTTTATTGTAACAACTGTTTGAGTGTGAGACATAAAACAAAGGAATGTGCTTCTAAGCACGCTTGTTCTCATTGTTCGGCCAGACACCATTCGCTACTCCATTTTAATCCGCCCGTTATCTACAACAAATCAGTCGAGAAACAACTCATTAATAAAAAATCGCACGCTAACTCGCCCGCTACCGCTCATGACCAAAGCCACACTGCGCCTAGGCATGCAATTTCTTCAGAGTCTCATACTCGAATTCACGCTAAAGACCTTGCGCCCCATGCGTATAAGGTCGATAATTCACTATCCGCACCCGATATCGATCCGAACGGTAACACATCTGTCTGTACTGTATCATATGATCACGCGTCGCAAACAATAACAACTGCGTTATTGGCAACTGCTAAAATAAAGGTTTTAGATAATTTTAATCGCCCTCACTTTTTGAGATGCTTGGTCGATCCCGGCTCTCAAAGTGAGTATATTTCCGCTGCATGTAGTAAGCGCTTATCGCTTCCTATTTCCACGCAAAGCCGCTTTTCTAAAGTCCAAGGTATAGGAGGGGCCTCTCAGAAAATTCTGGGAGTAACCTCACTTCGCTTCACTTCTCGCTTTGAGGACGGACATGAGTACCACATCCAGCCCATGGTGGTGGATAGTATCACGTCGCAGCTGCCCGACTCGCGCGTCGACGTCAGCTCTCTTCACCACATACGTAATCTACCCATGGCTGATGATGACTTTTCCGAGCCTGGTCCTATTGACCTACTTTTAGGTGTGAACTTGTATTGTCAAATTCTCCTATTTAATAAAATTACCGCTGATAATAATTTACTCGCTGCCTTGGAAACAACTTTAGGTTACATCGTTATGGGAAACGCACCCGTTCTATCCCCGCGCTCCATTTCACATACCTTTTGTGCATTTACGAATGACCCGCTACACCAACTCGTGGAAAGGTTCTGGTCCACTGAGGAACCACCTTCCCAGTTGTTCTTAAGTCCTGACGATCAACGCTGTGAAGAAATTTACACTTCGACTACTACTCGAAATGACGATGGTAGTTATGTAGTCCAGCTTCCATTTAAAGACGACCCGCAAAAGCTAGGTAACTCCTACATTATCGCTAAGAAGAGGTTTTTATGCCTCGAGAGAAAGTTTTTACGATCACCGGACTTAAATAAAAAATATAATGAAATAATTTATGATTATCTAGACAAAGGTATTTTAACGCGCGTTTCTGTTGACGATTGTACTTCTCCAGGTTATTACCTACCGCACCATCCTGTAGTTCGGGACGACAAGTCTACGACTAAGGTTCGCATCGTCTTGGACGGCAGCGCCTCGACTGATTCAGGGCTGTCTCTTAACGATATTTTATATAAGGGCTGCAACTTGCAAGCCGATATATTTAACATTTTATTAAATGTTCGCATACATCGTATCGCCTTTTTCGCTGACTTGAAGATGATGTATTTATGTATTTATACGCACCCCTCGCACCGCTGTTATCAACGGATCTTATACCGGTTCTCACCGGACGTTCCGCTGGAAACGTTTCAATTCGAACGTGTTACTTTTGGCCTCCGGTCTTCTCCTATGTTGGCGCTGCGCACTTTACGTCAACTGGCTCAAGATGAAAGACAAAGATGGCCTCTTGCCGCTGACGTCATAACTCGTGATTTCTATATGGACGACTTAGCGTCTTCTGCTTCTTCTGTGAATCAAGCAGCCAAGATTGCACAAGAGTTGATTCAGATGTTTAAAGCTGGTGGATTCGACTTAGTAAAGTGGACTAGCAACTCATCTGAGCTGCTACAACACATACCCGTTTCTCACAGACAGTCTGAATCCATTTCGTTCGATGAAGATGACACGTTCAAGATATTAGGGCTACGTTGGCTCCCCGCATCCGATAATTTTATCTTTTTGACCTCGGTCCCGCCATCTGTTTTTACAAAACGCGCTATTTTATCTATGACCGCTCGTCTGTACGATGTCTTAGGACTCGTCGGACCCGTAATTCTTTACGCTAAACTGATAATCAGGGAACTATGGCTTTTGAACATCAATTGGGATGACAAGCTACCCTGTGATATCATCGCTCTATGGCAAAGATATTTATCTGAGCTACCACTAATCTCGCACCTCAAATTCCCTCGCCACGTAGGAATTGAGGAAACCGGTTCTAAAATCACGCTTATCGCATTTTCGGACGCAAGTGAAAAGGCTTACGGCTGTGTATTATACCTACATGTCTCTAATGGTCACCAGCCACCTTTAATCTCGCTTTTGTGCTCGAAGTCCCGCGTCGCATCAGCCAAACCAACAATCACGCTGGCTAGGCTTGAGTTAAACGGCCTAGTGCTTCTCGCTAAGGTATTACGCGCTGTTTATGATTCGCTATCCGCTCGTTGTCATATAGATAACGTTTTTATATTTTCTGACTCGACCGTCGCTTTATGTTGGGTAACTTCCTCTCCGCATAAGTTTCAAACTTACGTCGCAAATCGCATATCAGACTTCCAATCTACTTCGCCATCGCAAAATGTATATCACGTCGCAGGCGTTGAGAACCCTGCTGACTTAGTTTCTCGCGGGCTCCTGCCCTCGCAGATTTCAAATAATGAACTTTGGTTCAAAGGACCTGCCTGGATGTCCTCGCCTCTCGCTGATTGGCCAGTTGAGATTTATTCCCCTTCCCAAAATCAATTGCCTGAAGAGAAAACTGTTTCTCATGTCACTGTGGCGAAGGAGGAGAATCTTCTCATAACGTTAGGTTCTAAGTTCTCCTCTTGGCTGAAATATATAAGATCCACCGCTATCGTACTTCGATTTTTGAAAGTACTTCCTCGCAATGAAACGATCACAGCTGAGGATTTAGAAATTGCTAAAAATAAAATTATTCAGGCTGTTCAGCAAAGTAATTTCGCTAGTGATATAAAAAACATTCAGAAAAATAAGTCTTGTTCTACCGCTTTAAGGAAGTTATCACCATTCATTTCTGATGGAGTTGTTCGAGTCGGAGGTCGCCTCTCATATTCAAGTCTGGACTTTGATCAGAAACACCCCGCTCTCATGCCTAAAAATGGGCATATCTCAGAACTGATTGTCGATTGGTACCATCGTGAAAATAGTCACGCTGGACCACAATTGCTGATGTCAGTATTGCGACAAAAATATTGGTTTTTATCAGCTAGGCGCTTAGTGCGCAACCGCATTCACAAATGTGTTAGTTGTTTTAGGCTTAACCCTAAACCTACTTTTCCCGCTATGTCAGATCTACCCAGCTGTCGCGTCGAATCATGCAAGGCTTTTACGCATACAGGTGTCGATTACGCTGGCCCGCTATATATAACGACGATTAGGAAACGAGGTGTACGTAGCCAGAAGGCTTATCTCTGTGTCTTTGTGTGTTTAGTCACCAAAGCTATACATATAGAACTAGCGTCAGATCTTACTTCTGCTACATTCTTGGACGCGTTCAAGCGCTTCTTATCTAGACGTGGTCCATGCAATTTTATATACAGCGATAACGGCACCAATTTCATCGCATCAGAATCCTACTTAAAGGAACTGTTTACATTTTTAAAATCTGACGAATATTATAAAACATTTAATAATGAACTCGCTAAACACAACATCATTTGGAAAAGGTCACCGCCCCTAGGAAGCCATTTTGGTGGAATTTGGGAAGCGAATATAAAGAGTATCAAGTCTCTTCTCTTTCGTGTGATCGGAAAGCAGATCCTCACCTATGAGGAAATGCTTACGGTGCTTAACCAGGTCGAAGCTGTACTAAACAGCCGACCTTTGTACGTTCTAAGCTCCGACCCTTCGGAGCCGACGGCATTAACACCGTCGCACTTTCTCTCAACTAAACCGCTAGCTTTTCTACCCGCAGCTGATATGAGTGGAGAACGAACAAATCTTTTGTCTCGACATTCTTTGATGGACTCTTTAGTCCAAACATTTTGGAAACGATTCAAGAATGAATACCTCCATAATTTGCAAATGCGCGAAAAGTGGAACACCGCTAGTAATCCACTCACAGTAGGAACTATTGTTCTTTTAAATAACGAAAACGCACCTCCATTATCTTGGAAAATCGGAAGAGTTTCAGAGGTTTTTCCCGGTAAGGACGGACGAATTCGTTGTGCGCGAGTAGAAACGTGTGATAGCGCGTATGTCAGGCCGACGACAAAATTGTCGCCGCTCCCTATACAGTAGGGTGACCATGCACTTTCAACATTTTCGGATATTCTTATCCAACCCCGCTATTTTTTAATTTGTTTTTCCGCTATATATTTAAACCGCAAACCGCTATTCACATCGCTATTTTATATTTATCCCGCTACGCTATTTTATAATTCTTTCGCTTTCGAAGGAATCCTTCAAGGAGGGGGAGATGGTGGATATTCATCCAGTTATTTTGTATTACTCGCCAAGATGCATTTGTAACGACTTATCCTATCCCTTTTCTCCTTTCCGCATGCACGCGCACCTTATAGGCCGTCCCACTCTGACGTCCGACCGCCAACGCCACTCTTCAAATTCATTGGCCGCTGCCAATGAGAGACGCCTTTGAACCTCCGTGAGAATCACAACGATGCGCGCGCGTGCGACTCATTTTCTTCTATTTTGGTGGAATCCTACAAATTTCCACTAGAACTCGCTATTTATGTGTTATTGAACTAAACATGTGAACTTTCCGTGAAAAACAAGTGCTGGAAGTGTCGATACGACCTTAGCGGCTGCACGTGGCGCTAGGGTCACCCCGTTGACCTTGGCGTGGTGTCCCCAGGACACTGGCTCCTGGTATCCAGAGATCTACAGGTACGTGCATGTTCCGTTCCCCTAACGCTGGTGTATTCTATTCCTGTGATTCTTCCATTTGCAGCAGTGTGGTCGTCCTATCATTAGAAGAACGTTACAAATGCTATTGGTTTTGAGTATTCTAGGCATAGGTAAATTTCGGTCTAATTCGCAAACATACAGTCCACTTAAATCCAACCCTTGTCAGCTATCGACTCTCTAAAACAAACCCCAACGTGGAGTGAAAGATTTGAACCAGCTAGTAAATTCCTCCATGGGCGATTGTCCCTCCGGTGTCCCCTTAAGCTCAAACGTTGTGTTGATATCAAAACGTACTGTAAACCCACAACCATGTACATCTCGTAGCATGAGTTATTTGGTGCCTTCTCCTTCCAGTAATTTGTATGATTTACCTTTGTCGTCGACATTTACACAAGAAGTCAAGGAAGATACTAAAGAAGTGGCAAGTAGGACCAATGTAAGACAAACTGTGAAATCGCCATCAAAAACAATCCAATTTCGTTTTGCAAATTGTACATTCACCAATTGTTTTAATAATTAAGTGTGTTGAAAAAGTGTGTATGAAACTCGTGAGCAACTAGCTCACTAGACACTCGGCTGATTTACGCCCTCGCCTACCGCTAGGGCTGCAAATCACACCCTCGTGTATAATGAGCAACTTAGCTCACTCGTATCATAATATACTATTATTACCTACATACGTTGGACAGGTACACACCTGCATAATAATAAAAAAAAAATAACTGCTAAAATATTTCGTAGGGTGGCAATAAAAATATACATATTGTAGTATATCAAACCATAAGCTTAAGGTTATTAATTGTGGCTTTATTTGTTAAAAATTCGACATGCATAGAATTTATAATTGCTAATATATACTTTGTCGCTGATGGATGACATTACATTTATTTATTTCTACTAACATCTATCATTACAGGTCTAAACCTAATACAATGATGTAGTCAACTTAATTTATATCTTAACTGTGTAACGTATGCTACTCAATTTCAATTAATTAATCTATTTACAAACATAAAATAAACAATGTGGTCTTTGCGAATTATGGTTTTGGTTAATTAATTTATGGTCACGTGGATTGAGGTTGTATATCACCACATTCTCCCGGTGTTAAGAGGTGGCATAGTCATGAAAATAAGATGGTGGGCCGTGGGCGTCGCTCTCTTGCTGAACGACGAGGTCCTGTGCTTTGTGCGTTAATAGAATCCGGAGCACTACTAGCTGGCTCAACAGGAAATTGGATATCTGATTCAATAATAGACTCTGCAGAAATCCAACTTGTATCCGATTCTGTTTCGCGATCTTTATTACCAGATGGGGCGTCTCCTGTAGGCGCTAAATGCCGATTTGAAACGACCATCTCTCGTCCATTCTAGAGCCTCATGTGAGAATGCAGAAGATTGACCTCGACTAACTCTACTTCCTCGACCATAGGATCATATTTGCTTCTTCTTACATTATTCCTCTTTTGTGCTCTCTGCGCCTCTGTAAGCCAAGTTGGCATTGACTGTCCATTTGATGATCTGCGAGGATGTGTGAACATACGCTCATGAGGTGTACATCCAGTTGCAGTGCACAATAAAGATCTGATGGAGTGAAGCGACTGTTTGAGTACAGATTCCCAGCGGTTGATGGACAAATTTAATGATTTCAATGAGAGTTGTACAGTTTTCCATATTATGCCATTGTATCGCTCAGTTTGGCCATTTCTTTGGGGATTATGGCGTGGTGTAGCTAGTAGCTACGCCAATTCCATGCAGAAATTTCTTCAGTTCAGCTGATACAAATGCGGTTCCTCTGTCAGAGTGTACGTATGTTGGTATACCAAATAAATTTAAAGATCTTCGCCCTATCAGCATCCTGCCTTGTCTCTCTAAAGTACTGGAAAAAGCGGTGCATGATCAAATATCAAACTTTATTGAGACCAACAATATCTTACCACAAGTTCAGTCTGGGTTTAGAAAGAGTCATAGTACAGCTACTGCTCTGCTCGATGTTACAGACAATATTCTTGGAGCCCAAGATAACGGCAAGGGAACGTTGTTGGTCCTGCTGGACTTTTCTCGTGCATTTGATTGTATAAATGTAACTCTACTTCTTTCTAAGTTAGCTTACTATGGGCTAGACGGCGAAGTAGTTAAATGGTTCGACAGCTATCTTTCAAATCGTTCTCAGATAGTTGAAACAGCTAAAGTAGACGGTACTAAGGCTTTTTCAGCCAACTCTACCGTCTCTAGAGGCGTTCCACAGGGCTCTATTCTTGGACCTCCATTATTTGTACTTTATTGTGCAGATATAATAACAAATATTCGCCACTGTCAGTACCACATCTACGCAGATGACCTGCAACTATTTATGTCATTTAAACCGAGTGAAAGAACTCAAGCAGTTGCAAAAATTAATGAAGATCTTGATAGCATTGCGCTATGGTCAACTCAAAATTCCTTAGTTCTAAATCCGGGAAAATCTAAGTTCTTAATTCTGGGATCCCGAAACCAGATCAATGCCATTAAACTTGAAACACCTAGTGTATCTTGGGAAAATCCATTGACTCTACAAATGAAGCTCGAAATTTGGGACTACTAATGGATAGTGCACTACGCTATGAGAAACATATAACAGAATCCGTGCGAAATTGTTTTTATAGGCTAAAGGTTCTATACCGTATTCGTGAATGTCTCAATGTTGATCTACGTGTGTGGTTATATGCATCTTTAGTCCTTTCCAGGCTTAATTATGTGGATACAGTCTATGGCCCCAGATTACTGGCTCGGACTGAGAAGTTAATTCAACGTCTACAGAACGCTTGTGCTAGGTTTTGTTTTTCTATCCCAGCTAGGGCACATGTAGCACCTTTTATAAATAGAGCAAAACTTCTTAAAATGTCCTCCAGAAGACATCTCCATTTTGCTATCCTTCTGTTTGGTGTCATCAAGAGCCGGAAACCAGAATATCTCTTTCGCAAATTAACCTGGTTCCGCGATTATAATAAATATAATACCAGAGCTTCAGAGTCTCTTCTAGTGACGCCTGCACATGGCACCGCAGCTTTTCGTGGTAGCTTTAGCTATTGCGCTAAGAAGTGTTGGAACGATATCCCTCCACCTCTATGTAATGTTAGTTCAGTTAATTTGTTTAGATTAAGACTCAAAGCTGATATTCTGTCAACACAGCTAAACCAACCGTAGTGGCAGTAGCTGAAGCTCTCTATATCTTTCTCTCTCCCCGGTCTCCATGTCTTGTCTTAAATATACCCGTTAATTTTTTTTTATTTTGTTTAGTGTGATAGTTAGTAGTGATAGTTTTATTGGTTTAAAATAGTAGTTATTTAATTTTGTAATGCATGTATTTAATATGGTTAGATATGAACAATAGTTGTGTTTGTCTTATTATGGCTACCCTTGATCAAGAAGTACGTGAGGTAATATAAACTGGACTCAGCGGAAGACCAGCGCTGCGGCATATTAACATACCGTAGCATCATGCTGAGCTGAGTACCTATTTATCTCCACACAGAGCTTTTAAGTTTGTTAGTTTAGGTTAGATTTTATTGTTGTTGTGTTTTATTTTCCTTTATTACTGTGTAGTTGTTGAATAAAATGTTTTCTTTCTTTCTTTCTTTCTTTCAAATACTGCAAATAAATCTGATAACTTCTTATTAACAGTTTCTGAACTTAGAACAGAGCATGGGAACGCAAAAGGGAATCTGGAGCATTCATCTAAAAACGACGATTTCTTAAAGATGTCGTTATAAGAAAGCGGTTATCACGCTCTGTTGTAGCACGGGGACGGCCCGATCCTTGTCGCCGTTGGTAGCCACCAGTCTCTTGATACCTCTGGTATACACGCCGAACGGTAAATCGGCTCAAACTCAATTGTCGAGCCACTTGACTTTGCTTAAGCCCCGATTCAACAAGGGCAACCACTTGAGCGGCTACTTCTGGTGTAGTATCCATTTTCGTGTTCCGTTTGAAGCCAATATCAATAGAGAACCTTTCACACTGTACGTTGGTATGCAAATGATGACCATTCCCTCAATATGCACTCTTTTATACCTGCGATAAATCCCGCCGCCGGCCTTACCTGGATCGAGCGACATAAGGGGGTCTATTGTTTTGTTGCTAATGAGTTGTTTTTAAAGGTAAATGTCAACCCTTTATCAGTTCTGCGAATGCCTAGATTATGCACTTTAATTTAATTTGATTTTAATTTGCTGTAAGCTCCAAATAAAAAAAAATTTAACTTTTAAGTAAAAATGTGCGGATGTGCGATTTTGATGCTCTCAAGTGTATTATAGTTAGCATGTAACGGTTGCTAGTATCACATGGTAATGGACCCTTGAAGTCTATTGCGATCCTTTCGAATGGAGCAGTTGCCTTGATTAATGTGCCTTTCGTTCTAAGAAATCGTGGTTTTATCTCGGCACAGATTGTGCATGATCCCGTGATTGATTGATTCTTAGCTCTAACCCAGTGAACCATTCGTGTTATACCAGGTTGACAAAGATTCTTAGGCAGTTCAAAAAGATAGAAATTTTATTTTGTCTGAGAATGTTGGGATCCATTATGAATATATTTTTTTTCCATATTTTAATTTGAATAGTATTTATCTAGGTTCTCAACCATATATTAGATCAAAATACTTACCTAAAATGAAATAGAAGCGTATCGAAATCTGCATGTTTTTACGTCATAAAAGACCTGTTTTCAACCTAATTGTTTCGTATTAAAAACCACAACATCTTAGGTATCCTAGCCATGGGAACATAGATTATATCGTCTAGTTACAGAATAACAACACAATGAGAAAAATACAACAAGTTTTCAGTCATCATTTTTGGTATTACAGAACACGGTCAAAATCTAATCAAATTTAGAATCGTTCTATTGCTATCACTGTCGTTATGCGTGGCTAAACTTCGTCACTAAACAGGTATAGCGATATTCAGGCCGAAGTTTTTGACGTGGCCGAATTGAAGTTGCGCTCAGTGTTCGCCGGCGCGTTAAGTTTTTGTATTGTTTTGCTATGTCCTATTGAATTCTGTTATATAAATTATGTATTCGAAAACTAATTTTAAAAATATGTATTTGACAATGCCATGATAAGACAATTAAGATGATGCAATGACTGATATAAAAGTCCGACAGATGCAAGAACCATGATCGAAATTCAAAATTGTTCTGAAATACGAAAGGTTTTTAATTGCTCATGAAAGCATTGAGTTCATAAACTTCTTAATCGCTACAGTATTAATACTTCTTTAATGTTCAATTAGAATCTAATAAAATGTTTGTTGGAGGAATTTTGCTTTGTCATGTTGTATGAGAATACATTTTATCAAATTTGACTAACTTCCGCTACTCAGATTTTTTTCATCCAATACAATAAAATGATCCTTACAAAGAACTGCATCGATCAGCATCATAAAAAATTACCAACTTATTCATTTTAAGGCGCTACTCACGCTTGACCAAAATAATTTTAATGCTTAAATGATTTTCTTCGAAAACGAGCTGATGTTTTAAAAGAAACTGCAACTGTATATCCTATGGTTATGGGTGCTGCCGTACTGTCCCAGTTAAAAAAACACTCTGTATACGTTTTAGGTCATGTCCACAGAGATTTTAGTTCACGAATGATACCGTGTGTTACTATGTTCTTCTCGATTGATATTTGTCATAACAACAAGGGAACTTTTAAAAGTGAAACTTTAAAATTAATAATGGAGGATGACACATATGCATGATAACAACGCAACAAAATACTGGTTATTATGGTATATATATATATTTATGAATTTATGATGTAACTACTTATATATGTGTATTCAATGTATTTTATCAACCTTTTTGTGTTCTTACACGTAATTTGTTTTGTTCGTATTTTTAGTTTAATTAGACTGTCTATTTATAAATTATTTTTTATATAAAGTAAATCCGTTTTTGGCCGTATGCTACGCTTAGTATAAGTTTGTATCTGACATAATAAGGGCTGTGGATTTTGTGAAATAAATAAAATAAAATAAATAAAATAAAAATGTGTGTTGCGTAACATTCGTGATCGGTTGTAATGCTAAGTGTACACTGATTGAAATATATAATTATAGTAAACTTGTGATATGGGAACCACACTCTATTCTTTATTCTTTATTCTTTATTGTACACAAATAGATTTACAGATAAAAATAGCTTACAAAATGGACATGTACAAAGGCGAGCTTAACCCTAATAAGAGTTTTCTTCCAGCAAACCTTTGAAGATAGAGATATGATACCACATGACTGATAGACTACTTAATATTTTTTTTAAATATATGTACATATACTACATAGTTACATAGAAAAATAAATATTAAGTGAATAATAAGACAAGGTTTTCAAGTCCGGCAAGATGTTTAATTTTTAATATTTTCGCAAAAGTTCGGTGCGAACCAATAGTTAATTTCATTTTACTTTTTAGATGCCGTTAACATCGGCGGAAAAAAAATGGTATAGAGAGCGAAGGCAAACTAATAACTTCGAAAAGTTTGAAGATGCGGAGCGGAATAAAAAAAGGAAAAAAATAATGCACGGAATCTGAAAAAGAAACTAAGAAAACAGTGAATAAGTAGAAAAAAAACAAAGAAAATGATACAAAAAATCAAACTAATATTTCCACTAATGATGCGGAAAGTGATACATAAAGTGAATATGTATATTAATAAAGCACGACTAGCAGAAAGGAAAAAGTTAATTTAAGACATTTGGCTATTGTAAAAATGGACAATGAGAAAAAAAATCAGCAATATGACAAAGGAGATTAAAGCACTTAATATTAATTATATGACATAATAATTTTAGTATGAAAAATAGTTGTTTACCTACAATGGTAATTAGATTTACATAGGCTGATTATTGCATTTTCAACTAGTTCCTCACATTTTATTACGTAACTAAAAACTTTTTTATTTATTTTCCGTTTTATTTTAACAATGGAGGTAGTATCATCGAGAATAAAGGAATTTCTCTCATTGTACTCTAGGCTTTACAAAAATCACGTGCGTTACCTTATTCACGTATGTTACCATGTGTTACCAATTCACGATTGTTAAAGTACAATTTTTGGCGGCCATACTCTATACAGGAGCGGAGATAGGTGATTGACCAGCAGCTGATACTTGCAAATGGGACTTATTGCGTTTTCTTTCGATTGTATAGCTTGCATGAAGTTGTCAAAAGTTCGCTTCCAATGGATCCGCAGTGTAATCAACACTATGGATTCATTGGAAGCGACGAGCTCGTTGTTGGATCCACTTCAAAACTTTCGGGCTTTAGTTATTTGTCCATGTTGTAGGTATTTTAAAAATATATATTTAACTATTATATTGCAGTATAACAAACCATTTCAGCATTAGGTAAAGATGGCTTTATTCGTTAAAAATTCGATATGCATAAAATTTATAATTGACATTACTTTGTCGCTGATGACATTAGATTTATGGACAAGTGGATTGAGGTTGTATTGTATATCACCACACTTCTTTTACTTAATTGATCAGTTATCCGATGACATCTCTTGTAACCAATGAGCAATCACAACCAGCCGTAGATGGAGTATTCTTGAAGTATTCTCAGTCTAAAGGTAAGACCGCACCAGAGCGCCGCCGCGCCGCGTCAAAAAGCTTCAAATTTTGTTTATAATGATTTTGAATGACGCGTCTCGCACTAGAGCGGCGCTGCAGTAGGCGTGCCTCCAAAATAATATTGTGATTTGTGACGTGCAGCGACGCGCTGCGCAGCGCCGCTCTAATGCGGTCCTACCTTAAGACTTAAATATTTCGTAGGATGGCAATAAAAATATACTTCTTTTACATAATTGGTCAGATATTCGATGACATCTCTTGTGACCAATGAGCAATCACAACCAGCCCAGCAGATTAAGCAAGTATTCCTAAAAATGAAATAAATTATGATAGCGAAAACAAACGTTATTTTTAATTCTGCGAAAATAACGCGGTTTGTGGTTGTGGGGGCAAGATATATTTTTTAGTTTTCTTGTGTTGAAAAATTTATCAAGGAATATAGCTATGGAATATTAAATATTCCTACGTAGGTATTCAATAAATAAGGGTACATTGCGGTTTTGTAGTGGAAGAAAAATGTGGTGTTTCACTGTGCACGTTCGATGACGAGACTGGCGGCGGCGGCCGCGGGACATTCCGCTAGCGCAGCCCTGGCGGACATCGCCCTAGTTGCCCCTTTGGATCGAACGGTTGCGTAGTCGCGCCTCGCTACCATCGCCGCGCGCTCTTGACGTAAAATCATAGTAATCCCATCAGGAACCTCCATTTGAAAGGACAAAAAACAAGCTAAAAACATTATCCTGTCATTCGTGCCATACTCCAAATCACGGGGGCCTCCGCTGCGATGTAATATCGATCTCACAAAATGGAAGATTCCTACATCATCGCGAATTACCACGCGCTCTGTCGGCTGTGTCTGAACAAAAGCGCGCTCTCGGTGTCTATTTACGGGGCTGCGCCCGATGACGAGGCCAACATATCGCTAACCTCCAAAATTGCAGAATGTTGCGAACTACAGGTCGGTATTTATTTACATAATTTTTATCCACCCATAATTCACTCAGTGTAGTTAAAGTGAATATTCATGAAAAACTCATTTATTTCAGATTGATCCAAATGACGGCCTACCAGGAAGGATCTGTTATAAATGTTTACTAAAAGTAGACAAATGCTCGAAGTTTAGAATACAATGCATACAAAATGAGAACAGACTGAGACAGATCACTAACCGTGTGAATGATCTTGACAACTCTAACTCCTCAGAACTTAGCCATTA
The DNA here is from genome assembly GCA_918857605.2 of Philereme vetulata. Lineage (NCBI taxonomy): Eukaryota > Metazoa > Arthropoda > Insecta > Lepidoptera > Geometridae > Philereme > Philereme vetulata. Next base: position 7,234,662 of record OU975473.1, on the reverse strand, counting down.
TAATTACAATAACTGTCATGATCAGCAAAAACCAAAGCCAGAAGATTATATTGTTGAAGACAGTGTTGTGATGGTAGTGGATCCAAGTCTTGACTATGACTCATCAGAAGAATCTGAAGGTGTGGAACAAGCAGAACCAGATGTCGCTGAGAGAGATAACACCCATGAACAAGAAACAATAACAGAGTCATTCTTCAAAAATGTCTCCATGTGCCAATACTGTGATCAAGCATTTGTTTCTCCAGAGAAATGCAAAGAACATGAGATTGCATACCATGACCCGAACTTGCCATACAAATGTGTGGAATGCAGTTTAGTATTTGCAGAACGCTCACAGTATGTACATCATGTTAAACAAGTACATGGCAATGATAAGCCATATCACTGCCCTGAGTGTGAAAAATGCTTTGGACGACGCTCTGATTTAAGGAAACATTCTATTGTACACACAGGCATTAGGCCTTACCAGTGTCACTATTGCCTGAAAAGTTTCTCTCGTAACACAAACTTGAGTAAACATCTTCGAATTCATGCCGGACACAAGCCACATGTTTGTCCATTATGCCCGAGGAGCTTTGTGGCCAAAGGAGACTTGGCACGCCATGTGCTCGTTCACTCAGGCATGAAACCTTACAGATGTCGAAAATGCCCTCTCACGTTTGGCCGACGAGATAAGCTTCTCAAGCATGAAGTTAAGCACGGACCAGTTACACCAGAACATAACACAGATTACGAAAACAACCAAGATATGCATGACATGGTTGTGAACGTTAATCCCTTCAGCAATCTAATGACATCCCCTAATCAGCTACTTACTGATGGATCGAATGCTGATTATGATCTTCCTAGAGTTCCAGATCATATTTCAGGTGAAAGCAGCTTCAGTAGAGTGCATAAAACCCCTGTTCCTCCTAAACAAAGCTCCCCACCAAAAAAGCAAACTCTTGCTAAGAATAGGCCTAAGAATATTAAATGCCACCAGTGTCCGAAGAGATTCTCATCATTAGATGCTTACAAGACACATGTTTCTATTGCCCACATTGGTTCTAGGGTCTTTCAATGCAAAATTTGTTTTAAAAAGTTTGCCCGGAAAAGGGAACTTGATCGGCATACACCCATCCACTCTGGAATGAAGCCATTTTCATGCAGTCAGTGTGATAAGAAGTTCACGAGAAAGGACAAACTTGACAAACATGAGCAGAGTCATGAATGTTTGGTTGTGAATATGCCTTGTATAGAATGTGGTGCCACTTTTGAGAAGAAAGCAGATTTGGTAGCTCACATCAAGTCTCATTTCACTGATAATTTTGATGATAAGGTCACTCAGATCAAAAAGGAAGATGAGCCTGAATTTCAGCTCAATGACAATTTTTATGACTTAGAAACTTGAAAGTCCAGCATAGATCATAAGTGGCACAACCAATCTTATAGCATCTGTAGTACTTAAACTTATTAATTGGCATTTAATTTTGTAAAATGCTATTGTTATACCTTTCATGAGAAGTTATCTTAGTAGGTAAGGTAGGTACACATAAATGAAACAACTATTCTACTTAGTTACCTGTTGTAGTTAATTTTATAGTAAAAATATAATAAACAAGTTCTTACATTTTAGAGATATTGATGTTGAAATAATTAATTATGTTGTTAAATCCTCTCAAATAATCAATAACTGGGGTTTAATTTACATATTGTTTTTATTTGTTGGCATTCCTTTTAAAAATGTTGAGACTAACTTAATTACACTAGCTATTAGATATTTGTAAATAATCAATCAAAATTTTATCCAAAGACTATATTAGAAGGATAATTGCGATTAGGAGTGGATATTCTAAATATTAGGATGTCATAAATCAAATCCTACATAGTGAAACATGGTTTAGTCATAGTACCTATGTAGGTGTACAAACTGCACTAACCATGTAACTAATAAACTCAAAGGTTCTTTGGAATAGTTATTATGTTTTGTCTTTTGCATTGACAGACTGATCTGAATTCTGTAAGAGAAAACAGTGTAACTATTCCAAAGGTGAATAGAGTTTATTAGCAAGCAAGGTGGTAAATATGGAATTATAAAGGCATACACAACAGCAATACAAGTGATGTTACCAAGATTTGGAACATTTTTCCTTCTTAAATGTGCTGCTAAGATAGTTTTATGCAATAAAAACTTCAGTGCAATTAAATTTACGAGTGATCTGTGCAGTTGCATACCTTGAAATATTTTTTCGCTTTTATGTTGGCTTAGTCCCTTACGAAAACTATCATACAATAATAAAAAATGAGGATGGAGGGTATTCCAATGACTACCATTTATTTAGGATTGGAGGTAAAATACTCTGAAATGGCGCTTGTTATAGTCTGTTTGAAAAGCCTAGAACATTAAGGGCCTCCACTAATTTAAGTGTTTAGTATGGATTATGTATTTATTTCCATAGGTACCATGTTCTACGCTTTTCAGGCAAGCTTACAGCGATCACTGTTGATTTATTTTAATGTTTTAATAATTAATGTAATGACTGTAAATATTTGAGCAATAAATGTTGTCCACTAAAATATGCTTATGAATTATCATTCTTCAAAATAATTTGTTTACAAAATAGTCATGCATTGACTTAGCAAAGAGGATGATGTAGGTACTGGGCAAGCCTACTCTTATTTATGAAATGGTATCAACTATAGCAACTGTATCCATCATCCAGCTAGTGTTGTAACTTGCTAATCTGCAATGTAGATTATTATTCTAAAAATTGATTTTATACATAAACTTATCCAGCTAAAGGATTTGCATGTATTGTAACAGATGATATCTTTGCTTCGGAAAGTGGTCTGAAGGTTTTGGGATTCACAGCCATTTTCTCCAAATCATCTAGAGCTTCAAATCCATCTATGACCCTGCAACAAAAACAGATTTTGTAAACACTTCTATTTTATTGTCCTAAATTTAACAAATTTGGTCAAAAACAGCAGTATTTATATAAAGAAATAGTCAGCTTATCAGGCGCTGATTAGGACTGCTGGAGGAGTTCATACTTACTCTAATTTTTGATGATACATACGACATCTGTAATCAATAATCACCCTAAAGAACTGTGTACATAACCATCTTTACTTTTAGTAGGTACTTCTTATCGTACTTACCTTCCAAAGAGGGTATATTTTAGGTCCAAATGAGGTTGCTCCCCATAACTGAAGAAAAATTGACTGCCATTTGTATTAGGGCCATTGTTAGCCATGCTGACCATACCTCTGGAACTATGCTGAAAACAGAAAGTGCTGACTTTTAACACCCAAACCAAATAATACTGAATAAATAATGAAGTATTAAGTTTACCTTTAATTCTTCTTTGAACTCATCTTCAAACTTTCGCCCCCATATTGAAGTACCACCTTTACCTGTGCCTGTAGGATCTCCTGTCTGTACTATGAAGCCCTGAAATTTGTAAATATTTTGGTATGTATGTAGTTTCGTTTATTGAAGCATTCAGTACTGAAAAGAGATATATAGCTTAGATGCGGCAACTTTAGTACCTAGGCTAGGTTTAGCGTACCATACTTGTTTATTTAGTTTTTTTGCTTTATGTAGGTACCTTTATATCCTATATATATATAGGATACAGAAAGAAGTATAATATATAGATACAAGAAGTATATATATATATTATATATGAAAAAGGCAGCCGTTGTAATAATCGCTAGCACATAAAGCTAGGAAATTTTAGTTTTTTTTACTTTAAGTAGGTACCTTTATATTCCGGTGAAACAGGCAGCCGTTGTAATAATCGCTAGCACATAAAGCTAGGAAATTCTCGCATGCTTTGGGGCATTGCTCGCAAAATAATTCGATTTTGATGTCGCCGACGTCCGTGTGTAGGGTTACTGACATAGTTCTGTTTTCTTTTGAAAATGTGAACTTCCTGAATGTATAAGATCTGCGTATTCGTTTCTCAGATAAATAATAAATTCATTTAATGAAGCCACTGAAGAATAGCCGGGAAAAGACAGGAAAATAACAAACACAGCTGACTTGATTGAATGTATTGACTTTGGTTGGAGTTACAATTTATGCACGTCATAAATTGTGTGAAAGTGTCAAACTGTCATCTGTCTGCAGATGATGATCAGTCAAAATCAAATTGATGCGACATTTCGCTTGATCTGTCAAATTCAACTGGCCCACTTCGCGCCATAGCGATGACCCAAAAGCTCCAAAAACCAACATGCCAAGACAAAAAAGGACCAAACTACTGGCAATGATTGAAATCTCATAGAAGTAACTACAGCTAAATATTTTCTAACAAAATATAACCGACATAAAATAAGTAACCGACTTCAGATATTGGTATTGGTAGGCACACATACCCGACGATACTCAGTGTAAAGAAACCGAGCGACGACATCTAAACTTTGTATGCAATGCAACTCAGTGTCGGTCACTACGGTGTACTTACACACTTCGACTCTCGGTCTATAAATGGAGTGTCTAGTGTCGTCCAATAGTTTTTTTCTTGAGTTTTGTGTGTGAAAGATCATATAATTTTTTTCTTTCTTACATACATATGAACAAAAACAAGGTGTAATTTTATGGTTTTAATAATTAAAATTAAGTAGCTCAACATACAAAATAAGCCTAGGTATTGAGATCATAACTATTCGCTTCCTCCAGCCCTTTCATTCTGACCCGCATGTGGCTCATGTAGGTTCTCATCTAGTCCAACATTTCCATAGTTGCCCAACAGCCTCTGGCCGGTCGGGTCAAAAGGCGACTTGAGGTGTATAGTCGCTTTATACTTCTTTCCTAGAGCTTCGATCTCATAAACCCCGTCTTTCAGATAGTCTTTAGTGACTTCTGAGTCGTTATTCGTGACGTAGCCAATGCCGATGGATTTGTCTAGATGGAACGCATATTCTCCTCGACGTAGATAGCCTACTGGCTCCCCGTTCCGGAATATAGCTTCTTGGCCGAATATTGAAACCTAAAACGAAACAAAGAATTTGCATTAGAATAAAATAAAGTTGACCTTATATATACTTATTGTTCCAGCGAAGCGAAATCTCTTAGGTCAACTTGGGCAAATCGGCGTGGTAGGTATGTATGTTTGTCCGAGGATAACTTTCGAAGAGTTTATCCGATCATCGTGAAATTTGATATGGTAGTAGGTAGTGTTGGCACAATTTTGGTGTGACTAAATGATCTAAAAATGTGGGAGAGTTGTTGTAATATTGGGGTTCAAGAGGGGTAAAAAAAACAAAATGGGACTATCCACAAAATGGGACTATCCGATCAAGTGACACATCTACTAAAAAGTCTTTGTGGGTACATTTCGACCCCGTTTTTATTATTAGTTTAAACCTTGTAGTTTTTAGGTTATTAGCCATAACAAAAAATGAACTTTGACAAAATTCACAGGGTACACCAGTGACCCCACAGTGCTGAAATTTGGTATGCGTGTAGCTTTAGTGATACAAATATAGGAAAAAGTCTGAAATCCAGAATAACTTGCAATTTGTACCCCAAAAAAGAGTAACCACATCCATGAACTCCCGTTACCTGTAATTTGAATGAAACTGTAACAAGTTATCTGGTTTAACATTTTGTGGCACTATTTTATTAGTCAAAGATTAAGGCCGACTTGCGCAATGATCCCTTAACGTATTTAGCGACTAAATGTAAATGTTTAAGTTTCACGTATTTCTATGATTTGACAACTCCTTAAATCATATTTAGCCACTAAATACGTTTAGGCATCGTTAAGAATATTTTTTTTTGTGTTTTGGAAGACTCGCGAGATCTCAGTTCGGGGCGAACCACTAGTATAAAAGTATGACATGTCACAGAGACGGCGGCGGCGGCGGCCGCGGCGTTGCGGTCTCACTACTGGTGTCCACCGAAGCTTAGCTTGTATAAGTAACTTTTTAACAAAACTATAACTGTAACTTATAACTTAACCATACTACTGAACTGATTTTGATGAAATTTCATCCTCTTTATTAAGCTTAGGTGGATACCGGTTTTAAAAGGGCCATGTCTTTATAAACACCTGCTATGTCATACGCTGATTATCAAAGGAAAGTTACTTGTCAATGTCAATTGCCGTGTGATCATTATTTTCCGAGGAACTTGAAATTAAAACAACATCATTTGTGTTCGTTTTTCTGACGAAGTGAGATTGTTTTGTGATTGAACTTGATATTGTGTCTTTGACATATATATATATATATATATATATATATATATATAATCAACCTTTCACGGTAAAAGTAGATCCAGTACTGATTTAGAACAAATGTTGATCCACCAATTTCGGGTGTACATTCAGCTCCGGATTGAGTTATGGCTGTATACATCGAATATATGAATTCAGCGTGTGACGTCAGTGGATGTGCGTCTACCTGTTTTCGATATACTCGTAATAAAATTTTAAGGTTTTTGTTGATCCAATAACGGTCAAAAAAATTATACACAAGCGCATAATGTGGCTCCGATTTATATATGATTTTTAGTGGTAAATGCGGCTCCGGAGCTGAATATGAAGGGTAGGTACGGCAACGTCGCGCTATTGTGCGAATGAAACAAACATACGTTCCTACTTCAAGTTAAAGTGAGACAACATACTGACGCGCATTTCTGCATAAATTTTAACTGAAGAGAGTATTTCTACTTCAACTTGAGTTGAGTCAGTCTGGGCCGACCTTCAAGCTAGCTAGTCCGTGTTCTGTGTTCACGATGGAAACAGATTCTTCAGGTTTGGATAATGGTGAGTACCTACGTGCGTTAGTACATTATAGATCGTTGGTGAGTACCGAGTTTATTGTTTTTAATGTGCCGATACTTACTTTATCAACAAATAATTAGATTTAAGTAACAAGTTTTAATTTGAATTAAGCATAAAGTTAAACTTTGAGTCGTATCGTATTAGAATTTTGCAATAGTTATTCATGTACGAGTAAAGTCGCTAGAAGCATACTTTAATGTTAAGTAGGTATTTTTTAATGGAAATTGTAAAAACTAATCTGAGTCTGCAAACCAGGGCTCATAAAGCATTACATACAAGCACAGGTCAAATAAGTAGGTATGTATCTCAAACAACAACCAATTTGTATTTGATAAACATTGTAAGTATAATTGGTTACAATCTCGATTGCTTCAGTCTGTCTGTAGGTACTTATGGTTTCTTGCATCTTTATTGGTAAGTGATATGATAACAAATGAAAAGTTTTGCAAAAACTGAGGTAAAAACATACAACTCTAACTCTAAGCACTAACTGTTTTGCAAACTAATACCTTGAACTATTAGGTATTCGATAAATATAAGTAAGACATTCAAAATAAACGTATTGTTACGAGCTGAGGGTTCAGGATAAAATAATGAAAATCGATCCAACCAAAATAACACTTTTATTCAACACTAGCTGACCAATCCGCAGCTTCGCACGAAGTAGCTGAGGCAGAGCTCACATTTTATATCAACAGAAAAAATGAAGCAGTTCCTGAAGAAGTTCTTAAAACATTAACTCCTGATCAAAGAAAATCAATTAAGACTTTAGACGTTTTCCAAATCCCCGGAAAGAGAACACGTTCAGTGCCAATACTACTTACAAAAATCATGAAAGAAAATATAGACCTTATAATAGCCTGTCGTGATGATTTAAAAATTCCGAAAACTAATGCGTTGCTATTTGCAAGACCGTTTACAGATGAACCTTTCGATGGAGGAAAATGTTTAGATAAAATTAAAAAACTCTGTAATTTAAAACGACCTGAAATGCTTACTTCAACAGGTATGAGACATCACATCGCGACTATGTCTCAATTGCATTCAAGACAAAATGATCAGTACACGGAACATTTAGCTGGATTTTTGGGGCATGACATTGCTGTGCATGCCAAAAATTACAGATTACCATTACAAGTATTGCAAAAAGCTGTGGTTGGTTCCCATCTCATGAAATACGAACCTCATCAAAACAGATCACCACCTCAAATTATTTACACCGAAAAGCAAATAATGCTTTCTAGAGAAGAAGAACCACTTAAATCAAATGAGAAAGCTACAGAAAAAAGCTGTGGATTTGTTGAAGAAAACGATAGAGCAGAATCAGAAGAAAAATCAAAAGACGATAAAAAATCAAAAGAGAAAAACGAAGAGGATGATAAGAAAAACTCAGATGAAGAAAACGAAGATAATATAAAAAAATCAGAGGAACAAAAAGAATAGTATGAAAATAAAAAATCAGAGGAAAATAATCAAAAAAATGATACAGTAGAATCTAACAAAAACCATAAAGAAAAATTAGAAGAAAAAAACCAGAAAGACGTGCCGGTAGAGCCTATTTTTTCTGAATTTAATAAAAATTTTGAGAAAATAAATTTACGTAAAAATGAGAAGTATGGTAGTAACATTCAAACAAGATTCAAAAGAAAGAATGTAGACCAAACGGAAATCAAAGTGAAAAATAATAAAAAAGTAACGAAACCAAAGAAAACACAACTAGACGTACCTTCTTCAAATGAAGACCTCAGTGATGAAAGCTGTGAAAAACCAATACAGAAGAAAACCAAAAAACGTTCATACAAGACAGTGACGAAAATATTGACCAGACGGAAACCAAAAAAAAAGGTAAAAAACAAAAGAAAGCACGACTAGACGTATCTTCTTCAAGTGAAGAACTCAGTGATGAAAGCTGTAAGAAACCAATACAGAAGAAGACTAAAAAACGTCCATTACAAGATAGTGATGATGAAATTATAGTGCGACGAAGAAAAAAGACACATAGGTTTTGGTCAGACGAAGAAATCAAGGCTGTGAAGTTTTATTTTAAAGACTATATTAAAAAGAAGATAAATCCTGGAAAGGCTAAATGTTTGGAAGTTCTCAAAAAAACACCAGTTTTGCAAAGAAGAACATGGATGCAACTTAATACATATGTAAATAATATTTACAAAAACAAATGAAGGTCGTGTGTCTCACTATACTGGGATTTTTTTGATCACCTGCAATATTTTAAGGGGTGACGCTACTTATGAAACTGAATAACTTTCCTCAAGGAACCCATAGTCAATACGCAAAAAAAAAAATTTGATTTCCCCATACTGATTAAGGTCAAAATTTTTTTTGGGAATTGACTATAAAATAAATAAAATTGTTTATTGCAGGCACACAAAAAATACGCCCCATATCACATACAAATATAAACAAACAAAAATAATATACACTACATACAACAGAATTAAGAACCTCCTTCTTTTTGAAGTTGGTTAAAAATACAACATAATATACTGTATTTTTAACCAACTATATACTTATACCAACTAACTTGCATATTATGCCACGGAGCAGATGCTCCAGTGTAGTCATTTTTTATTTCCGTCCAAGTAAACAGAAATCCAAAACCTATAAATTCCATTTTTATATATCTGGTCAGAGACAGCCCTCATTACGCTATTGTTGGAGCGTCTCAGCCTACTCCAAAACGACGCTACACGAGTTCGGATGATAGCGAAAAAGTCGGGAACACCCGCCTCGGAGAACATTTTCGACGCACTGCAGTGTCTCGGCAACCTCATAAGAGCCCGGTAGGCATCATTGTACTGGACCCTTATGATGTTGATGGCCTTTCTAGTGAAATTAGACCAAAGTTGGCATGTGTACATACCCAGACAATATGCCCAGAATAGGGTGTGTTTTACGTCTGGATTGCAGTTTGTAAAGCGGCGTGCGAGCATGTTACCCCGGACGGCGAGCGCTTTCCGACCTCGCTCGATGTCGTCACCATCTTGTTTATCATGTATGTTGTAAGTATGTATTTAAAAAAAAAATTATATAAGTATTCTATCAGTTATCTGGTTCCCATAGTACAAGCTCTGCTAAGTTTGGGGCTAGATAGCGCTGTGTGAAATGTCCAGCAATATTAAATATTAAATCTCTCAGCGTCTCCGTCAGTAAATGCCCTAGGTACTTGAACTGTTTTACCATTTTAATGGTTGTACCGTTCATGTGTACCTCGGGCACACGTCCTGGACCTTGTCCTGGGGAGTCTATAGGTACTATACTATACTATAGGGACTATAGGTTCCTTGGGGAAAGTTGTTCAGTTACATGAGTAGAGTCACCCCTTGAAATATTGCAGGTGCTAAAAAAATAACCCTGTTATTCGGCAAATATAGGCATTCGTGATTTTTAATGATTTTTGCAAAAGTGGGGAGGACATCTTTAGTAGTTTAGTGAAAATAGATTAAAAACCACGAAAAACTATGATAGCGAATTCCAAGCCCTTAATTTATAAATCGTAATTTTAGATTTTTTAAGATCTTTAATGTTTACAACCACCATAACTGGCCTTTGTCCAGCAGTGGACGTCCTACGGCTGATATGATGAACTGGTTCGTCCTTAGGATTTGTTTTGATCAATATTGCCAAATTACTTAACACATTCCGTGCCTATAAAATGAATAAAAATAATAGCTGGGAGCCAAAACTTTTTAAGGCGAATATTGATTAAGTACATATGTATGTTTGAAAATATGGATAAATGTATATTGTTATTATTATTATTTCAATAAAAAACACATTTTTAGGATCCTAGTCTTCGGCACCCAGCGTGCTGTGTGCCGAACACTCTGATCCGAAAAATGTGTTTTATTCACATTCGAACACTCGGATCCGAGCGCTAAGGATGGCATTGGATTAGTTCACTAATATTATAGATATTTGTTCCACCATTGCATTTTTGTAATACTAATATGTCACAAGATTTTGACAAACCCGTGTGTTTTGATCAAATTCCAGAATCTTAATCAAAGAAACTAATCAAAACCAGTTTTTACCTGTAAGAATAAAACAAATACTCGTTTTCGTAAGTTGACTATATTGCCAGAGTGGCCGCGCAAAGCAACGTTGACTCGCTTCAAATGTCTTTGTTTTACTAATTACTATAAAATGTAAGGGACGCTCACTCGGAACTGAGTGATGAGCATTGAATTTGTTAAAGGGCAAAACTAGCGCCACTTCACAAAAAAAAAATTCTCCGTAAGAACATTATTTTTTTAGATTCCGCTTCATACATTTGAAGAACAAATCGAATACATTAATTTGAATACTTCAATAACTATAAATGTTTACATCAGTAGTTACAGGTACCAAAAGTGCAAAAAACGGCCGTTTTTTCCACTTTTGGTATCTGTAACTAATTTTTTTTGTGAAGTGGCGCTAGTTTTGCGTGGTGTAGCCCATAAGAAGATATTTAAGTTTTTTTTTGTTATTTGAAATTTTGAAAGTACTATTTTAAAGTCTAAAGGCACATGTTGTTGTTATTAAGGATGTTTTGATAGTTATTAAAATATAAAAAAATAAAGTTGTTATTTAATTTTTTTTGTTTTCGAGTATGTATTCTAACATCCGTCTATAATTTGATTTCCTTCAGACTATATTACAAATATTAGTGTTATATTACAAAAGAGAAGCGGTCGTAGCTCAGTGCGGCTTGCGTGGTCGCGTTGATCACGCAAGTTAACTGACTGCAAACAAGGTCATAACTTGGATGGGTTTGACTGTTAGTGGCATTTATCTCGACCGTTTCCGTGCTTTGCAAGGCACGTTAAGAGGAAACACCAAGGGCTAGAGAATTGAAAACTAAGTATTTGTAAAATCTATTACTGTCGCGCAGTATGGCGCAGTGCCGGAACAAGCACGATAGAGACAACTGCAGCTAGGACCGAAAATACCTATTAAAATTACACAAAATCTACGGTTCGTAGTCCCCTGTCTCCTTCTCCAAAACTTGACCGATTTAACTATTTTCTTCATTATAAATTAAAGATAGGCTTTGACCGTGTTCCTATGTTTTCCTTTTTTTATATAATTTAGTCAAATTTGTTTTCTTGATGTTTAAACACAGCGGAAAATCTGACAAATATTATACGTTTTTAGGGTTCTGTAGCCAAATGACAAAAAACAGAACCTTTATGGATTCGATATGTCTGTCTGTTTTTCCGTCCATATGTCACAATCACTTTTTTCCGAAACTATAAGAACTATACTTTTGAAACTTGGTAAGTAGATGTATTCTGTAAACCGTATTAAGATTTCACACAAAAAAGAAAAAAAATAAAAATTTTGGGGGTTCCCTATGCTAAGAACTGAAACTAAAAATTTTTTTTCATCAAACCCATACGTGTGGGGTATCTATGGATAGGTCTTCAAAAATGATATTGAGATTTCTAATATATATTTTTTCTAAACCGAATAGTTAACGCGAGAGACACTTCCAAGGTGGTTTAATGTGTGCCCCCCCCCCCCCCCCCCCATGTAACTTCTAAAATAAGAGAATGATAAAACTAAAAAAAATATATGATGTACATTCATGCAAACTTCCATCGAAAATTGGTTTGAACGAGATCTAGTAAGTGTTTTTTTTTTATTACGTCATAAATCGTAAACCGCAATTTACCTTTCATTCAATCAACTCAACTAAAAAAAAAATACCACGAACTAAAATAACTTTAATATTATGTTACTTGCTGCTACGGAACCCTTCATGGGCGAGTCCAACTCGCACTTGGCCGCTTTTATTTCTTGAATGTTCATATCTCTTTTAATAATTAATTTATTAATAAAAGGAAAACAAAGGGACATGCCAATAGTGGCCATAGATTTTTGAGAAAAAAAACTATTGCTGTACTGGCATTATCCAGGGAGGAAACATGGGGCTATGTTTGTATGGAAAAACGGCCCCTGTGTTTTCTCTTAAACCGTTGGTGCCGATTGCTATCACTAGCTGATCACAGTCGTTAAACCATGTCAGAGGCCGTATAGGCAGCTTGAAAACTTCTGACACTGGGTTGGCCACTAGCCTCGTAACCTCCACCAATCCGGACTTGGCCCCCGTGTTTGGAGTATGGCCTAACATTCCCAAAGTATGGAAAGAGACTCGTGTCCCTGCAGTGGGGACGTGATGGGTTGTTAACGAGATTACAAAAGATTTTTTTTTAGATGAGTAAGTTTTTGTTAACAGAGAACCTTCAAGAATTTTCGACTTTCCATACAAAGTTAGTCACAGTAAATTTTGAACGAAATGGGTACTAAAATTGACTTTCAAGTCCATGACCTATTTGTGGTCACTAAAGTAGGTAGATTCTAACAAATATCTCTACTATTTTTCAACTATTAGATCAATTTTCATTGATTTAGATTACACCAGTAAAATTATGTCACAATTAGGTAATTAATTTACTAACTCTCTATGGTTTGTAGAACTGAAAAATTTATTTGATTTGATATTCAGACTTGTAAGTAAATTTTTTTATGAAGTAACAAAACGTGGTGAACATAACGTAATTTTTACTTAATTAGGTAATAAACTCTTGGTCTTAGGGAAAAATACATAAAATATTTGCTAAGTAGCCATCTCAACCAAATACACGCATTCCAAACAACCAACCATCCAATAACTGATAACTCGTATCGCCGAAAATCCCAGCCATCAATTAACTGACTGCATTACATTATACTTAATTCTAACGAATGCATTCTCATAAAAAGTTCGATTTTCGATTCACTACGGATCAACAACTGTAGTAAGAGAAACGGCAACGCCGCATTGACCTCCGTCAGCCAATCACGGAGGAAGTAATAAGGTGCGTCATCCTTATTGGTCCGTTTGAATCGGATCAACATTTATCGGTGCGGATTTGTATATTGGAGCCACATTTGACAAGTGTAATTTGTAGCCAAGTCACGTGACAAAAATATCAAATGTTGATCCAAGCGGAGCCACATCAGTATGAGAAAAAGCGTAATGGATCAACATAAGGCCTCCGGATCAACATTTGTTTTCGGATCAACAATTAACTGATCGTACGTCTCGAAAGATCAACATTTACCGTGATGGTATCTCTATATATATATATATATATACAGTGTAAACTCCATATAACGTCACTCGTTTTAACGACAAACTCTCTAAAGCGTCGAAATCACTCGGCTTTGGTTGGTTTAGCTTGTCTTGCATACAATGGTACACTCTGTATAGCATTACACCCACTCTCAATAACGACAACAATTTGTAATAAAAAGTTCTTTTTAACTTGCCAAATTAGTAAAAACTGCGCAGCTGTGTATATCCTTTTGTCGTTTTACTATCCTAGACCATAATAAACTCAACTGTTGGCATCATACACACCAAACTTTCTAAGAAATCCGGTCTTTTGTTTACAAAATGGGATTGCTTGCACGTGTATCTACAGACTGTTGTTAGTAGAAGTGATGGATTTTATCTATACGTTGTCATATTCTTAGTAGCTCACAAACTTTCAAATTGTAAACATAAACTGTAAAACGCAATAGCGTTCAAATTAAAACAGATTTTTATTGTAGGTACTATTTAACAAGACAAATCAGAAATAAACGTTTTCTTTTTCTAATACAGATTTTACTTTTCTCCATTTAACGACAACTCTCTATAACGTCAAAATATGCTCAGTCCCTTGAGTGTCGTTATATAGAGTTTACACTGTATATATATATATATAACAGCGCCATCTATTACGCTTGTTGGAACTGTAACGATTATTTTGTTACCTTATCGTCGAGTGTGAAGTAGGCATATTTCTTAGTAACTCCGTCCTGTCTCGCTCTCGTGACCTGTTCGTTGCCGATGTAGTCGCCGCCCTTTCGGCACGCGAAGCCGAGATTCGCTTCTATGGGATTGTCATCGGTTCTCAAGTCAGCGTTCCATAAATGATAACCTGTGGCACAATACATTATTATATGTTTTATTAATACTTAGATTCATAGTAGGTAACATTACCGTATATTATAAACTAATTAACATAACATAATGCTAAACTTTTATACCTAAATTTACAAGAAAACAAATGACAAGCAATAGTTTACAAAAAAAAACTTAGCAACCATACACATTGACGACCTACGTGGCGCAGTGCGCGAATAGCCAGCTGAGACGCAGGAGGTAGCGGGTTCGATTCCCGCTCAGGAACAAATGTTTGCATAATCTACAGATATTTGTTCTGGGTCTGGTTGTTTCTCTATATATTATAAGTATAAATTTACAAAAAAAAGTAGGTATAAAAAAGTACTCTATCAGTTATCTGGTTCCCATAGTACAAGCTCTGCTTAATTTGGGGCTAGTTAGCGCTGTGTGTGAAATGTCGAGCAATATTTGTACCTACATGAGAACTACATATTAGTAGCATACCATGAGAAACTGCTGACCACGAAAAGTGAATGTCAAGCTGGTCTGGTCTTTCTGTCTGTCTCAGGGTTCAGTCGCAAGTTGGTCGCCATTTGGTAAAGAGAAATGAAGCGAGCCATGTATTTACCACCCACTATGGGTGCGCTAAAATGTTTTCAATTAAAACTTTTAGCTTCGAAAGTGCTCATAGTGTAGCAAAACTTATTTAATGTATTTGTAACTAGTTGTTGCCAGCGGCTTCGCCCGCATTTTTCTTAGGTGCAAAATACATTTATAAACTTTGACATCCCATTTTTATCCCATCCATGATTTATGGGATAAATGGCAGCCTATGTGGTGATCCAGGTTATAATCTATAGGTATATAATCTATGTATATACCAAATTTCATTGAAATCGGTTCAGCCGTTACGGCGTGATTAAGTAACAAACAAACATCCAAACTTTCGCATTTATAATATTAGTGTGATGTGAGATGTTAGGTTTTCCCCAGGGACTACAAAATGGTGTTCTTCAAAAAGGGTGTTCTAAAAATTTTATTTTAAAGGCTACGGTAACCGCTTACCATCAGGTGGGCCGTATGCTTGTTTGCTAACTTAGTAGTATAAAAAACTACGCGCCTTACAGTAGTCACATATGATGTGTAACATCTGACCACCGCGCGCTCATTGGTCAAATCAAATAGTGCACGCTTCCCCGGTTTCTTGTTACACATTTCCGTCCCTTTTGCAAAATTTACTCCCACAAACTAAGAGGAAAGATGTGATACATCAAAAAAATAAAAAAGATGTCCATTGGTTGTTTACATTTTTCCTGTTTCTATATAAAAGTTGTAACAGCTGTTGGCTTTCCTAGAAATTCTATTGAATTATAAATCTATTGCTGTTCGTTAAGTCTCGCTAAAATTCCAAAACGGCTTTACTGATTTTGATGATTTTTTTGTGTGTTTGAGTGGGTTCCTGGGTGGTTTAGAATTGGACCCGGTAGGTGGCGCTGTTGTCGAGATCCAGAAAATTGCGTAACATAATAACTAGTGTATCATAAAAGACAAAATGAGTTAACATCGAGATTGATAACGTGATGGTAGCATACCTTTCTCAGCGCTAAGCGATGTGAGCGCTCTCCAGCCAGCGTTCCGCAGTCCTTTAGCGCGGCTCAAGTGCTTGTACACTTGTATGGCGTGCGAGGAAGGAACGTGCAGCTCCCAGCCCAGCTCTCCGCTCCACGCCACGCGCAGCGCCCGACATCTACACACCAGATATGTACTATTTATTTTGTTTAAAGCGATGTCTGTCTATTGTGAAAGGTCTCAAGGTGAAAGGAAGCTTATGCTTCCTTATATATTCACATTATCATCATCAATCTATAACAGTTCACTGCTGGACATAGGTCTATTCCAGAATGCGCCATTGAGCCCGATCCTCAGCTCTTCGCATCCAATCCTTGCCAGCCACAGCGCGCACATCGTCACTCCATCTAGCGTGATCTCCACTCCAGAACACGTTTACCCCAACGGTTATCGGTTCTGCGGCAGATATGACCATCCCACTGCCACTTCAGCTTGCTGACTCTCTGAGCTATGTCGATCAACTAGGTTCTCTGTCGGAAAACCTCGTTTCGAATTATATACTTCAGAGAAATCCCGAGCTATCCTTTCCATAGCAAGCTGAGCGACTTTCAGTTTGTGGACCAGTCCCACCGTAAATGATCACATTTCGGCTGCATACGTCGAAACGGCATCACAGGAATAACACATATTATATATATTTAGAAAATATAGCACAATCATTTCTATAATACACTCTAAATATTATAATCTTTGAAAATATCTAAGTTATAAACTTGAAATTCTAGGGTCCTCATAAGTACAAGTAGCTTATATTTTCAACGTTTTAACCGTTCCTACTGCCAAGATATAGAGGCTCGAAAAACGACCGAAACGGTTCCAGAAAAGGTATTACGGCAGTTTGCGTTGCGCTCGACTTGGCGGGGGCACTCCCGTGCCCCTAGATAATTGCATATAGGTTATAACCTGCTTCCTAGTGTAGAGTATTGATTATGTTAAAGTATTGTGGCCTTGAAAAGTGCCTGTGACAGAAGCGGAGGTAAAAATTCACAAAACAGAGTCGCATTTTTATACTCCGTGACCATAGAGAATAGCAACACTACATTGAATGAATGATACTTTATTGCACACCACAAAAGAAACAAAAACAAAAATTCACAAAGTAACGAGTACAAAGGGCGGTCTTATCGCTTAGAAGCGATTTCTTCCAAACAACCTTTGGATGTAGAGAATTTTTGTAACATTACGGAGAGTGGGGTGTACATTAACAAAACAAAAACAAAGTTTTTAACGTTACATTGTAACGTGATATGGATTTACAGCGCCATCTATCGAGAAAAACTTTCAGCGATTATGAAATAACTTATTAGAGAACTGTAAGCTTTCGTATGCAGTAAATACACTGCAGAATTGTTATTTATCAGCAGAAATAGTTTACCTGTACTTCTTATTCTCAGAAGAATACGGTGCTTGAGAGATGTGCATACTGCGGTGAGTGTTCACTGGGAATGCATCGTTCGATAAACCAACATCGGTGTACCGTTGCAGAATTCTTTGGCTGAAAACAATTGAATATTACAAGAAACACGTAAAACTATAACCATCTCCCTCTTTGAGCGCCTTTGATACGTGAAAAAAAGAGACAAAAGCTCACCTGTCTGGTCCTTGAACACTGAGAATGCACAGCTGTTTAGTAACATCTATAATCTGAGCCCGCAGTCTGTGCTTGTTGATGATGCGTCGAAGATGTGCCAAGGTATGGTTTGCGTTAAATCCACTCGTCACAACGTAGTATCCAAGACCCTGGAAATACAACAATACTATTACTATTAGCCCATATTGTCCCATTGTTGGGCAAAGGTTTCCCCGCATTTCTGCCACTCACAAAGGTCCACCACCACCGTCCCTCTCAAAGGCGTCCAGTTCGTCCCGCCACCTCCGGCGTGATCTGCCGCGGCACCGCCGCCCTGTCTCAGGGCTGCACTTCGTGACAGACGTGACCGACCCAGTCCCACTTCAGCCTGGCGGCCTTCTCCCCTACATCCGCGATTTAGGTTTTGGAGCGCAGTATGGTGTTACGGACGAGATCAGTTATTACGAACAACCATACATTCATAAAAAAAGAGCTCAAAATAGTGTGTTCTTCAATGGCAGTCGCTCTGATCTTTATTGAAGTTTGAAAATACATACGAGACTTAAATTTAAAATTTTTACGTAATTTTATTCAGCTGGTAGTCATAAATCATTGGTAAATAATAGTGCTGCCAAAGAACGTACTTTTTAACAGTACCATGGACTATTCTCATCGAATATTCTAGCGTAACAAAGAAATCGTTGAGTTTCGAAAAATAATCTTAACTTTATACAAATAGAACGTAAATTACCTTGAAAATAGGTTCGTGTAACTGCCCGCTGCCTCCATCCAGAATAGTAACAGTCACATCTGCTTCTACACCGCCCTTTTTGTTCAGAACAAGCGAATAAACGACTCTGCAAACAATACCAAAAGTTATACAACTACATATTTATTTAAATCACAAATAATAAAGTCAAAATAGTAGAAAACATGTACATTTCAAAATAGAACTTTATTTAATACTAGCTGTTGCCCGCGACTTCGTGCGCGTTACACTACTAAATGTGTAGGTAACCTGGAAATAAAGCTAAACTCGCTATTGCAACTTGACTTGACACCCCATTTTTTCCCATGGGAACTGATTGATGGGATAAATGGTAGCCTATGTGGTGATCCAGATTATAATCTACGTATGTACCAAATTTCATCGAAATCAATAAAACAAATAAACATCCAAACTTTCGCATTTATAATATTAGTGTGACAAGCTTTTGCTCGCGTCTTTGCATTTATTGTTTAAATATCAATAAAATTTGGCCTATATCTCAATCCAAGTCATCATCTATCTTAATACCAAATTGCATCGAAATCGGTCCTGCCCTATAGTCGTGAAACCGTAACAAACAGACAGATATACTTTCGAATGTATAATATTGGTATGGATGATGTGTTGCAAATGGTAAAAATTCTATGAAGATTCTGTTACAGCTGTAAAAATGTTTTATAAAAAGCTTTGTACAAACCTGTCATCATTTTTAGAGAGATCAGCGGTGAAGGCTAAGTTGGCGGTGCGTTGGGCATCAGGACCGGTCAAGTAGAATTTACCATAGTACGACATATTGAACAGGGCCGCTGCGTTTCTGCAGGCCAACGCCTCTGACCCAATCTGAAAGGGGATAAAATTGATTCACCTTTCACTGCGGCGCACGGATATTGACCCACGCCCACGCCCTTCGTAAGACCCCACGTAAAACTTCAGTTTACCCGTAAGCATGGCGCATTGCAACTGCGTCGAAATTTCGGGATACTCAAAAACTCACATATCATGGTAAATATCCCGTTTTTAGTACAAATCTATATATATCTAAAACAAAGTTTGACCTCCGTTGACGACTTCCGTGGCGCAGTGGGCGTATAACCAGCTGAGACGCAGGTGGTAGCGGGTTCGATTCGCGCCGCGGAACAAATGTTTGCATGATCTACAAATGTTTGTTCCGGATCTGGATGTTTGTCTATATATTATAAGTATGTATTTATTAAAAAAATGTATATAAGTATTGTTGTATCAGTTATCTAGTTCCCATAGTACAAGCTCTGCTTAGTTTGGGGCTAGATAGCGCTGTGTGAAATGTCCACCAGAATTAAAAAAAATAAAAACTAAGTCTGGTTAGTAACACCATTTATAACTCAAGAACCGCTGGACCGATTTTGATGATCTTTTATTCGTTGGATTTGTCTCCGCCCCGAATAGCAGAATAACTACATATATTCAAATATCGGAAAAAATCACGCAAAAAGAAATTACGAAGCATATATAGATGCAGCTAATGATGGGCGGCATATGCATGTGAAGGCGGTACGAAGTTCGGCGGCTCAGCTAGTAGTATATATTTAATTGCAAAGGAAACGTGAAAGTATCTCTCTAGTATTTTATTTTTATAGTGTTATCCGAACACTTACTTTCGACACTGACGTAACAAGAACCTGTAGCACAATTGGCAGTGCATCCTCGTATCAAGAGGAAGGTTGCGGGTTCAAGCCCCGTCTAGGCTTGAAAGTTTTTCAGATGGTTACAAAAATCTTAGTATCTCTCTTACCAAATCATGGTGCTTAGAGAATCCAAAAGTGTATTCTCCCTTCAGCACTTCTTCGTAGCGTTGGTCCATATTACGCGGGTAGTCGTGAGTGCCGCCCCAGTCGTACTGCTGGACTCTGATCTGAAACAACGACAAAGTCTTTAATACTCACGCCGGGATTCAGCATATATCCTTATTAAACAATAAAGATTTTGTGACAAAATACTACGTTTTTTTTATGATAGCAAAGCGCTTGACCACTACCTCACCTGATGGTAAGTGATGGTGTGATCGAAGATGGAGCACGCTTGCCTAGAAAGAACCTATTTACTCTGGACTTTAAAACTCCAAAATTATACTGGTTCTGAAAAACATAGGTACGCCGGAAGTGAGTTCCAATCCTTACTCGTGCTAACAAGAAAAGTTGAAGCAAATCGTTTGGTACGGCAAGGTGGTATGCCGACCAGGTATGGGTGGTACTTCTCGGTACGTCTGCTTGTCCGGTGGTGAAAGGGGGAAGGAAGGATAAGGTCATGAAGATCTTGCGCACATTCACCAAAATGAATCATGTAAAGAACTGAAAGTCTGGCTACTCGGCGTCTGTGCTCTAGACTTTGTAAATTGGCTTCCACTAGGGAGGCAGTCATCACCAATGAGTCTAGCAGCACGTCGCTCAATCGAATCAAGGGCTTCAGGCTGATACTTGGCCGAGCCATCCCAAAGATGGCAGCAGTACTCCATACATGAGCGGACTTGTGCTTTGTAGAGACTGAGCAGCTGTCTCCGTGAGACGTGTTTTGTTATGTACGATATTAAATGAAAACACGGCTAGGGATAATATAAGTTTTGTTTTTCAGATTCATTACCATAAAAAATTTAAAATATAAATGAAACAGCCTGTATAAAATAGGTAAACAAATAATATTCATTCATCGTGTAAGTAGGTACTTACCTGTTAAATTGACTATGCGGCGCGTCGTGATTATTGGAAATGTATCGATTACTGGATAAAAATTCAAACTACCGGTATTAAACCTACCTCTCAAGTCAGTTAATACGATTCCGAATGTTGATGTTTTAAAGGAATGTCGTACATAACAAAACAGGTTGTATAGGAGGTTACCATTTCCCCCGGCATGAAGAAGGCTGGTCGCTCCCAGCCCGCGCGCGCCTGCATCACAGCACCATCCTCCACCAGCTCCTGGTGCAGGGCGTCGTGGCTCGCGTCTCGGCCTGCGAGCGGCTCGTCGTGAGGGAACACTACGCTGTAGTTCTTGACGTAGGCCTCGTGGCTGCTTTCTCGCGTCCAATGAGCGCGAGCCATTTGACCGGGCGTGAAGCGACGGATGTCGAATGTGAACATGTTGTAGTGCGGCCTGCAAGTTTATGCAATTTTACAATATCATAATAATAATACAAGAAGGTGTTCCAATTTCAACTACAAATAATTACGGACTATATTTTTGTATATTTTTTTGTATAATAAATAAATAATGTTTTTTTTATAATCCAAAATCTTTATTTTTGCGTTTTTGTGTCTAACAGTAACATGCTGTTTCTCAAGTGACGGTTTCTCAAAACATAAAAAAAGACAACTCGTAAAAAAACTTCTAGTTATATTATCAAATTTTAAAGAAAATCGACTAAATTTAGCTGATTAATTCGATATAAAACTTACTGCCTATTCTTGCAATCGACATCCAAAAATAAAGGCCGATTTGATATCTCTTTCTGAAATGGCTGCGGGTATGGGTTAGAATGGGACAACAAGAAGATTTCTCGAGATGTCACCAATACAGTATCTGTGGTTAGATGGCAAGCATTATGCAATAGCACAACATACGTTTATTAAAGTGTTTGTTTTTACATGCCAAAATAAATTTCACGTTTTTATGGTAAACATTTCATAAATTTATTTATTATGCTTATTAAAATAACCCCTTTCATTTTTGTGCGTATATAATCAAACACTCTATATGTACTTACCGCCCAGACGTACGCACTATACACACTCTGTTGACTGGTTGGGTGCATTGGCCAAGTTATTGACTAGGCGAGGTCATGGAACTAGCGGGGTCGTTGAACGTATCGTAGTACCTTTTTAGTAATCTGTGGCATCGTACAATAAGCTAGTTCTCTAACATTTCATCGAGCAGCATTTTATCGATTTCTAGAGATTTTGATAATAAAACAAAAACATTTTACACATACATTTTTTATTGTGTGTAGAAATTGTCCTATCAATATAATTAGTTGATATTGCAACACATTATATAGCTCACGACTATATTAATCCCTATGGTAGTCATTCTCGGATCTCAGTACGCTGACTCGCAAAAAGCTCGTATCAAGCTAAGATTACTTGACTGTTTTAAATATATGTCAAATATCTTGAGTTTCTATTTAGATTTGATATAGAGGCAAAAACTTCACTTAGTTATAAAAAAATAAATAACAAATATTGCTGGACATTTCACACAGCGCTATCTAGCCCCATACTAAGCAGAGCTTGTACTACGGGAACCAGATAACTGATAGAACACTTCTATACATTTTTTTTGTAAATACATACTTATAATATATAGAGAAACAACCAGACCCGAAATAAATATCTGTAGATAATGCAAACATTTGTTCCGCGGCGGGAATCGAACCGCTAGCTCCTGCGTCTCAGCCGGCTATTCGCCCACTGCACCACGGAGGTCGTCGTTATTAGGAACAAAGTATGTACACCAAACTACGCGATGCCTTACTTCCGTACTAATATTATAAATACAAAAGTAACTCTGTCTTTCTGTTTGTTACGTTTTTATGACTAAACGGCTGGACCAATTTCAATAAAATTTGGTAAATAGATTGGGACCGGGATTGAGACATATTTAACTTTTTACTCGACTGTGCAGAAGGAGGGTACTACTTTAATTGGCAAATCACACAAAGCCGCGAGTGGAAGCTTATCTATACTATCTATACTAATATTATAAAGAGGAAAGATTTGTATTTTTGTGTGTATGTTTGTAATGAATAAACTCTAAAACTACTAGTCCGATTTCAAAAATTCTTTCACCATTGGAAAGCTACATTCACCCTGAGTAACATAGGCTACTTTTTACCCAACTGCGCAAAGGAGGGTAATGTTTTTATTAAAAAACTACGCGTGTGAAGCTGCGGATTGGTCAGCAGTAGTTTATAAAAGGCATAATTCTGCATACCTCAATTAAGTACTAAATCTAGTATACAAAAAATTAAATATACTCATAATATAGCAGTAAGATATAATTTTCTTAACTGGTCTTTTCCGCAAATCAGTGTAACTTTGACCTTAAACAATAATATAACTCACCACATTCTTAGCTGACGTCATTGCAACAGGGCAACGTGATAACGATAACCCTGTATTGTTAAGTATTGAAATCACATGAAATTGCGATATTATTTTCACGGGTAAGATATATTTCGGTAATAAAATATTTTACTCGAGTCAGTTCACTAACCTTTCGGAATATTATAGTAAAATGTTATGTGCTCGAGTTAGTTCACTAACCTTCTCAATTAATATAGTAAAAATGTAATAATGAAGGTATGTGTAATAAATAAAGTACTTATGAGTAAATTTGAAATTTAATAAAGAAGGTATGAGTTCAGTTCACTAGCCTTCTTGGATATTATAGTAAAAATGTAATAAAGAAGGTATGAGTTCAGTTCACTAGCCTTCTTGGATAATATAGTAAAAATGTAATAAAGAAGGTATGAGTTCAGTTCACTAGCCTTCTTGGATATTATAGTAAAAATGTAATAAAGAAGGTATGAGTTCAGTTCACTAGCCTTCTTGGATATTATAGTAAAAATGTAATAAAGAAGGTATGAGTTCAGTTCACTAGCCTTCTTGGATATTATAGTAAAAATGTTATAAAGAAGGTATGAGTTCAGTTCACTAGCCTTCTTGGATATTATAGTAAAAATGTAATAAAGAAGGTATGAGTTCAGTTCACTAGCCTTCTTGGATATTATAGTAAAAATGTAATAAAGAAGGTATGAGTTCAGTTCACTAGCCTTCTTGGATATTATAGTAAAAATCTAATAAAGAAGGTATGAGTTCAGTTCACTAGCCTTCTTGGATATTATAGTAAAAATGTAATAAAGAAGGTATGAGTTCAGTTCACTAACCTTCTTGGATATTATAGTAAAAATGTAATAAAGAAGGTATGAGTTCAGTTCACTAGCCTTCTTGGATATTATAGTAAAAATGTAATAAAGAAGGTATGAGTTCAGTTCACTAGCCTTCTTGGATATTATAGTAAAAATGTAATAAAGAAGGTATGAGTTCAGTTCACTAGCCTTCTTGGATATTATAGTAAAAATGTAATAAAGAAGGTATGAGTTCAGTTCACTAGCCTTCTTGGATATTATAGTAAAAATGTAATAAAGAAGGTATGAGTTCAGTTCACTAGCCTTCTTGGATATTATAGTAAAAATGTAATAAAGAAGGTATGAGTTCAGTTCACTAGCCTTCTTGGATAATATAGTAAAAATGTAATAAAGAAGGTATGAGTTCAGTTCACTAGCCTTCTTGGATATTATAGTAAAAATGTAATAAAGAAGGTATGAGTTCAGTTTACTAGCCTTCTTGGATATTATAGTAAAAATGTTATAAAGAAGGTATGAGTTCAGTTCACTAGCCTTCTTGGATATTATAGTAAAAATGTAATAAAGAAGGTATGAGTTCAGTTCACTAGCCTTCTTGGATATTATAGTAAAAATGTAATAAAGAAGGTATGAGTTCAGTTCACTAGCCTTCTTGGATATTATAGTAAAAATCTAATAAAGAAGGTATGAGTTCAGTTCACTAGCCTTCTTGGATATTATAGTAAAAATGTAATAAAGAAGGTATGAGTTCAGTTCACTAACCTTCTTGGATATTATAGTAAAAATGTAATAAAGAAGGTATGAGTTCAGTTCACTAGCCTTCTTGGATATTATAGTAAAAATGTAATAAAGAAGGTATGAGTTCAGTTCACTAGCCTTCTTGGATATTATAGTAAAAATGTAATAAAGAAGGTATGAGTTCAGTTCACTAGCCTTCTTGGATATTATAGTAAAAATGTAATAAAGAAGGTATGAGTGCAGTTCACTAGCCTTCTTGGATATTATAGTAAAAATGTAATAAAGAAGGTATGAGTTCAGTTCACTAGCCTTCTTGGATATTATAGTAAAAATGTAATAAAGAAGGTATGAGTTCAGTTCACTAGCCTTCTTGGATAATATAGTAAAAATGTAATAAAGAAGGTATGAGTTCAGTTCACTAGCCTTCTTGGATATTATAGTAAAAATGTAATAAAGAAGGTATGAATTCAGTTCACTAGCCTTCTTGGATATTATAGTAAAAATGTAATAAAGAAGGTATGAGTTCAGTTCACTAGCCTTCTTGGATATTATAGTAAAAATGTAATAAAGAAGGTATGAGTTCAGTTCACTAGCCTTCTTGGATATTATAGTAAAAATGTAATAAAGAAGGTATGAGTTCAGTTCACTAGCCTTCTTGGATATTATAGTAAAAATGTTATAAAGAAGGTATGAGTTCAGTTCACTAGCCTTCTTGGATATTATAGTAAAAATGTAATAAAGAAGGTATGAGTTCAGTTCACTAGCCTTCTTGGATATTATAGTAAAAATGTAATAAAGAAGGTATGAGTTCAGTTCACTAGCCTTCTTGGATATTATAGTAAAAATCTAATAAAGAAGGTATGAGTTCAGTTCACTAGCCTTCTTGGATATTATAGTAAAAATGTAATAAAGAAGGTATGAGTTCAGTTCACTAACCTTCTTGGATATTATAGTAAAAATGTAATAAAGAAGG
Source organism: Philereme vetulata (assembly GCA_918857605.2). NCBI lineage: Eukaryota > Metazoa > Arthropoda > Insecta > Lepidoptera > Geometridae > Philereme > Philereme vetulata. The sequence goes on along the minus strand of OU975473.1, from coordinate 7,208,375 downwards.
TATGAGTTCAGTTCACTAGCCTTCTTGGATATTATAGTAAAAATGTAATAAAGAAGGTATGAGTTCAGTTCACTAGCCTTCTTGGATAATATAGTAAAAATGTAATAAAGAAGGTATGAGTTCAGTTCACTAGCCTTCTTGGATATTATAGTAAAAATGTAATAAAGAAGGTATGAGTTCAGTTCACTAGCCTTCTTGGATATTATAGTAAAAATGTAATAAAGAAGGTATGAGTTCAGTTCACTAGCCTTCTTGGATATTATAGTAAAAATGTAATAAAGAAGGTATGAGTTCAGTTCACTAGCCTTCTTGGATATTATAGTAAAAATGTTATAAAGAAGGTATGAGTTCAGTTCACTAGCCTTCTTGGATATTATAGTAAAAATGTAATAAAGAAGGTATGAGTTCAGTTCACTAGCCTTCTTGGATATTATAGTAAAAATGTAATAAAGAAGGTATGAGTTCAGTTCACTAGCCTTCTTGGATATTATAGTAAAAATCTAATAAAGAAGGTATGAGTTCAGTTCACTAGCCTTCTTGGATATTATAGTAAAAATGTAATAAAGAAGGTATGAGTTCAGTTCACTAACCTTCTTGGATATTATAGTAAAAATGTAATAAAGAAGGTATGAGTTCAGTTCACTAGCCTTCTTGGATATTATAGTAAAAATGTAATAAAGAAGGTATGAGTTCAGTTCACTAGCCTTCTTGGATATTATAGTAAAAATGTAATAAAGAAGGTATGAGTTCAGTTCACTAGCCTTCTTGGATATTATAGTAAAAATGTAATAAAGAAGGTATGAGTTCAGTTCACTAGCCTTCTTGGATATTATAGTAAAAATGTAATAAAGAAGGTATGAGTTCAGTTCACTAGCCTTCTTGGATATTATAGTAAAAACGTAATAAAGAAGGTATGAAATCAGTTCACTAGCCTTCTTGGATATTATAGTAAAAATGTAATAAAGAAGGTATGAGTTCACTTCACTAGCCTTCTTGGATATTATAGTAAAAATGTAATAAAGAAGGTATGAGTTCAGTTCACTAGCCTTCTTGGATATTATAGTAAAAATGTAATAAAGAAGGTATGAGTTCAGTTCATTAGCCTTCTTGGATATTATAGTAAAAATGTAATAAAGAAGGTATGAAATCAGTTCACTAGCCTTCTTGGATATTATAGTAAAAATGTAATAAAGAAGGTATGAGTTCAGTTCACTAGCCTTCTTGGATATTATAGTAAAAATGTAATAAAGAAGGTATGAGTTCAGTTCACTAGCCTTCTTGGATATTATAGTAAAAATGTAATAAAGAAGGTATGAGTTCAGTTCACTAGCCTTCTTGGATATTATAGTAAAAATGTAATAAAGAAGGTATGAGTTCAGTTCACTAGCCTTCTTAGATATTATAATAAAAATGTTTATATTAAAAATTTAGTTATAATAGGTATATTAAAGTGAACTGGCGGGCTACTTTGCCGCGTCTAATTTATAAAAGTTTAGTATTACGTAATGTAGATTCAATTTGGTTTAAGTTTAGTATTATGTTAATAAATGTATGTTATACGGTAATGTAACTGTGAATCTAAGTATTATTAAATAAAATAAAATAACTAAAGTAGGTACCTGCGTTCAAGTCAGTTCACTACATTCTCAGAAATATCAGGTCAAGATAATACACTAAAATGTAATAAAGTAGGTATACATTCTAGATAGTTCACTAACCTTCCACTTACGATCCATTCAGCCATTTGTACTCCACAGCCCGCTGAGAACATCATCCCAGCTGAGTTGTACCCGCAGTTGTGGTAAAGCCCTGAAGCAAACAACTAAATAATAATATAAAACGTTTATTTCAGACAACATTAAAGTTAAAAACTAACATACATATATTATAATTTATAACATTATATTTAAAACGAACATTTTGATATAATTGAGGGATTTTGCTTCGTAGCGGCTTCCCTGTAGCGCCTGTAAACGATGCCAGCTGGCAAGAAATCTGAATCGAATAGCATATCCATATATTTCCTTACAATTTTTTAAATAACTTTATCTTGCTCTACAAACTCTGTCGTACACTGAACTGCGTGTGTACTACTACTCTATGTAATAGCATATACATGTTCCTTCCTCTTTGCTACTAAGACTCCTTGGTTGGTCCGATTATTTCTAAACCTTATACAAAGTCATTTCATGTATCGGGTTAATTACCATGATTTGAGTTTTTGAGGATTTAAAATCCTGGTAAATATCCCGTTTTTAGTGATAACAGTAAAAAGATCAAAGGTCATAGAACGCCACACCTATGTAAGGCCGGTTTAAAGCCAATTAAACCAATCCGTTTAAAACCGAAATAAACCATTTTTTTCGATTTAAAACTGTTGGTGTCGATGATTATTTTGATTTTATACATATATAATCAATATATATATATATATATATATATATATATATATATATATATATATATATATATATGTTTTCTTGATTTTTAAATGTGTGATATACTGATTTTGATATACTTAGCCTTGAAGACAATGTTGTCTCTTTCATGCGCAAGTAAAACGGACGACATTGTGTTAATGATATCTTCTAATCTAGTGTGTGTAATATAATATAATAAATAAGTATAGGTAGATATACATACTACATACTTAAGGTTTCGTCTAGTAGGTAATGTAGGTAGGTACTTTTTATTTTCTATAAATTAATTAAAACGAAACATGACGTCAGGTGACCAAAAATTGCCCCTATTGAAGTGTAAAACACAGTTTTTTTTGTAGGCGAATTTGCATCCGTTTAAAACGGTTTATTTGGGGTTTAAAATGGCAACATTTTATTGAAAACGTTTTAAATCGGCTGTTTTACATCTGTAGCCACACCCACAAACCTAATCTCAGCTGCTGATAGCAACACGACTAACTGAGCAATAGATAGTGTAAGGGGTGAATAGATACTACATTATCTCGATCTTTTCTTGTGAGGCTTCCGTATTGATTGATCTAATAATTTATAATTGATGGGTACTTTGTGACAGAACTAATATCTTGCATTATTTTTACCGACTAGTTATACTTTTAGTCAATAATGTCATTCAAAATTATATAAAAAAAACCATCTACCTATGTTACTAACATGGAAAGCTTGAATACCCTCATTAGAATTTTAAAGTCGCGATTTACCGTCAAATCGATGTTGCGCTGAATGACACATGCCGTATTATAACATGATGTCTGAAGCCAACCCCTCTAAACCTCATCTACCCTTTGGCAAGCATACCACCCCCCGTAGTGCGTCGAGATGTGGCCTGCTCCATAGAAAAATATAAGCAGGAGCATGACAGTTGACATCCTCTATATAGCCATCAAATTCCACAAGGCCGCCTGAAAAGTCGTAAGACTTTTCAGCGTTCCACGCAGGCAACCAGCGACGACCCATTTGTTGCTAGACGCGCACTGTGGATAGATAGTAACCCCCCACCACCTGACTTCATTCCCCCTCAAGAACAGCAAGAACACCAGGGCACGACCTGCTGTGGCCAGTGTGGAAGTCCTTATATAGGCTTCGCACACAGGTTGGTCGCTGCAGAGTCAACATGTGCAAATGGGGGTTCAGATATCCCAGACAAACGCAATGCGACTGTGGTGATCCTGCACAGTCGATGAAACACCTGCTAATGTGCCCTTTGTGCCCGAACACCTGCACAATGGTAGACTTAACACAATATAAGTAGAGCTATTGATACGCTAAGAAGAAGACTGTAAAATCATTTATAAAAGTTTAAGTTGCTCAATTAGTATGTATGATGGCGTATACTATACTATACTATACTATACTCAACATATCACTCAGTAAAATGTACTCATAAACTACAAAATATTCAATAAATCACAACTCATACATTTACCACTTTCGAAGGTAACGTCATCTAGTTTCATGAGTACTCACCAAAAACATTAGGGTCTTCTCCCAGCAAAGGTTTATGGTCGGGCGTGAAGGACTCTGGGCCGCACACGGTGCTCTTAACCCCGACTGATCCTAGTTTCGGGCAGAGCGAAGAGGCACTGTTCATGTGGACACTGAAGACATCCCAGTCCAGCTCGTATAGGTGGAAGGAAAGATTGTCTGGGACCTTGAATGAAATGCATAATGATATGGCTTATTTATTATTATTAAATCTTTATTATCAGACACCGAGATCCATAGTTACCAGTTAGGTGCAATAAACTTACAAACACAAGAAAATAAAACAACAATAAAAATACAATACAAAAGATAAAAATTGTAACTAAAATTAACTAATAATTATATTTATATATAGTGTAAAATGGTATAAAATGGTCAAAATTAAAATGTCAAAAAATTTATAAAATAGAGTTCCAATAAAATAATAATAATAATTAAAATGGGGCTAAATAAATATGAAAAAATGACAAAAATAAATTAAAATTAAGGTAAAAAACATAATTAAATTTATGAGGAGCCCATCACAATCCGCATCCACTTATGTTGGATGGGACAGTCCGCGCGAGCTGCGATCATCTGCAAGATGGTGTTGCCGCTGCCTCGCACCCGCTGGATTAGGGAAGCGACTTTCTTGCGAATAATAGCATGATAGCCGTCCGTGCGCGTCTCCGCGAACATCCCAGATGCGCTGCAAAAGCGAGGCAGCCGCATCACCATCCTGAAGATGTTATTATACTGAACTCGCAGGGAGCTGGCCGCCCGTTGGGTGTGGTGTATCCAAAGGCTGCTCGAGTAGAAGGACTGGCAGTAAGCCTTGAAGAGTGTGACTTTCACTTCTCTCGAGCAGCGAGCCAACCTACGTATGAGCATGTTTTCTCGAACTGCCAGCGCCCTGCGTTCCCTCTCTATATCCTCGTCATCCTTGAGCTCCTCATTCACAATATGCCCCAGGTACTTAAAGCTACGCACCACTTGCAGAGCACCGTTGAGCATAATCGGCGGAACATCGACTGGTTTAACTCCCCCACTTTTAAAAACAAGAACTTCACTCTTTTTAGAGTTATATTTCAGTCCATGTTCCGCCGCGTACGCTTCACACATACCTATTAATTTGCGAATGGAACCCACCGTCGGCCCCAGCAGCACCATATGATCAGCATAGCTAATGTTATTGACGGATACCTCGTCTATAAAACAACCGGTATGAGTACTGCTGAGCCCCACGATGAGGTCATTTATGTAGAGGTTAAACAACAAAGGAGAAGTTATTCCCCCTGCCTCACGCCACATTCCAAGCCATAAACATCCGATAAAGCCCCAGCCCATCTCACCTGGTTTCTTTGGGACTCATACCAGTGTCTCAGGATTGAGACTACTTCATCCGGTACACCCACCGCCCCCAACTTCATCCAGAGCCTATTATACAACACGGTATCAAAGGCCCTGGACAAATCCAGGAAACAGGCATACACCGGTGTTTTCCTGTCTGTATAGTACCTGACAGCCTGCTTAAGACACAGGATTGCACTCTCCGTTGAAAGCCCAGCTCGGAAACCAACTGAGCATGATGTAGCTCAACGTGCCGCAAAAGAACATTGTTAAGCAGGCTGTCAAAAACCTTCGCCAATATTGTCGCTAGTGAGATGGGACGATAATTGATTTATAAGAGACTGTAGGAACATGAACTACGTCTGTGATTAATTTAATGGTATACTTTTATTACTTATAAAGTTATGACCAAACTATTGGCTGCAACTTTTGTATGGCAATAGCCTTGTTATATGAAACCGAAATATTCATATATTATGGCCGAGCCTAGTCCAGGAAGTCTAATGCTAAATAAATAGCAACTCTAGTAACGTGAATATACAGAACAAATTATCTCACCTGATCCAGCATGATAGGGTTAGGCTCATATCCTCCCACATTACAACTCTCTCCTTGTATCTTGATGTACAGATTCACGTCATGATCTCTAATGTTAGGGCTGTTCCGTATTTCGGGTGTTCCGTCCATGACTACATATGCGTGTTTGAAAGGAACTATCGGTAAGGAAGGAACGCCGGCGAATCTGGCTACGCGAGGGCCCCACACACCTAGAAATGTATAGGATTGTAACATTGAGATGACAATTATAAATAAATATTGCTGGACATTTCACACGGCGCTATCTAGCCCCAAACTAAGTAGAGCTTGTATTATGTAAACCAGATAACTAATAGAATACTTATATACTTTTTTTTTGTAAATACATACTTATAATATATAGAAAACATCCAGACCCGGAACAAATATCTGTAGATCATGTAAACATTTGTTACGCGGCAGGAATCGAACCCGCTACCTCCTGCGTCTCAGCCGGCTATTCGCCCACTGCGCCACGGAGGTAGTCAAATTTGTGAGATAGTATGGCAAGTAGGGTGAACTTTTCCATAACAAAGACCATCTTGTTCTCTAATTGATAACAGATAGCACCACTGCTGCACAGTAAGTCTTACTGAAATTATAAAATACTAGCTACCACCAGCGGCTTCGCACGCGTGGTTTCTCAATAAAAAGTAGCCTATGTGTCAATCCAGGTCATAAATAATCTATCGACATACCAAATTTCATCTAAATTGGTTCAGCCATTATGACGTGATTGAGTAACTAACAAAGAAACATCCAAACTTTCGCACTTGCCAAATTGCATTGATTTGTGATTTTTGTATCTTGTTTTAAACTAAATATTTGTAACTAAATTACATAAACATGAAAGCCATTGTTGGTGTACCTTTTTATTAAAATTTGTGTATGACATCGTAGTTTTCACCTAACTTCACCATTGTCATAACTACTAGACGAGGAAATACATCAGCCTCTAACCGAAGGTTTATAGAAGGCTACTGTGTAACATTTACCTCCACAGTTGACGACACATTTAGTCCTGATAAAGCCTCTGTCAGTATGAACTCCTGTAACTTCCTTGTTTCCCAGGATATTGTGTGCATAATGGACGTCCAAAACTGGACATTCGTCATAAATCTAAACGGGACAAAAATGTTTTATACTATAATTATTCAAATAACGTAATCTGCATTCTCTCATCTGAGAGAGTTAATTGTTCGTTGAACGTAATGTAAGGTTTAATCACGCCTAGATTGATAAGATTTGACATTTTGTCGCTCATAGTTGTGTACTCACTTTTGCGCCGTGTTTGGTAGCAACTTTGACTAGAGCATTGCACACCATGGCTGGGTCAATGGTTCCATCTTCAGAAGCGTACAAAGCCATTTGAAAAACAGATGGGTCTAAAAGTGGGAATTTCTTCTGTGCTTCTTTTGGGTCGAGAATTTCACTGGGAATTCCGAGAGCTTTTCCCAGTGTGTGCAGCCTCATGTATTCTTGAGTTCGCACCTGAAATGAAGATCAATTTTTATAAGGTTTCAAATTCTAGCTACTTATGTATGTTTAGTTTGGATTGTTAGAAATTGCTAAAATTTGGATGCTATTCCGAATGTTCGATTAATCGCGAGCTAATTTGATGATATATACGAAACATAAACACTTCAACTCTGTATGCATAATAGTCGGAACATTGGGCTCATTCGGACACTTTCACAACTTAGATATCCAGTCCACCATAGATCGCTCTATGGGAGACCGTACTGATCACTCATTTTATCTCCATCTTAAACTGGAAGACTAAAAGACTTTTCAACATTCTTTTCAGTATTCTTGTATTACCTTGCTTCTCGATATAAACATGCCGCCATTGTTGATCCAGCCCGCATAATCTCCACACTCCTCTTCTAAACCACTGTACACTGCTCTAGAGTCCTTCAACAGTTTGATTTCCAAGTCGCATGGTCTCAGTGACCAGACCAACCCTGTGAATAGAAGAGGGTCAGATTGGATGGAATATTGCATTGAACTCATCATCATCATTTCAGCCGTAAAACGTCCACTACTGAACACAGGCTTCCATGGATCTCCATGATGGGTAGTTGCCATACTCACCACGCTTGGCAGGCGGGTTGGCGAGCGCAGTACGGGATGTTGATACACGGAAAGACGCTGCTGCCCATCTTCCGGAGGTATCCCTTAGCAGGCTCTTACTGCATCCACGGGCATGAGAGGAGGGGTAACATTCTACTGCCGGCACCCCACGGTAACAAATGCATTGAACTATTCTTACTTTTTTTCTGGGATCTTTAATGTACAATAGCCATGCAACATAATTCAGGTAGTACTGTTATCCGACGCTTGCTGGAAAACTTCAGAATCTCACAACTTTTGGGCGGTTATGGAAGATGGTTTTAATAATTTTATTGTCTCGGGTCTGACCAAAATAATATTGCTTCCTATGAATAAAAGATATAGTGGATAATCGTACATTAAACCCAGTGTTAAATAGCTGTCATCTTATTAGATCGGTTTAAAGAGTTTATTCTTCGAAGAACAAATTACAGTTCACTTAAAATTAGCTTAAATTATATTATAACAGTAAGTTTAGGCAGTGTGTACATGTACAGCATGCATTCATCATGTACGTATTTAATATACAACATTGTAGAAACTTGTAAATCAAAGCTTTTCCAAAAGTAGGTATCATACCAACCAACACACTCAAACTACAACTATTTTAAGTAGGTTATTGAAATTAAATTATGTTAGCACTAACCAAAGTATTTAGACCCTTCTATCATAATTTTTTTTTGTTATATGTGAGGGAAATGGTGTGACGAGACGAATTTTCATTCCAGTCGATATGTTTGTGTGCGCAGCATAGGAAGTGTATTGAGTTGCATTCGTTTGTGTGCGTAGACAATATATTTCACAGGCGCAGAAACGTACCTAGTATCTCACTATGGGCCTCATAAGAAGGCTCAAGGTCGCTCAGCGTGCTATGGAGGGATATGCTTAGTGTTTCTCTACGAGAACGATCAGGAATGAGATCCTTTAACAAACCAAGGTCACAGATATAGCCAGGAGGATTGGTAAGCTGAAGTGGCAGTGGGCGGGGCACATAGCTCGAAGAACTGACGGCCGTTGGGGCAGAAAAGTTCTAGAGTGGAGACCGCGCATTGAAAAGCGTAGGACGGCCCCCCACTAGATGGAAAGACGACCTGATAAAGGTTGCTGGGTGACGATGGGTGACAATCGGTTGCTCTCAAAATCTATGGCGGAGGCTTATCTTCAGCAGTGGACGTTCCGTGACTGATATGATGAGATAATAAATTACCATTGTTACGTACCTGCAGTGTGCCATGTAGTTCCACTGGTTAGCTTAGACCGCTCCAAAAGCACGGCATTGACGCCTCTCTTCGTCAGCTGGTACAGTGTGTTACATCCTGCTATTCCACCTCCTGCAAACGATCAAATTCAAAATGTTTATATGCACAAAAACATTACAACTACCATTATAGGCTCTATCTCTACCAATTTTGTAAAACATAGGCAGAAAAAAGTTTACCAGAGATAAGTTCTATGACGCTATTGTGCTGGTGTGAATGGCCTTACGGAAACGTTATCAATAATATTACAACTGCATAAAAAATATAGAATCTGAAATATTTTTTATAATTATTTTATAAGTTCTGGATGCATTATATCACATTTTAACCGAGCAGCTTTCATGCCTACATCGTTGAAAGGCCAGGAATTTTTATTCTCTGGGTCTACAATTTCAAAATACTAAAATTTCAAATCAATTGAGAGAAGAACCAAGAAGCTCATAGGCAACGATGAGCTAGTTGATGCAAGGAGCAGCCTGGAGCATTCGACGAAAGGTTGCTAGCCTCTCGGTTTTTTATCGGGTACATTTCTGGGAACACTCCCAGAAATGTACCCGATAAAAAACCGAGGCGGAACTTTTCAACCTAATCCCACCATCTCCATTCTATCATCGGACAACCAGACGCTCTGCGGTGCGCCACCGCTATATGGTAGAAATATCTCCCTTTCGCACAAAGCGGTTCTCTTCGACCTTTATTATGCGCACCGCCAAAGAGTGGAACGCCTTGCCAGAGTGTGTGTTTCCTGATAGCTACAACCTGGGTATCTTTAAGTCGCGAGTGAACAGGTTTCTTCTAGGCACGCGTGTGCCGTAAACTGCATCATCGCTTACTATCAGGCGAGATCGTGGTCAAACGCAAGCCTATAATGTATAAAAAACACGTAACAAATGAACTTACCAATAATAACCACATCAGCCGAAGATACCACTTCAGGTTTCGTAGCCACAAACCGTTCCTGCCTAACATTTCTGAAATAATTCGCTGCCTTTAACCTAATACTCCCATCCCTCACTACTTTGAACATTTTGAAGCAGCTCGATGTAACTTCATCCACCATCAACGGACGAATGAATGTTGATTTAACTTAACTAGGGAATCGCAAGAATAAACATTGATAAGATGCAAAATACTCTATCATTTCAAACCTTTGCCGGTCAAAGTTCAGTATGTTTTGATTTGTTTGTAGCGCTGCAGGCATTTTGCCCATTTTAGTTTTGTTGAACCGAGATTATCATAAATGAGGGAATCGTGAAGATGTTTCTACGATGATTTAGATCTTTTGAATGCAGGAAATTTAAACGAATATCTATTACGTAATAATACTTATATTTCTCTTTGTATATATTTTGAATTCTATACATTTTATGTGGTGGATAAGTCTGTTTTAATACGGGGTGTCCCAGAATGTTTGTTATTTCGTAAGATTTTTTTCCAAGTTCAAGGGTAATAAGTATAACTTTACAATTTATAAAAATATATTGGGTCTTATTCGAATTAGCCCTAAAGTCTGCTACTTCTTTGCTTTTACTAGAAGGCATATTAAAGGACACCCTGTATAAAAGTTAGTATCGTTAGTAAAATAGAAATGATTTATAGATAAAGTGGGCGTGTCCTACAATCTACAATGTTTTTGCGTTACTTAAAATACAAGTTACAACAGTACAATAGAATTTATATTAATAACAACTATTACATTACGGAATTTTCCAGAAATTCAAATTCATTTATTTAGAACTAGTAGCAGACAGATTACTGATAACACGATGAAACTGCAAAAATTACAAAAATTGTGGAGCAGCTTCAACGCCCACCTCCTCAGACAACAAAGCAAGATACATCGGTCCGTATAAAAATATCATTTTGATGAATGGGTGAGAGGTGTGTGGATGTGTGAAAGGTGTGTGTGTGTGTGTGTGTGCGTGCGTGTGTGAGGTGCGTGCCAGTGTGTGTGTGTGTGTGTGTGTGTGTGAGAGGTGTGTGTGGAGTGTGGGTGTTAGAAGTATGTGTATGTGCGAGGGTGTGAGTGCATGTGTAAGGGTGTGAGTGCATGTGTAAGGGTGTGTTAAAGTGTGTGTGCGCGTGGTCCTATTATACACAAATACCACCAACAATACAATAATCAGTTATATTAGTCAGTGTTAAAAATAATAAAGTAAAACATCTATAAATATTTTAATAACTATGAAGAAAACACGATAAAAATTATACCTTATCATAATTTACATGTATTTATTTGGCCTAAATAGTACAAAAATATGTAAGAAATGATTGACAAGTTATCAAATCTTTGCACATAATTAAACAAAAGTTATCAGTATATAATCACTGTCTTGTATTTCGTCATCTTGTTTATTTTACAATAACTACGAATCTCATTCTTTTGCTTCTAAAAGCATTAATACATTGTTTTTATAGAGGGGATAATAAACAGACAGTGGTGGAATGCACGCGTTTAGTTACATGCAAACTGCATTAATATAACTTCTTGCAGCCGAACCCTATATTCCATCTATCTCTGCTTTTAGCTTTCAGGCGGTAAGTAAATCAAAACGTTATGCTACGTTTTTTTATGTACGACATTAAATGAAAACACGGGTAAGGCTGTTGTTGTAAAATAGATTTATTTTAAATTCCAAAAATATCAATGAAACATCCTGAATAAAATAGGTAAACAAATCATATTCATTCATCATATACGTGTTAAAATTACTAAGCGTTATCGTCGCAAAGGCGCCGCCGATTTACGTTACAAATTGTTTATTGGAAATGTATCGATTACTGGATAAATATTCAAGCTATCGGTATTAAATCAACCTCTAAAACCAGTTAATATGATTCCGGATGTGTGTTTTAAATTAATGGCGTACATAACAAAACAGCTTGTATATGCGCTGGTAAGGAAAACACAAAGATGGATAGAATGTAGGGTTTGGCCGTTAATGAGCTTGTCCTGGTTACGCATGCTTCTTTCACTTGCGCGTAAATAGCTTACTATACGCTGGAATCTAGATTACAACGTAATTTTCTATACTGACTAATTCCATCCCAGAAATTAGAGACGCAGAGCGCCGTTCTGAGCGAAATAAAAGTAGAGCGCGAGTGAAGCGTGAACGCGTCAAATTGTCTAGCTCTAGCACACATGCCAGTTATTATTTGGATTCTAAGGCCTATTTAACGGTGCATTCTAACCGCGAACGTTCGTTAGCGAGCTTTTTAAAATAAAACGAGCGTTCTCGTGATTGTATACGTTTTCCCTAATCCAAGCATTTGTTTGCGAACAAATCTTCAAACACTCGTTCGTGATTAATTTCTCGAAAAATATCGCATTTATTTGGTCGCTCCGTAACGAATGCTCGCGGTGAGGACGCAACATTAGATAAATTTTACATAAACGCCGTTATAGTCGACACCCAATACCGACTAGATGTGTGAAGGGAGCATTAGCTAAAGTCTAACTTTTTATTAGCTGCAGTAAAATGACGTTTTGTAAGTTGCCGGTTTTTGAAGAAAAATAAATAGGGATGTAGCTAAATGAGTGAATCATAAATGAATAATCAGTTTGGTTTTTTTTTTGAGATTTAATATTAAGTTGTAATGTATTTTTTTAACATATTATTATTACTATACTAGAGGATTGATCTTTTTTAGTGGAAGTATAGGGAGGTACATTCAAAATGAAACAAAAACGTCATAATAATGTTATTTAATTAATTTTTGTGAACTGAATCACATCCCTATTGAGATTAGGCTGGCAACATTATTTTACAGAATGACATTTAGAAACGTCATTTTACTGCAGCTAATAAAAAGTTAGACTATAAGTCCTGTTCGTGCGATAAATATCCGCGCGTCATCGACCGTGATCTGGCGTTCACTTCAACATAGCTGTCATTTGCTCTGTAAAACTAATAGCCTGGCTAAAATAGCAGTGGTATAGAATCGCAGTGGCGCCCCTTTTTCTAAATCTCTGAATCACAATTCGACAGTACATGAGAAGAATTGTGCGAAAATATACACCACTTTGAAGTGTAATTTTAGTGGAAACCATTATCTGTTGCTTTGAAAGCAATATTCTTAAGATGCAAATCCACCATCTCATGGATTACGACTATAAACAGCGCTGTTGGTATCGAACGGTGAGCTTTCAACTTATTTTTGTTCTGGATTGTGTTAGTGTCAATAACAATATAACCAGATGACAAAAAGTAAATGCACACCTAAGAGCCGCAGTCATCGAATTTGCCAATGGTCTTCTCCAGGTTGAGGTGCGTTTGGTTGTACAGTAGTACGGTTAAGTTACACGCCGCGGAAAATTTCGTCTATCCGCAGAAATACGGAATATATCCGAACCTATATACTTCCAAATACAGGAACCGCACACGCAAGGCGGTAGCCTTTGAAGCTGGTGACTGACGAGACGAGCCGTCCGTCTCGAACCGCGGGACAGCCGGATATTGGCATGCTCCATCACCAGGTGGTATAGAAACAAGTAACTATTTAACAAAAATATAACCGACTTCAGATAACAGTAACAAGCAAACTACTCTACCAATTGCAATGAAATTTCCATGGGAAATATCTAAAAGTATATCCTTTCAAATAAAAAACTAATTTTCCATATCAGTTGATATATAACGGAGTTCTAAGCAAACAAACATAACATAAAAATTAAACAATTTAAGACTTATATGATTTTCTCATGGATGCCATTGTCAGAACTGGACCAAATGAAAAAGGGGACCACTACGGGAAGCAGCAGCTTTCAAATAAAAAAGAATCATCAAAATCGGTTCAACCAGTCGAAAAGTCTGAGGTTACAAACATAAAAAAAATACAGTCGAATTGAGAACCTTCTCCTTTTTTGAAGTCAGTTAAAAACCTTGGTTGCATAATCGTACTAATTTGGAAAGACTAACGTTGCCGAGGCGTCTAACCTATATCGTAGTACATACATGTAGTCGTTAACATTTTTTCACCAGTAACTTTATTGAGTTAGGGGCGCAGCAAGCAAATGTTATGGAAGGAACAAAAACGCTCGCGAAACTATTGCCTTCTACGTAATTTGGCAACTCGTACTAAGGAAGCAGTCATCAATACCGGCCACAAACATTATGTGAGCGACAGAGAAACAGTCGTGTATCGGTTATAATTTCATACATGGTGGGGGCTTGCGACCCTGGGGGGAGTTAGACCAAGTCGGTGTTGTCTAGCAGCATGGTCGCCCGCCGCGGCTGCAGCCGCTGCCTCTAGCTGCGCGCGCAACGCTACTAGCTCTCTGGTCCGCTGGTAGATTGGATCCTGGAAAAACAATGGGGCTTAGTCGTGGCTTAGACGACGACCGTGGCGCTGTGGATAGCCGGCTGAGACGCATAATGGTTTTGGCAGGTGTTTGCATAATCAACAGATATTTGTTCCAGGTCTGGTTGTGTCTCTATATAATATAAGTATGTATTAACAAAAAAAAGTATATATACCTAGTCAGGTCATAAGTATTGTCACACAGTAACAACTTTTCTTTTAGAATGCTGGCCACAAAAAAGTTTATAGAATTCGAATTTCGAATTGTTCATGAAAATAAAAATGTATACGTTTTAGAATTTTACTCATTTTTAAATATGGAGTGGACGCTTAAAGAAGACCGTGTTGCAGTTATTGCGTTGCATCGTTGCGGTTACGCGCCAATTCAATTTTTTGACATACTGAAAAATTTGAATATAACCAAAAGATTCGTTTATCGCACCATCAAACGATACAATGAAGACTCTAGTGTAGATGACAGGTCAAGAAGTGGTCGCCCTCGGTCTGTTAGGACTACAGCAGTGATAAAAACTGTGAAGGCGCGAATTCAAAGAAATCCCAAACGTAAGCAGAAACTGTTGGCCCTTCAGATGGGGTTAAGCAGAACCACGGTGAAAAGGGTGTTAAATGAAGAATTAGGACTTCGGGCATATCGAAGAAAAACAGGACATCGTTTGAATGCTCGTCTAATGGACCTGAGACTGAAGAGATGCCGCGCTTTGTTGAAGCGGTACGCGGGAAAAAATATCGGGAAATTCTTTTTTCGGATGAAAAAATTTTTACCGTAGAAGAGAGCTACAACAAACAAAATGATAAGGTGTACGCACACAGTAGTGAAGAAGCGAGCAACCGTATTCCGCGTGTCCAACGAGGTCATTTTTCATCCTCGCTTATGGTATGGTTGGGAGTTTCTTATTGGGGCTTAACAGAGGTACATTTTTGTGAGAAAGGTGTAAAAACGAATGCAGTTGTGTATCAAAATACAGTCCTGACGAACCTTGTAGAACCTGTTTCTCATACCATGTTCAATAACAGGCACTGGGTATTCCAACAAGATTCGGCGCCAGCTCATAAAGCGAAGAGCACACAAGACTGGCTGGCGGCGCGTGAAATCGACTTCATCACGAAGACTGGCCCTCCTCCAGTCCAGATTTGAATCCGTTAGATTACAAGATATGGCAACACTTGGAGGAAAAGGCGTGCTCAAAGCCTCATCCCAATTTGGAGTCACCCAAGACATCCTTGATTAAGGCAGCCGCCGATATTGACATGGACCTCGTTCGTGCTGCGATAGACGACTGGCCGCGCTGATTGAAGGCCTGTATTCAAAATCACGGAGGTCATTTTGAATAAACTTTAGTGTCATAAGAATCTATGTTTTGTTAAGTTCATTTTGGTATATAAATGGTTACATAATGAATAACCTTGTTTCAATTATTTTATATTAAACATGTGACAGAATTTATGACCTGACTAGGTAAGTATTATATCAGTTGTCTGGTTCCCATCCAGCTTTGCTTAGTTTGGGGCTAGATAGCGCTGTGTGAAATGTCCAGCATTATTTATTATTATCATCATATTAGCCATAAGACGTCCACTGCCGAACATAAGCCTCCCCGTAGATTTCCAGAGCGACCGATCTTGTGCGGCCTGCACCCAACGGCTCCCAGCTCTTTGTGTCTGGTAAATATTAAGTATGCCGTTGTAAGTTTCTTCAAAATGTGTATACATAAATAGCTTTTATCTATCAACGCCAATTATAAAATACGAAACTTCTCAATCTCTATTTAACAAACTGTAATGATAACTTAGTAACTACTCATGTACTCATGTAATCATGTACTCATATCATAATAGATGTCTTATTATATCTTTATACTGTGATAGTATTATGAATTCAAAACGACCAGAGTCAAAATACATAAATAACAATCTAATTTTGCATAATAAGGATGCATTTATACGAGTACCTACAAAAGAAAGGGTCAACGGATATTCACAACTGCATGTTACTGTATATACGTGTTTCGTTTTATGTGGTGCAGTGGGCGAATAGCCGGCTGAGACGCAGGAGGTAGCGGGTTCGATTCTCGCCGCGGAACAAATGTTTGCATGATCAACAGATATTTGTTCCAGGTTTGGTTGTATCTCTATATAATATAAGTAAGTATTATCAAAAAAAGTATTTATAAGTATTCTATCAGTTATCTGGTTCTCATAGTACAAGCTCTGCTTAGTTTGGGGCTAGATAGCGCTGTGTGAAATACCCAGCATTAGTTATTTATTTATTTATGTACGACATTAAATGAAAACACGGGTTGGGTTAATGGCTAGTATTCTTCAAAAATAAGTTTATTTCAACTTCGTTACGATAAAACATTTTTAAATATTCAAACAAATTTAATACCAAGTCCTAGAAATATCAATGCATCAGCCTGTTTAAAACTGTTAAAAAAATTATATTCATTCACCATGTACGGCTGGCCACGTACCACGTACATAACAGAAACATATTTATAACAATTTCGAACATGTATACAAATAATTATATATATATATACTGAAGAGGAATGTTGAAGTTGCACTTAGGATAAACCTACTAAGGTTTTTTAAGTGTATTATTTTTTATGTATGTGTTTTTTAACAATAAATAAATTTTAAAAGTAGACTGACTAAGCGGCATCGTCGCATAGGCGCCGCCAATTTGATGTTTAAATATCTAAAAATTGTTTATTGGAAATGTATTGATTACATGATAAATATTCAGGCTAACGACATTAAACTCACGTCTAAAATTTGTAAATACGATTTCGGATGTGTGCTTTAAATGAATGTCGTACATAACATTACAGGTTGTATAATCTGGGCGCCGCCGACCACAATCTTTTAGAAAACCATCATCAGGAGCGTTTTGTTTCAAGCTTGTAGCAACATTACTTCGATTTGAACCACAACACTTTTAAACATTACTGTTATATATAATCCTAATAATGTGGTATATTTAGTGCTTTCTAGTGATTACACCACGTTGAGTATAAAAAATAGCGAAAATAAACATGATTTACCCACTTTTTAGGATTATTTTACACTTTATTTGAGCTCTAATGTAAAACGTTTTGAGTGAACGATTTATGGTGACGTCACCAAAGCAGCTTCGCCTTTACAATAATAAAGTAAGCTTACTAATTGAGGGTCATGTTACGAAATGTCAGTTTAATATTATTTTAATATTGCTATATGAGATTGAGATTGGCCCCCTGGTTAATTAAAGAAACGAATCTAATTTGGTACCGTAAATCAGTACCTCTCACTCACACATTCTTGCGTGCAACAGTGTGCGAGTGAGAGGTAATGATTAGCGGCGCCATTTTAGATTTGTTCCCATAATATGAGGTTATATGAGATAAATATATTATCTTGTTTTTACTGTTGACCCTGCCTTGTCTTAATTGCGATAATTTTATAGACACGATAAATACTTTCAATTATAATTAGTCATTTACTCCAATGACGTTAAATAAACATCGGACAAACAA
This sequence comes from Philereme vetulata, assembly GCA_918857605.2. Lineage (NCBI taxonomy): Eukaryota > Metazoa > Arthropoda > Insecta > Lepidoptera > Geometridae > Philereme > Philereme vetulata. The sequence goes on along the minus strand of OU975473.1, from coordinate 7,190,300 downwards.
CAACATGGCATTTTTACATAAATATTGTTGCGAACATTTTCTAGTTAATCCAAAACCTACACTGTTTTAATAAGTGTTTATCGATAGAACATAAAAAAAAACATTCACACAGCGCCATCTAGTCCCAAACTCAGCAAAGCTTGTACTATCACTTGTGACGACCTCCGTGGTGCAGTGGGCGAATAGCCAGCTGAGATGCAGGAGGTAGCGGGTTCGATTCCCGACGCGGAACAAATGTTTGTAATTTTGCAAATTGCATCTACAGTTCCGGGTCTGGTTGTTTCTCTACAGTTTACAGTGTTTTTTTAACTGGAACAGTACGGCAGCACCCATAACCAGAGGAGATACAGGTGTAGTTTCTTTTAAAACATCAGCTCGTTTTCGAAATAAAATATATATGGCATTAAAAAATTTTTTTGGTCAAGCGTGAGTAGCGCCTTAAAATGAATCAAGTTGGTAAAAAAAATGTTTGATGCCGATCGATGCAGTCCTTTATAAGGATCATTTTATTGTATCGGATAATAAAAATCTGAGCAGCGGAAGTTAGTCAAATTTGATAAAATGTATTCTCATACAACAGGACAAAGCAAAATTCCTCCAACAAACATTTTATTAGATTCTAATTGCACATTATATAATAATAATAATAAAGCCTTTATTAACAATTTTAAATACACATTACATATTTCTACTTAGTACTACAAAATTTGTTTATGTATAGATATAAAATATAATACACTGGCCGCCAAAAAAATCGACCCACCCGCTAATTTTGAGTAACAAAGTTGTTATCTTAAGTATGCGTTCACATATTGGTATGTGTTGCTTATGCTTTATAAATAAACATCTGAGTACCCACTTGACATTGTTTTAGACGAATACAAGTGCTATTGTGGGTATTTGTAACATTTTAAAAGCACTGATAAAAAATTAATGACTTTTGCATTATAAAAAATTAATGACAAGGTTAGTTTATTTCGAACTTTTGTCGCGGCATATTCACCGTGCATCGTAGTGATTTAATCTTTTGTTAGAGCAATCATATTCGTTACTTTTAACCATAAAATATGAATACAACTAAAGCAGAAGCCGCTCAAGTGGTAGCTCTCGTTCGTGAAGGTCTAAGTCAGCGAAATGTGGCAAGAAGATTAAATTTGAGTCGATCAGCAGTGCGTCGAGTTTATAAACGATACTTAGAGACGAGGGAGTACTGCCGGAGACCAGGATCTGGAAGAGGACGTGTCACAAACACGACGGATGACCGTTTTATTGCCTTGACTTCCTTGAGAAATCAGCATCTCTCTGCTGTTGATGTGCAGGGCAGGCTGAGGGACACTCGTGGAGTGGCTGTAAGTGAGAATACGGTGAGAAGAAGACTTCGGGAGCAAAACCTGAAACCACACAAGCCTGCCACGGGACCAAAACTCACTGCATCTCATCGGCAAGCAAGGTTAGAATTTGCTCGGCAACACATCCAATGGGATCTTGGTCAATGGGAGACAGTTCTGTTCAGTGATGAGAGCCGAATGTCCCTTGTAGGCTCTGTCGGACGTCGTAACGTTATGAGAAGACCAGGAGAATGTTATGCTCAGTGCTTCATAAGAGAAACAGTCCGGTTTGGAGGAGGCTCTACAATGTTTTGGGGAGGCATCTCTTTAACCGGACGTACGGAGCTGGTTTTCTTTCGGAATTGTGCGGTTAATGCTGAAAATTACATAACGGATATTCAGGAACCTCATGTAATGCCATACGCGGGATATATTGGCGAAAATTTCCAGCTCATGCATGATAACGCAAGACCACACGTCGCCAGAATTGTAACCGGATATCTTAGGGAGGTTGGCATACCAGTTATGCAGTGGCCAGCCAATAGTCCGGACCTAAATCCGATCGAACATCTCTGGGACCAGATAAAAAGGAAAGTTAGAGCCCGAAATCCAGTTCCAGAGACGTTAGATCAGCTGGAAGCCGCATTAACGGAAGAATGGGAACAGATACCCCAAGAAGACATCAAAAAGCTGATCCGTTCGCTGAATAGGCGTATGGCAGCAGTCATTAAAGCAAGAGGAGGAAACATCCCATACTAAGGTGAAGCGAAAATGTTTTTAAATGTCAAAAAACATAAATTTTGCCATTTACAGTAAAATCGTTAATTTTGCCAAAAGTTATGGTTTCATTATCTTATAACATTTTTATGTAAAATATCCCGCGCGACCACGCGAGATTTTTAGGTTTTTTACAACCCCATAATTGCATTTTTTCATTATCAACATAAAAAATATCTATCGATTGTAGTAAAAACCCATAGGACACTTTTTTGCGAAAAAACGTAGGTGGGTCGATTTTTTTGGAGGCCAGTGTAGTTTGAGATTAGAGGGCGGGGCGGTGCCGCGCGCGTGCGGCGTCAACAAAAACATTAACCATCCTTCTTCAGGTAAAAAGCAAGCTGTCTCAATTTCGGTAATAATATATCTATATACCAACCAAATTTCATCGAAATCGGCCCAGTCGTTTATTCGTGAAAACGTTACGAACAGACAGAGAAACAGAGCGACAGAGTTAGTTTTGAATTATAAGATTAATGAGGATGTTAAGTGTCAACTGTTATGTGTGTAGATAACACGATTTATTACAATTACTTACACCCCCCCCCCTCCCCCCCCTCTATAGTGCTTACGTAATACTTGAACGGTCCCTAAGCCTTCCCCATATACTTCCAGGGTAACCAGTCTTGTGCGCTTGCACCTTACAACTCCCATACAAAGGTTGATTATCATACCTGTTGCCTCATAGTAGGGTTCCACCGACAGTACAAAGCCTTCCACAGCTTAATAATACGTAGCGACGCGACTGGGACCAGTACAACTTGCGGTCTTGAGAAAGGAGATGGGGGCGAATTTGCCCCGAATGCAGATGGACCCCAGTACAGCGGGTTTAGGTATAGATCCTGTCGGCTGTTGATGTATGACCAGAGGGAGACCGTCTTTGATTTCACCTCTAAAAAAATGCTTTGAATTAATGAATGAATGAACATCCTTTATTATAACCTTACACGCTAGATACAACAGTTAAAAAGAAATAAAAAATCAATAATGGGCGGTATTATCGCTTAACAAAGCGATCTCTTGCAGACAACCTTTGGATGGAGAGGATCATTGCTTAATAAAAGATTGGCCGACGTATATTAAATACATACATATTCGGTACATAATGAATGAATGAAAATACTTTATCGTACACTAAAGAAGAAACAAACATAAATAAAAAAATATATATAAAGCCTCAAGTACAATGCTTTTTGAGTTATGTGGACCATTCTAATTTTGATTTGTAGAATCTCGGCATCTGTTCAAGGGAATTGTTTCAGGTTCAAGATGGCATCGCTGCCTTTGCTAATTGTAAAATTCTTTACAACTAGTTTCACTACAAAACACTAACTGCTTTGCAGTAAAACTGTACTAAAAGTTTAATGGCTCGATTTGCTAGTAAAAGTACAGATAAAAAAATGGCTAGTACGCGTTTAAATAATAAATATTGTCACACTTGCCACCGGGAGCAAAATTGTCTACTGATTACGACAGGCTTAAGTCCAATCCTCGCGCTAATAGTAAACAGCGCACTCTTTTCTCTAGAAGAATTGTTTTAACAAAAGTGTCCGAATCAATTTTTAATAGTGAAATGTGCTGTTAAACATTTGTCTGTTATTGCAGCCCCGGATCTAAGGGGTTGGGAGGGGGGATGCGAACAAGTTGTCCTAGGGGAAAAAACTTGTTTCAAAAAGCTCTTGACATCCAGCGCACGTTGTACTATCGATTATTCCTCTCCCTGCCCGTGGTCCACCTACATAGTTCACTTGGATGTTCATTTGATTTGGAACACCCCTCCACCCCTCTTAAACGCTGGATGAGAGGGCGCCACATCATAATTCTGCCCCGAGAAATTCTAGATCCGGGGCTGTGTTATCGCAAGGATCGGGACCAACATCTCTACAAAATAACTCACCCTCTTTAACTCTCTCCCTCTCCGTGTTAAAGAGAAAGGTGCCGAACCGACACGAGTACAGATGGTCCACAATAGTAACAAGCAGTCTCTCTGTAAACTCGAATGCGGTCGGGAACTGTTGCTGCAGCTGCCACACGCAATCCACCCATTGGACGAACACTGGGGATCTGTCGGCGTCTGAGTGGCGCTCGTCGCCGTGCCCTATCCGCTGTTCAAGGAAAGCATGCTATAAGTATGATACAAGTAAAACTATTGTAATGTATAAAAATAATAAAATGTTCAAGATGAAGAGCATAGCAGAAGAATGAAACGCGCGGTTGTCATGTGCGGCAATCGCTGCGTTAAACGCAACGAGATCAACGCGCACTATTTTATCGCATACAGAGCAATAACTGCGCCTTGTTTTACAAAAAAATACATCATTTCTGTTAATACATTTGATACAAATATTTTCAAATCTCAAATTGTTAAATCGCTACTGTCCAACTGCGTTTTAAAATCCAACTTACCAGCTGAAACTTATGGCCGAATGAAAGCCACTCCTTTTCAATGAGCACTTGGAATCCACGCAGCGTCCTATAATAAGGGTCCAGCATCAACATAGCGAGGGCAGAGAGCTGAGCGGTGCGGTCCCACCCATCGGAACAGTGGACCAGTACTGATGTCTTGTGATTTTCCACCTTAAATCAAGTGCAAAAGGTTTATTATGGAGTGTTGAAACTATTGGTAATTGCTAATGGTGTTTAGATGTTTTTTCACACCACATGCTCGACAATGTCAAATTATATGTCATGTTGAGCCGGGTGTAAAGTTGCGCTTAATTTCATTATGCCCTCGCGAACTTAATGTAATTTGAATTCGGAACCTTATCTGTATTAAAATTTTAACCATAGTGACCCACACAATACGAACTTACACAGAATGCACCAACCTAGATTTGGTTTTAATTGTCTCGCAGAAAGGGTGAAAAGTAGAGTATTCTCCTCGTGGATAAAGCTGTCTGCATCTTGGGCGTGCTTATATCCTTTTTTGCACTCAGGATTCTAGTAACTCCCTCGCTCCGCTCGTGAGTTAACCTTAGAAACCTTTGTTACGTTCGGGATTCAATATAGCGCCCGTGACACGAGACACTGCTTTATCCCCTCTTTTAATAAATTACTATTTTTATGTTATTTGTGGGGAAACAAACTTACGGCCCACCTGATGGTAAGCGGTCACCGTCTCCTATTGACACCGGCAACACCCTGGGTATTGTCGATACTTTTCCTACCCTGTAGAAACCTCTTTACATTTTTCTTGAGGCGTAGCATGTGATAGCCTAATGGAGAAACCTTATTCCTCATGGTAGCTGATTCCACAACTTGCAGGAGTGAATGAAACTTGTTTATTATACCTAACAAACTTGATACAACCTATGTAAGAAACAAAGTTAATGTATAATGGTGCTCTGTTTTATTAAAGCGTGTGATTGTCCATTTTGAATAGAGTACATCGGTTTATCATAGCCTGTTCCAACTTGAGAAACATATTGGCTACCCTGAAATTTGCATATTTGGCGTTGCAATGGACACCTTAATTTTATTTTTGTTTGTTGAAAGATTGTGGTTTCAACTATTGTATAAATAAAGAGATTTACAACTTTTGAGTGATTTTGTTACCTTGTCGACTATTCGCACTGCGCCAGCCAATATACATTTGATATGTTTCAGCCAGCAGCTAGCTTCTATACCGCTAAACCATCTGTGAAAAGAAGATACAATTGAACCATTTCAGCCCTTTTAAGGCACTTATTCCAAACTAGCTTCCGCGCGCGACTTTGCACGCGTGGTTTGTCAATAAAAAGTAGCCTAAGTTTTTTATCAATATACATTTGATATGTTTCAGCCAGCAGCTAGCTTCTATACCGCTAAACCATCTGTGAAAAGAAGATACAATTGAACCATTTCAGCCCTTTTAAGGCACTTATTCCAAACTAGCTTCCGCGCGCGCCTTTGCACGCGTGGTTTGTCAATAAAAAGTAGCCTATGATTTTTATCAATATACATTTGATATGTTTCAGCCAGCAGCTAGCTTCTATACCGCTAAACCATCTGTGAAAAGAAGATACAATTGAACCATTTCAGCCCTTTTAAGGCACTTATTCCAAACTAGCTTCCGCGCGCGACTTTGCACGCGTGGTTTGTCAATAAAAAGTAGCCTATGTTTTTTATCAATATACATTTGATATGTTTCAGCCAGCAGCTAGCTTCTATACCGCTAAACCATCTGTGAAAAGAAGATACAATTGAACCATTTCAGCCCTTTTAAGGCACTTATTCCAAACTAGCTTCCGCGCGCGCCTTTGCACGCGTGGTTTGTCAATAAAAAGTAGCCTATGTTTTTTATCAATATACATTTGATATGTTTCAGCCAGCAGCTAGCTTCTATACCGCTAAACCATCTGTGAAAAGAAGATACAATTGAACCATTTCAGCCCTTTTAAGGCACTTATTCCAAACTAGCTTCCGCGCGCGCCTTTGCACGCGTGGTTTGTCAATAAAAAGTAGCCTATGTTTTTTATCAATATACATTTGATATGTTTCAGCCAGCAGCTAGCTTCTATACCGCTAAACCATCTGTGAAAAGAAGATACAATTGAACCATTTCAGCCCTTTTAAGGCACTTATTCCAAACTAGCTTCCGCGCGCGCCTTTGCACGCGTGGTTTGTCAATAAAAAGTAGCCTATGATTTTTATCAATATATCAAATTTAATTCAAATCAGCCGTTACAACGTGATTGAGTAACAAACAAACATACAAACTTTCGCATTTATAATATTAGTGTAAGTAGTTTATGGAACCTTTTAACGTTAGATATATAAATATTGCTGGACATTTCACACAGCGCTATCTAGCATCCCCAAACTAAGCAGAGCTTGTACTATGAGAACCAGATAACTGATAGAATAACTTAAATCCTTCTTTTTTTTAAAACATACCTATAATATACAGAAAAACCTGAGTGTACCTCGTCTGATCAATCTGCGGGAAACACAACTCTTTCAGTTTCCTCAGGCTTTCCCTCATCACGTGAATGTTGTGGATGTCCAAGAACACCAGGTCCGCGTTCTGGTAAGCGTCTTCTGATTCATAGCTGTAACAAAATGTTCATTATTCAGTATTTTATTGCGTTCATACAAAGTCGATTAGAATATTACGGTATGTCAGATCTTATTGACTGGTCAAAAGTCCAGCACTTGATATGTACCCTGTAGGTAAGGATATAGCAATATTATTGTTTACAAAATACGTATACAAATACATTAATTTGCCAAAAGTTTCACAAAATAAGTGTATACACAAGTTGGTAAATGTTTGGCACTGTATTGCGGGGAACCGGATTACTAAAAACATGCGCTTACCGTCTTAAGCGGTCGAAAATGGAAAGTCTTTATCTGTGCGTTTTACAAATTGATAAAAAAAATTAATAAAATCTAAAATAATAATCTAAGTATAACAAAAATTAAAATAATAAATACAGAACTTTTGACGCCGTGACGGCATGACGTCACGGCGTGACGGCACACGAGTCGGTCTTACCCTCAAGGCGCGCCAATAGATATTACACTAAACATTATGTGTGAGTTTTTATTAATTTGTTGTTTTGTTTGTTTAATAGTATGTAGTTTTAAGTTCGGTGAAAACAGTCAAAAGCATAAAACATTTATCAAAGTCATTGAGGTCAAAGCAGCATGATGTCATTGGCCTTAATTACCGTATTTTATCCTTTTTAACGTGTCAACATGAACTCCTTCAAAAAAGGCCAAATGCCTAGAGCATTAAGGCATTAAGTGTCAGGCAACGTGCAGTACCACGAGTGCTGCTGCACGAGTTTATATAGCATCAGGAGGCCCGTCAGCTTGTGTGTCAGGCAACGTGCAGTACCACGAGTGCTGCTGCACGAGTTTATATAGCATCAGGAGGCCCGTCAGCTTGTGTGTATATACCTAGTCAGGTCATAAGTATTGTCACACAGTAAAAACTTTTTTTTTAGAATGCTGGCCACAAAAAAGTTTATAGAATTCGAATTTCGAATTGTTCATGAAAATAAAAATGTATACTTTTTAGAATTTTACTCATTTTTAAATATGGAGTGGACGCTTAAAGAAGACCGTGTTGCAGTTATTGCGTTGCATCGTTGCGGTTACGCGCCAATTCAAACTTTTGACATACGGAAAAATTTATATATAACCAAAAGATTCGTTTATCGCACCATCAAACGATACAATGAAGACTCTAGTGTAGATGACAGGTCAAGAAGTGGTCGCCCTCGGTCTGTTAGGACTCCAGCAGTGATAAAAGCTGTGAAGGCGCGAATTCAAAGAAATCCCAAACGTAAGCAGAAACTGTTGGCCCTTCAGATGGGGTTAAGCAGAACCACGGTGAAAAGGGTGTTAAATGAAGACTTAGGGCTTCGGGCATATCGAAGAAAAACAGGACATCGTTTGAATGCTCGTCTAATGGACCTGAGACTGAAGAGATGCCGCGCTTTGTTGAAGCGGTACGCGGGAAAAAATATCGGGAATTTCTTTTTTCGGATGAAAAAAATTTTACTGTAGAAGAGAGCTACAACAAATAAAATGATAAGGTGTACGCACACAGTAGTGAAGAAGCGAGCAACCGTATTCCGCGTGTCCAACGAGGTCATTTTCCATCCTCGCTCATGGTATTGTTGGGAGTTTCTTATTGGGGCTTAACAGAGGTACATTTTTGTGAGAAAGGTGTAAAAACGAATGCAGTTGTGTATCAAAATACAGTCCTGACGAACCTTGTGGAACCTGTTTCTCATACCCATGTTCAATAACAGGCACTGGGTATTCCAACAAGATTCGGCGCGAGCTCATAGAGCGAAGAGCACACAAGACTGGCTGGCGGCGCGTGAAATCGACTTCATCCGGCACGAAGACTGGCCCTCCTCCAGTCCAGATTTGAATCCGTTAGATTACAAGATATGGCAACACTTGGAGGAAAAGGCGCGCTCAAAGCCTCATCCCAATTTGGAGTCACTCAAGACATCCTTGATTAAGGCAGTCGCCGATATTGACATGGACCTCGTTCGTGCTGCGATAGACGACTGGCCGCGCAGATTGAAGGCCTGTATTCAAAATCACGGAGGTCATTTTGAATAAACTTTAGTGTCATAAGAATCTATGTTTTGTTAAGTTCATTTTGGTATATAAATGGTTACATAATGAATAAACTTGTTTCAATTATTTTATATTAAACATGTGACAGAATTTATGACCTGACTAGGTATGTGGGATTTGATCGGTCTCTACCGATACGTGCACACTCTTCTATTTAATAAATAATAATAAATAAATATTGCTGGTCATTTCACACAGCGCTATCTATCCCCAAACTAAGCAGAGCTTGTACTATGGGAACCAAATAACTGATAGAGTACTTATACTTTTTTTTGTAAATACATACATATATAGAAAATATCCAGACCCGGAACAAGGGATCGAACCCGCTACCTACTGCGTCTCAGCTATTCGTTCACTGCGCCACGGAGGTCGTAATATGAATATGATGCACATTATTGCATGTAGGCGAACTACTAACCTACACCTAGTTAGAAATGAAAGCGTAAACAAACGTCACAACACAGAGCGTAGGTTTACCCCAAGGTGTCATAAATGGTTTTCAGCATAAATGCACTCATTTTAACTCTTATTTTACTCCAGCTGTGGTGTTCGGAGGAAAACCACTGTCAGTTAGTGTAATGCAATTCTACTCATTTGAGTATACATATGTACTAGTAGCTTGTTTGTTAATAAAAACATTACCCTCCTTATCAGGCAGTCTGGTAAAAACAAGCCTAAATCCCGGTCATCACACTATCACACTGATATTATAAATGCGAAAGTTTTGATGTTTGTTTGTCACTCAATCATGTTGTAACGGCTGAATCGATTTCGATAAAATTTGGTATATAGGTAGAATATGACCTGGATTGCACATAGGCACATAGGCTAATTTTTATTGACAGACCACGCGTGCGAAGCCGCGGGCGGAAGTAAGTAATAATAAAATAAATAATGCGATTAGGTCAAGTAGGACGTCTAATGAATGATTTTCATTAGTATATTTCTACCCCGTTTTTATTTTTAGTTTAAACTTTGTAGTTTTTGTGTAGTTTTTGAGTTATTAGCCATAATAAAAACTGAACTTCGACGATATTTACAGAGTACACCAGTGCTAAAATTTTGTATTCGTGTAGCTTTAGTGACACAAATATAGCGAAGTCTGAAATCCAGAAGATCTGCAATTTTTACCCCAAAATAGCGTCACCAATAGACAGGAACTCCCGTTACTTGTAATTTGAATAAAACTGTAGGCCAAGTAAGTTGATTGTGCATTTCGTGGCACTAATAAAATTATCAAAGATTACAAATAATATTTTTTTTTTGTTTTTATGGGAAACTCGGGAGATCTCAATTCGCCATTATGTAAGGCGTTCTTGAGGATTTTTTGACCCTATGATGAGATGCCGCGAGATTTGGTTTAACCTCCCCCCTCTTGTCTCGCGTGAGATTTTACAAAATATGTATTCATAGGGTAAATGCGTTGGACTTTTTTTTTGTTATTCGAGAGCTTTTAATTCAATTTTCCCGCAATTCTGAACTGGCCTGGATCGGCCTGAATTTGCCGAGAATCCCCACTCCCTCACGTGAGATTGGACGCCCCCTTATTAGGAGTATAGTTTTACGTACCCTCCTCCCTTAGCCTTATTGGCGACAGCATTAGCTGTGGGTCGCGCGTCCATTATGAACAGCTTGTGCGCTTGTGCATTCGCGTCCATTATCAGCTGGATATAGCGCTCGTCCTCCCGACTTCGTTTGCCACTTACCTGAAAATAAATAAACGAATAATCCTGGACATTTCACACAGTGAAACTAGCCCCGAAGAAGCAAAGCTTATAGGGGAACCAGATAACTGATAGAATACGGTTATATTTTTTTTTGTTTTAATACGTACTTATAAAATTGAGAGAAACAGACCCGGAACAAATATCTGTAGAGCATGCAAACATTTGTTTCGCAGTGTTTCGCGAACCAGCAACCTGCCAGCTTGCATCTCAGCCAGCCTTTAAGAGTAGTAGAGAGAAAGTGGTCGCCCGGGGAAGTCTATTCCTGCCATTTGCAAGCAATGGTGCCAACCACTATTGCTGTGTTTCCATTTCAAGGTGAAATTACAGGCACATGAGACTAGACCTGTATGCCTCAAGTTGATAGACGCAGGGGAGTGCATCGTAGGGCACATTTATAGCGTGCGTGAGCTACGAGACGATTCTGTTACAGGCGATGGTTACCACTTAACATCAGATGAGCTATATGCTTGTTCCATCTCCATGTAGTATAAGAAAAGCTATTCGTCCACTCCGCCGCGGAGGTCGTCAATAGAAGGGTCATTAATAGGGAAAATAGAAGGTCTCACATGTTCCTTACGAGCTGTGTACCTGCGACCGCGTTCGCGTCGACTTCAATTATTATCATAAATTATAACAGCGCCAATTATTGATGATCGCATACGTCCGAAAACGTCGTCTGCCCGTTCGGGTAAGCTAGTCATAATTAAACCAATGTTTTGTTATTTTCCGAACTCTTTGGTCGAAACCTGAGCGCCTTCCGCACCCAGTCGTGATGTGTCAACTACCATTTACTAATCGATGGCGCAGTCCAAGTCTTTGATAATTTTATAAATATTTTATGGCAAAAAATAATTATTTTCCCAATAAACTATTCTATGCCCTTTCATGATACACAGTATTTCCTTGTTAAGTTTCATCAAGATCGGTCCAGCCGTTTAGTCGTGAAAACATATCAAATAAACAGACAGACAGACAGTTTTACTTTTGAATTTATAAATTAGTATGAAAGTATGGATGTCGTGATCCAGACGATTCCAATGAAACCTCTTTTTGTATTTTTAAAACTTTCGCGATCACTGTACATAATTACTGATTAATTAAATTCAATCGGGAAGAGATAGATGGCTCAGCGTCCTGGAACCCGGTGATTGCTAGGTGTGCGCGTCGTGATCGCTGGGCTCAGTGCGTAGGTACTGTTAGTGTAGGTAGTGTGTCGCAATATGAACGAGGACATTTCTAATTCTGAAGACCAAGTGAGGGTAGTTGCTGCAGCTACCATCATTTCTCGACGGTAGCTTCAAGTACTCTAGTCCACCCTTGACCACGGCTGTTGCAACACAGTAGAGACGTCGAGATAATAAATAAAAAACGTTCATACGCGATGGAAACCTCTTCTGCCCAAATCCGTCAAGCCATATATACTGCAGGATGCGCCCTATGAGCAAACAAACATACGAACAAACCTTGATACAAACATGGAAGTAGACTGATGTATAAATTACGATGTTTAAACGTGAAAATTGTCGTTAACTCAACAAAAAGTTAAAATAAGGACGTGATTAAAATATTAATTTACTTTGGTTCCTCGAAGTAGTTACCATTTAAGCACAATTTTAGCGCTAATGGTTTTACTTTATGGTGTATTTAAAGCATATCACCTATTAGCATTAACATTTAAAATCATAAGCTACTCGCACTAATTAAATCATGATATCATTTTTGCAGTTTCAAACGAGTGGAAGTTTATAATGACATCATTATTAGCGCTGCACTAATTTATCATAATCAAATGTCCTTGACTCAAATTCGTCATAGCAAATGCTACGCAAAAGACAACGAAAAAAGAGAGCTTTGTGAAATAACGACCGTTTTTTGCTGCTGTTCGTGACCTTATAAGTACCTATCTAAACTATTTTGAAATTTACCATATTTAATTTTAGCAAATTTTGCTTGCGATATTTTCTATTACCATAACAAGTGACCCAAATCTTTTCAAATACAGCAATTACTCTTTGCTCGAGTAAGAAACCGACGTCTTTAAAATTCTCATTAAGTACTTAATTTTAGGAATATGAGGTATTGTGACCTTGAAAGGAGCATTACCATTAGAATTATTGTATAGTATTGAAAGAACCGGCGTGTAAAAGAATTTAGAGCATTTTTAACCCACGATTTCATTCTTAACATTTGCAGACGAATGCCTCCTTTCGTGCACAAATCCCTACCGATAAATGAAAAGCATACATACATTTATTCAAACTTTAGGATAGGACTAGGACCGCTTAGTTACGTCAGGTTACAAACAAATGCAAACATCAAAGCACAAAGTGAAAGATGCAGCTGTGTAGGGACTTTGTCAAATAATATTAAAATTAAAAAAAAACCCTTAACAAATAATTAAAATTAGAGCGGCTGTAAAAAGGTCTTGTCCGAATAAAATACAAATGTTTGCATCTGTACAGGGGCGTTGTAGAAACTAAAACTATTAATTCCAAATTTTCCTTTAATTCTTAGACATGTTTGGGTAATTTATTATTTGTTTTAAAACCGTACCGCTTATAAAGCCAACAAAGCTTTTGTTAGATTTTTGTAATCTAAAGGATCTAACGACTCGGTGTGGAGCGGATCGCATCCACCTTGATAAAGTTTCGCGAATTTAATTGAAACATTATCGGTCGAAACACCGATAATACACTGTGCACACTGGTCTAAATTCGATCGTATTTTTTTTTTATCTCCATAATTCACCCCTACTCCATATAAACTTGAACTATGCCAAATGTCACACTCATCCGTGCGCTATTCCTCTGAAAACCAGCTGAAAAAGTAACTCACCCCCACTAAAGGCTGGCTGCACCGAGTGATAGTGGCCTGCGAGCTGGGATGTATCCACGACAGCACCGGTATACGTCCTCTCGACCTGAACGCGGCCACCGACCGCAGCAGTTCATCGTTGGCAGCCGCTGGTACGGCCCAGACGGCGGGGTAGCTGTCGCACACTTCGTACTTGTCGTTTATACGGGTTATTCGCCACATGTCGTTGTTAACACCCTAGAATGTAAATTAAAAGCAAGTAAGTACTTTAGGGGCTCAAGTTGAGTTGGGCAGGACACTTGGCCTACCTTTTTTACTTCTTTTCACTCACTTTTCTTTTCGCTTTACTTTTCATTCACGCCGATTAGTGAATGAAAGTCGCTTTCCGATTTCCGCCGACTAACGAACACGTCTAACTCGGCGTGATTCTTCTAGCCGCTACAAGAATCACGCCGAGTTGGAGTTTTAGGATAGGACATACGATTTATTACGCGCTAGAATCGTATGTCTCTCCTTTTCTGTCACAATAATACAGGAAGAGATTGGCGAGTCCAAGTGACTTTTGTCCACTTTTTGTAGGACCGTTTTATACGACGTTTTCGCAGACGACTACACGACACAGCACAAGTGCGCTACACGTCGCAGAGTTTACGTGTCAGCAAATAGTTTTAAATACATATTATAATATGTATGTTAGCCACTAAGGTATATATTTATATAAGCCATAGAATTAACTTTTTACTTTTCTATTGTTGACTGAAATAAAGATTCATTATTTTATACGAGTAGTAGGACATGTGCGTCCTATTACTAGTTCATTGTAATCGCGCGATCGCGTTTTATTAGGGCACCACCTGAGGCTTAATTACTAAGGATGCAAGTTTCATTTCATTTCATTTATTAATTGCGGAAATGGGTACGATTAAATAGCATTATATTATTCTAGAAAAAATAGTAAAAACACAACAAACATTTAATACCATTCTCCTGAGCTCGGCAATGGGCTCATACACGTGCCAGCCATCTTCCGCAAAGGACTCGGCGTAGCTAAATGCGAAGAGAGGCAGTCTGTGCGACAAGGGGAATGCTAACTGTTGCAGCTTCTCAAATATCCCTCGGCGGGAGTGGTTCTCTTGACGATGAGCGAAACGCAAGTTACGCATATCCTGCGACGAACAAAACAAAGTATAGGATGATTTTTAACCTACTTCAAAAACAAGGAGGAGCTTCTCAATTCCGTTGTTTTCTTTTTTTTTATGTGTTTTACATCAGCGGCCAATTCCCGTAACTTCAAATAGTAAAATTCGAGTATCGATCTAGTCTCGTTATGTTAAATGTCCTAAACGGTATTCACGTAACTGACAATACAATGGCATGAGTTGACTGATATGCGATTATACACTTTATTTATATCAAGCTAATAGCTAATGAATGGAGCAGAATGCCAAAATATATTCAATTCATAATCCAATCTCATTTGGGTCAACTGTCGATATGTTTTTAAAATTGTATTACGTGAATACAATTTTGTGGCCCCTGAGCTCCGTCATTTATCAACCGATTTGGAAAATTATTTTTTTTATTTGATAGGATATGCTTGCAGGGGGCAACCTCAATCTCTTATAGCAATATTAAAATAATATTACACTGACATTTCGTAACATGACCCGCAATTAGTAAGCTTACTTTATTATTGTAAAGGCGAAGCAGTTTTGGTGACGTCACCATAAATCGTTCACTCAAAACGTTTCACATTAGAACTCAAATAAACGCGTAAAATAATCCTAAAAAGTAAGTAAATCATGTTTATTTTCGCTATGTTTTATACTGAACGTGATGTAATCACTAGAAAGCTCTAAGTATACCACATTATTAGGATTATATATAACAGTAATGTTTAAAAGTGTTGTGGTTCAAATCGAAGTAATATTGCTACAAGCTTGAAACAAAACGCTCCTGAAACATGATGGTTTTCTAAAAGATTGTGGGTTGGCGCCCTGATTGGTCCCATAGAAATTTCATCAAAATCAGTTCGCTTTTAAACAGAAATAACTGGAAACAATATGTCATCCAACTAATAAACGAAATAGCGTATTTTGCTTTCCACTTTTGGGATTTTCTGTTTTATCAAGTCGGTTATATTTTTGTAAAATGTTACTTGTTAGGGTGAAGTTTGTCTTTATTCATGTCTATTTCTATCTTTTTATTAATCGACTTTAAAAAATGGAGGAGTTTTTCAATTTGTCAAGAATTCAAGATATAGGTTCTTAAATATATAAATTTTTACTTGGTGAACTGATTTTGATGATTCTTTTTTCATTTGATGGGTCGTAACTAGAGGATTCGATCCCGGTCGATTTTTCTAGTCCCGGGATTTCGGGATTATCAACAGTTTATACCGGGATCCCGGGATAGTCCCGGGATTGTATTGGTAATAGAAAGTGGTAGCAAAAAGAAAGTAAACTTATCAAAATCAACCTTTTATTTTAAATCTTTACTTAAATCTTCAAAAACAAAACAAAATTATAATTTCTTCTAATAAAATTAACAAACTAGGCCCTTATAAAATAGTTTAATAAATTATTGCTTAGTTTGTTTATTTTATTTTACAATAAACTTAAAAAAATCAACTTCTTAAAATTTGTCAAAAGAGATCAATGTTCATAGGACTCAAATTTTAAATCAAATAGACCAGAAACTATAATTTACTTTTATTTAAGCCACGAAAATAAAATCTAAGAAATAACAACGCATCCAACGTCTCATCCGAAAGCATACTTCTTAATTTGTTGCACAAATATGAAGCAGCGGAAAACGCGCGTTCAGGCTCGATGGAAGTTGGAGGAATCGTCAATAAATTTTTATAAGCCTTCTCCAAATTATAACCTCGTGTGGAACTAGCCTCATAAAGATTCATTTCTTGTTTAATGATCTTAGAAAGATCATTTTTTTTTATATGCTTCAGGATTTATAGTTTTCATACTGTTTTCTATTTCGTTCTGAAGCTTTTCTTTTAATGTTAAATCAGTTTTACTAGTTGTCTGCGTGGGTTCAATGTTCATGTCATTTTCTTCAATATCACTATTTTCAATTTTCCCAGTTAACAAAATAATCTGTTTTTTATAGTCATCATGCTTGGACTTGAAAATAACTCCTTTACATCACAATCAGTCTCCAACTCAGTCTTCTCAGTATGAGGATTCTGTAGATAGTTTAATACTCCACTTAACTCACTTCGTCAAGGATCTTTCAAGCGGTTCAATCAATGTGTCTTCAATTTTGAAAGCCAAAATTGAGTCATTTCCACGCAATTCTTGAAAAAGAAACTTGAGTGTCGCATCCGCCGTGCACAAATTGGCATCAGAACGACAAAATGCTTCTACAGATAATTTAACTGGCGCCAATACCTTGATTATCTCACTAATGAGTTGAAAATCTGACTCTTCAAATGGTATAGGATTATTAAGATCAATAAGTGCCTTTTTTACGCTAGTTTTTAAAAGATCAAATCGCTCCAGCGTTATAAAGAGACTGTTCCAATGCGTTTTACAGTCGAGTAGTGAATTAAGCTCTCTTCCATGTTCTTTTTTTACATATTTTTGAAGTATTGTATCATTTTTCAAGGATGCTCTTTTGAAAATAAGAACCACTTTACGAACTTTCTTTAATAATTCATTAATATTTCGAACATCATAAGTCAAATCCCGACTATTTCCAGTTTCAATGACTAATCCTGAGTCTAGTTCTTCATTACCATCATCCGAGTCATCGATATCATCACTGGTAGTCTCATTTACAGGTGTCTTTTTATACAATAAATCATAAACGGCTAAATGAATACCATGTGCAAAACAAACTTGGTGTTCTGCATTAACAAGTTTTCCAACCTTCAGCATTACATTTGGACCATCAGTCACTATTGCCACAATATATGTATCTAATGAGATATGAAACTCCGAAAGCCGCTTTTTTAAAGTATGAACACAAGTATCGGCGTTCAGCGATTTATCAATCCGAATAAGTCCCAAATTCCATTTTTTGTTTACTGAATGAATATTTAAATTCATATATCTCTTATTAGAGCTAGAACTCCATTCGTCAAGTTTTTTTCAATGTAGATATTTCAGCTGTTATTTGTTTTTTTATCTTTACACTATAGTCAAGTACTCTGTTGCGGATTGTTGAAGCAGATTTAGGTAAGTCTGAGTACCCTTTTGCTAACAGTAACTATCTTAAATCGTTTGATGTCACAAATACGCTAAAAGGAAAACCATCTAGCGCAGTCATACGGGCCAAAACATCGTCAAGAGTATCTATCAGTCAAGATTTCACAAAATAGTCGGCGACTGACGTCATTTTTCTTTTCGAAGGTGGTCCTTCATTATTTTGGCTCGTTGAGGAAGATGCCTTAGCAGAATCTACTTTTACGGAATGTTTTGAAAATAGATGAGTATGTAGGCCTTTGGTTGATCCTCCTAAGGTTTTTAAAATAGCTAAACAACGCTTACATTGTGCTGAGCTACCCGTTTTGTCGAGTAAAAAATGACTCCACACTGACGTAACGTCTTCATCTTTTTTATGTTTGACATAAAAACTTTCCTTGGAGAGTGACAATGTTTACTTCTTAAACCTAAACAAAAAAAAAGAACATTTAAATCTATGTACAACATAAACATAACCTCTTAGATCAACAGAAAAAACATTCGCTGTTTTTTATCTATATTTACTCATACACATTAATGCATTGTTGTTTTTTTAATAAATTAGTTGTTTATCACCAATTAACAATATAAATATCAATACTTACACGATCTGAAGAGTATTTTTACACTATTTTACACACATACTTAATCCGACACCGGTCGTTAGCAGAAACAAACGCAATCAGCTGTGTAAATAAGATGGCCGGCAAATTTAGACGTTTAACATCAAATGAAAGTAAGTGCGTTTCGTTTCACGCACATTTTTATTGACTTAAGTATATAAAAAATATATTAGTCCCGAAAATCCCGGGATTCATTGAATTTAATCCCGAAAATTTCAGGACTAAAATATGATCGGGATCCCGGTCTTCGGGATCCCGGGACCGAATCCTCTAGTCGTAACTCTATCTAGGGTGGTCCCATTAAAGTTTCTTTTTGGGCAAAATAATTTTAAATGCACATTAAAAGGATGTTCATTTTAAGTTTATACATAATGATCAACATCAACCTAATATTTTAAAATGACTAAGATAGTGACCACAGAACCATTCTTTTAGCGTGGCCTGACACACATTTGACCAATTATTATTTTACATACCTTGCAGAATATTTCAATGCCGTATGAGTTTTCTCCTTTGGATGAAGCGCCACCAACTTTTTCAATGCGGGATACCTGTAACAGCATCTCATTAGAACAATCTGGATTCTATATAGAAACAGATTTTGTTTGAACGCCTCTCTGTGAAGCAAACTCTCATAATGTTAATGCAAATTATATAAAAAGTAAAGTATGTAGCGTTTGTTTTAATGCTTAAATTACAGTCAAAACTCATAGCCCAGTCCAAACAGATTTTGAGTGCGAAAATCAGCCTAAACTAGTTTTGCGTCGGTCAAACCTCAGTTTAGACGGAATCCCCTTTGAGTGCCGGAAGTTAATGTCGACCTCCTGCCAAACAGATACACTGGATCACACTAATTCCTTACAAAACTCAGTTTAGACGGAATCCCCTTTGAGTGCCGGAAGTTAATGTCGACCTCCTTCCAAACAGATACACTGGATCACACTAATTCCTTACAAAACTCAGTTTAGACGGAATCCCCTTTGAGTGCCGGAAGTTAATGTCGACCTCCTGCCAAACAGATACACTGGATCACACTAATTCCTTACAAAACTCAGTTTAGACGGAATCCCCTTTGAGTGCCGGAAGTTAATGTCGACCTCCTGCCAAAGAGATACACTGGATCACACTAATTCCTTACAAAACTCAGTTTAGACGGAATCCCCTTTGAGCGCCGGAAGTTAATGTCGACCTCCTGCCAAACAGATACACTGGATCACACTAATTCCTTACAAAACTCAGTTTAGACGGAATCCCCTATGAGCGCCGGAAGTTAATGTCAACCTCCTGCCAAACAGATAC
This sequence comes from Philereme vetulata, assembly GCA_918857605.2. Classification (NCBI taxonomy): domain Eukaryota; kingdom Metazoa; phylum Arthropoda; class Insecta; order Lepidoptera; family Geometridae; genus Philereme; species Philereme vetulata. The sequence continues at coordinate 7,170,444 of OU975473.1, read as the reverse complement.
ACTGGATCACACTAATTCCTTACAAAACTCAGTTTAGACGGAATCCCCTTTAAGTGCCGGAAGTTAATGTCGACCTCCTGCCAAACAGATACACTGGATCATACTAATTCCTTACAAATAACATTTTACCGACCGACGTCTTTAGTCAAAACCAGTTTGACGAATTATTGCAGTCATAATCGGTTTTGACTGATTATACGTTTTGACTGTGACATAATGATACTAAATTCCATCGAAATCGGTTCAGCTATTACCACGTGAAAGCGTAACAAACAAATAAATAAACTAACTCACTTTAGAACTTATAATATGAGTACATTATGAAGTATGATGATATTGATACCACTAGAGTATTCTATCTAGGCTGGAAAAACTTTGAGCTTCATTATTAACCTAATTACTAATATTAAACGGGTATTTATCGCATATGTATTTACCCATTAATTGATAATACCGACGTTTCGGCTGTGTTGTAACAGCCGTGGTCACGGGCATACGCGATAAATACACGTTTCATATTAGTAATTATGTACAGTAACTCCGTATTTACTGTTCTCAAGCAAGGTTCTTTCATCAGCTATTTATGCAGCACAAACTAATGTACTTAATGTCTAATAATAGTAGGTGAGTACTAATAAGTACAAACAGCCGAACCAAGTGTTTTCCTGTCTTCTATAAAAAGGATATAACTATGACATACTGAATCAATGGAATCTTTACAACTTACTTTACAGTTGATTATTGGAAACAATAAAAACACAAGATGTCAGAAAGAGATCCTGATGGTGCGAAAGTGTCACTGAAAAATAAATGATCCATAGAAGAGTACACAACTCTCAGCTCTGAGAAGTAACTATAGGTAGATGAGCATGTAAATATAAATATGTAAAACCATAGCTACTTGTCCTTATCAATCCTCTATGGTATACACCAGACTAACCAAGCTGGTTAAACTTGGCAAACACTAAAAACTCTATTCAATTTTGCTTGTTAATTGTGATAGTAGTCAATACTTTTTTTTAATTATCCTACATTATACATCCTCATACAGAGAAAAAAAGAAAGAGCAATGGAACGCAGCATTTTGGGTGTAAAGCAAATCGACCGGATTCTAAACTCCTGGCTGCACTCGAAGACCGGCATCGCTGACGTGGGCATCAAGGCTGTAAAGCTGAAATGTGACTGGGCGTCTCCCGTATGCAACCCGATCGGGTTTATATCACAGACTCCTAATGACGGAAAGCGACGCCGAGGAAGGCCTAAAAAGCGCCGGAGCGATGACTTGGACGTCCTCCAAAGAGACTGGCGGGATTGGCTCTAGACCGTGATAAGTGGAAGGAAGAGGGGGAGGCCTTTGCCCAGCAGTGGGACAGTACGGGATAGTAAAAAAAGTCGCTCTGCCTGTTTGGTACATTTTCATGGATAATCCTAGACCATATTGGATGAAATTTAGTATAAAGATAGATTATGAGCAATATTGGGATACTTATTATTGAGAAAGCAAGAGTGCAAAGCCACAGGTGGAAACTAGTATGCTAAAAGGTTAAGTTATAGAATAATACTTACAACACCAAGAGGCACACTCAAAGTGCCCTGCATAACTGTGGACTCAGTAGGCCTGAAGTGTAGCTGATAGTTTGTGACCTTCAGTACACCTCTCGATGGGCCACTGTACGGACATAGGTATGTGACATCCCGGGCTACACTCATCACCTTCTCGCCATCCAGGAGCTGAATGTCTCCTAGGACTTGAGGCTGTAATAATAATTACAATAGAATAGAAAACACTTTACTGTAATACCACACTTAAAGTAACAAATCATATTTATAAAACATATAACTAGATAGACGATAATACAATTGGCGGTCTTATCGCTAAAAGCGATCTCTTCCAGACCTTTGGATGGACTGGATTTTACAAGAATGTTAAAGGACGGTAGCTTTATAACAAAAAAAAGAGGAATTTACTGTGTACTTACTTAAGCGTGATAAAATACTTAAAATAAAATAAATAGATAGCAGGGTGGTGGTAGGTAATACATAAACATTAATTACATGGAAAACTTTCGTGATTTATTTCAATCATCAATTTGCACAGTGCAAGGCAAGACATTATTCAGAGCGGATCGCACTCACCCCAATAAAGGTTCACAAATTGAACCGAAACATTGTCGGTCGAAACAACGACAAAACGGTACGTGATAAATCCCGTATTTATAATAATAATTAATTATATGATTAAGAATTACTAACTGATCAAGCTTTGTTGGAACTGGTTGCATAAAACTTGGGCAGGTTTACAAAGTTCATAATATCAACTATAGGATATCACTACTAAACATAGTCCTCTCCCATAGATGTCGCTTGCTGCATTTTCCAGAGTGTGGTCTCCAATGGAAAAGCATGCTGCTACAACGCCCATCAGTTCTATGTGCCAATCTATGTGCCCGCCCACTGCCACATCAGCTTAGTTTACTAGTCTAGCTCAATATTTAAGTCTAAGAGAATAATACTTATCTTATCAAATAACATTGAAATAACATTTTTTCTTATCATAAATCTGTTGTAGATAAAACAATGGAATATCACACATGATAATACATAGAACAATGTCACTATAATACATATGTAATGCCTAATATAACATTATTCTATTTATTATTCCCAACTAGAATAGCAATCCCCTCACCGTGTCTACTTGAAGTTTACTCACAGTAAGACATTTAAACATGAGCCCTATGAAGCAATGAATAGAGATTATTTGGCTTTGATATAATGAAGAAGTGGGACACGGAGTTCGAGACTGGAAGTTCTCTACACACACAGAATGTAAAATTGTATAGTATTATTGACCAGATGTTGCAGCACGATCACAAGAGTGAACAAGAATACACTAAGATACTGGCCTTAAACAGTTCACGATGCTGCTTGTGACTATGCATGCGTTTGACGAACAAACAGACATGATCTGCTTTGGCTTTATTCATTACTAAACTCATTGACTTTGTAATTAATAGGCCAACAACCGAATCAACTAATACACTCAGAATAGAGCCGTACCAGATTATGCAGTAAACTAACGCAGATGGAACACCACAAAGCCACAGGATATAGCAAAACAACGGTCAAATATTTGATAAGAATAAATTAATCCATAAAAGAAAACTTACGGAGTCTTGTCCGTGTTTAGAATTCAATGAGCTAGACTTCGAATCAGAATCCAAAGAATCGGAACTTGCATTTTTTGATAGTGAAAAGTCTGAATTTAACAGCTCAGAACTATTATGTTTATCCATATTCGGTTGGTGATTCTCGTTCTTAATGAAATAAATGCAGTTACTAATCTAAAAACGTAATTTGTATAAACAACAAAGCAATCACAAACAAATCGCTCAACCTCCCCCGCCCGTCGCTGAGTGCTGCCCCACTACTAATCGATCGTAGGTAGCGATGAGTAACTCCGAAGTAAGTGAGTGAAATGAGTCGATTCAGCACTCGGAGTTGAAAGTCTTATTGATTCCGGCCAATTGCGACTGATTCTGACTCCGGAATCATTAATTATTCTTTCGATTCGTGATCGTTAGAGCTCGGGTCCGGAGTAGTTTGCTTTGATTCCGACTCATTTATTTCTTCGATTTGGCACGCACAATCGGCCGGCTTCGTTCGATCGTTGATTAGCGCTCGGGTAAACTCGGGTTTGTTCAGTCGCTCACTAGGCAGGCATAGAAATGAATGCTTTTTTAAAATCATTTTCATTGACATCGACAATTATTTTCTGTAGAATTTTGACATTATTATCTAACGTTATAACAAAGCTCTTTTCAATTTATTGATATAATTACCATATAACGATTTTTATTATTTTATTTATTACATGCTATGAAACAAGCTTATGGCCCATGTGATGTTAAGTGGTAGCCATCGCCTATAACAGAGAATTGCTCCGTAGGTCATGCTCACTAGAAATCTGCCCTATGATGCACTGCCCTGCGTCCATCAACTTGAGGCATACAGATGTAAAGCTTTATGTGCCTGGAATTTTACGGGCAACCATACCCTTTAAAAAGAAATACAGCGATGCTGATTGGCGACAGAAATAGGTATGGTGGTGGTACTTCTCCGAGCGAGCGCATTTACAAGGAACTCTACTACTCTTATACATAACAGTGAAATGCTATACAATGCAAGTCTTACTATAATACAATTTTGAAAAATTGTTTTTTTCTTTTCTGTTTTGAATGTTGATGTGTAATGGTAATTTTTGTTTTATTTTTCTTATTTTTAGTTGACATTCCTTGTGACATAAATAATAATATAATTAGTACCGATATAATTAGTCTATTTAAGCTATATTTTATGGTTAATTTTATTACTGTGGCGTCATCCTCGATACCGAGTACGTCCCTACTAAGCACCTACCTGTAGAAACTCTGTGACCTACCAACCCAAAGCAAGGTTTGAACTATTGTACGCGCCAAGAACGAGACGACACACTCCGAAACTCCTACCTTACTAGAAACAATTAACAGTCGACTGTGGACGGAATGGTACAGTACCGAGTAAAAGAATCAAAGGAATAGAGGAATCATTAAGAGGAATCAGATCAGATGGCGGAGTCGGAATAAGTGAATATATTCACTTTGAGGAATAAATAGTACCCATGACTAATCGATCGTCAATGGTCGTCAGCTCGTCAGGATGACTTAGTCAATGTCAATCACAAGTTACGTCACAGTCCAACCAATGGAAACAATGCTATTAATTTAAATTTGACCAATAATCAGTCTTTCACATCCATTTAGATAGAAAAAGTAGAAATAACCATAGATTTCAATTGATAGCCAGTGCTGCCATCGTAACACTATAAAACTACACTTAGACTTTAGATCAAGTGAATCAATACATACAAATTGTAGGTATAGGACGTATTTAGGTACGTATCTATGATTTTTAATTGAATTTGTAATGAGGGTTTAAATGGCCATGTTTTCATAACTGATAACAGATAGTGTGGTGCTGTCATGCTCTGATTAACAAAGGAAAGTGAATTGTCAATGTCAATTGCCGTGTCAACATTCTTTTCACAGCAACCTAATATAAAAAAACGAGTGTGCTTTAGACCACATGACTGAAGTAAAACTTATTTTCCAAAATTTTCATCTAAAATTGTTCAATTAAAAATTGTCCACACGTCTGTAGGTCGATCAGTCTATATTAATTCTGGACAGACGCAACTCGCACTCGCACATTAACGTTTACAAATATACTAAACGTAGCCCTCTCTCTTTCTATCTTCACTAACTTAAATCTCCCTCTCAACTTCCGTTCGCACTTTTCGTAACGCATTCACCAGCTTACTCCCCAAGTCAAGCGTGCGTAAAGAAGGTTTACTTCAAAAACAAACATTTGTGTTTGTTATCGGATGAAGTGAGATTATTTTAGACAAATTTTGAAACTGTGAGTTTGAGATTTTGGCCTATAAACCATATTTTTTGGCGGCGCATGTCCAGACAGCGCCATCTATTACGCTAGTTGGAACTAGTTTTTTTCTTTTTAAATCGAAAATTAAAAGCCCTGATTCAATAAACAGCAGAATACTGCCAGGGCTGATCTCTTTGTACAAGTATTGCACTGTGTGTGTTAGTAACACACAAGTCACATTCCACAAATAATGAAATTATAATTAAAAAGAATATATTCAAACATAAAAGCGAGCAAAATTATTTTATACGATTCTGTTTCGTTTTATAGGCTTATCAATAACATGAGAAGTATTTTTAATCCAAAAATTAATATTCCTTTATGAAACCAGGTAGGTACCTAGTTGTTGTTTTCGGCGGTAACTGTGGGTGGATTGCCATTGCCAGGCAAAATACAACTATAATGTCATTATAATATAAGTATACCTAGTCAGGTCATAAGTATTGTCACACAGTAAAAACTTTTCTTTTAGAATGCTGGCCACAAAAAAGTTTATAGAATTCGAATTTCGAATTGTTCATGAAAATAAAAATGTATACTTTTTAGAATTTTACTCATTTTTAAATATGGAGTGGACGCTTAAAGAAGACCGTGTTGCAGTTATTGCGTTGCATCGTTGCGGTTACGCACCAATTAAAATTTTTGACATACGGAAAAATTTAAATATAACCAAAAGATTCGTTTATCGCACCATCAAACGATACAATGAAGACTCTAGTGTAGATGACAGGTCAAGAAGTGGTCGCCCTCGGTCTGTTAGGACTCCAGCAGTGATAAAAGCTGTGAAGGCGCGAATTCAAAGAAATCCCAAACGTAAGCAGAAACTGTTGGCCCTTCAGATGGGGTTAAGCAGAACCACGGTGAAAAGGGTGTTAAATGAAGACTTAGGGCTTCGGGCATATCGAAGAAAAACAGGACATCGTTTGAATGCTCGTCTAATGGACCTGAGACTGAAGAGATGCCGCGCTTTGTTGAAGCGGTACGCGGGAAAAAAATATCGGGAATTTCTTTTTTCGGATGAAAAAAATTTTACCGTAGAAGAGAACTACAACAAATAAAATGATAAGGTGTACGCACACAGTAGTGAAGAAGCGAGCAACCGTATTCCGCGTGTCCAACGAGGTCATTTTCCATCCTCGCTCATGGTATTGTTGGGAGTTTCTTATTGGGGCTTAACAGAGGTACATTTTTGTGAGAAAGGTGTAAAAACTAATGCAGTTGTGTATCAAAATACAGTCCTGACGAACCTTGTGGAACCTGTTTCTCATACCATGTTCAATAACAGGCACTGGGTATTCCAACAAGATTCGGCGCCAGCTCATAGAGCGAAGAGCACACAAGACTGGCTGGCGGCGCGTGAAATCGACTTCATCCGGCACGAAGACTGGCCCTCCTCCAGTCCAGATTTGAATCCGTTAGATTACAAGAAATGGCAACACTTGGAGGAAAAGGCGTGCTCAAAGCCTTATCCCAATTTGGAGTCACTCAAGACATCCTTGATTAAGGCAGCCGCCGATATTGACATGGACCTCGTTCGTGCTGCGATAGACGACTGGCCGCGCAGATTGAAGGCCTGTATTCAAAATCACGGAGGTCATTTTGAATAAATTTTAGTGTCATAAGAATCTATGTTTTGTTAAGTTCATTTTGGTATATAAATGGTTATATAATGAATAAACTTGTTTCAATTATTTTATATTAAACATGTGACAGAATTTATGACCTGACTAGGTATATACATATATATATATATATATATATATATATATATGTGTAATTATGTTATAAATTTCATTCATTTTCTATTTGACTGTACTCTGTTACTACAACTCAATGTTTACAATGTTAAATCGATAATATTTTAAAACATCGCTTATCAATTGATCACCATAACAACGGTGGAGCTCATAAATAATTTATAGAACATTATGAAACTATTCTGGCTTTTTATACTGTGTAAAAGTAGACTATAACAGACATAAACTAAAAATGAAGTTCCCAGATGGTATAAGCTTAAGCACCTATTTAGCCTATAATCCAAAACAACAACTGGAACTAGTAAGAAAATTGAAATCTGAATTTTTTAATTGGAATATCAATCATCCTAAATCGTTAGTAACAATATGTATTGAAGAATTAGCAGACAAATGGATGGGTAAGTTATCACTTATGATCAGGTAGTTCCAACATTTATAATTGTATGATGTGTTTATTTAATTCAATACCAATAAAACTGTTTATCTGTACATGATATCACAGTTGATAGATTATACTTGTTTAATTATTATTGCAGGCTATCCAAAACTGAAGAAGTTGATTGCAAAAGATCGAGAATTTTTCTTACAAATATTAAATACCGATGTTCCCTTAAATATTTTGGTTGATAATATAAAAAGTGACATATTCTGGAAGAGATGTTATAGTTCCAAATGGTCTGATACACCGCTTTTTCCTGCTAACAAAAAATGGATTAATATTTTTATGGAGCGACATTTTGCAGATATTTTGGAGAACATGAATCCACGAAATTATGACCCAGAAAAGGTTTTGTCTTTACAAATTTGGCTATATTTCAGTAATATTATAATGACGTAAAGTTTGTATGTTTGTTTGTAGGGTGTAATCTCAGAAATTACTGAACCGATTCTAAAAAATATTTCACTGATAGAAAGCTAGACGGCTATCCCCAAGGCTATATTTTTTTAATAAAAAATTGTAAAATGCCGGGACAGGTCAGATATTAATGTATAAAAGAGCTTGACGTGACTGACTGACTGCATGTAAACAAATTATTAAACATAAATATAGGGGGGTACCATAACTGTTTATTTTAATTATTCAGGTTAAGGCGTTAGTAAAGCTGTGTGGCCCTTACATCCAATCATTATCTATTCGAAGCCTAGTACCGTCAGACATTCCTGTTCAAAGAATGACTTCACCTGAAATGGTTGACCTTATCACTAGTCAACGTCAAAATGAAATTAAAATTAAACTGAAAAATGGAGAGTTTCTCTCGAGAGGTATTTTATTGTAACTTGACAACTTAGTATGACTTGAGCAACGATGCCTAAATATATTTAATGGCTAAATATGATTTAGAGAGTTGTCAAATCATACAAATACGTCAAATTTAAACATGCTAAGTCGCTAAATACGATTAGGGATCGTTGTGCAAGCCGGACTTGTATTTTTGACAATCCTAGTAAATTAAAAATAAAGTAATGGCAGGTTTGTTTGAACAATGTCAAACTGTTCATAAATAAATAAAATAAAAAAGCCTTTATTTCTACTGCATATTCTTACATTACTTACTTAGTCACTTATATTTACATAATAATTAATTGTGCTATCATTATTTTGGTAGGTCATTTAATATTTCATGAAACCCTTTTTAGATCATATATCACTGCACGCTGCTATTGGAAGTCTCAGTAATTTAGTGGAATTGCATGTTACTTATCAATTACGTTATATTGGAATAGATTTTCGTAGAGATCAGTTTCAGTTCACCAACAACGATGCAAAGAATCTCGCTCGAGGTTTGGAAAAATGTTCTCAATTGAAAGTTTTTAGGTAAGAGTTATTGATATTATCTATACAAGCTTACACGGTTTTTCGCGCGTGGTTTGTCAATAAAATCATTACCATCCTGCACAGTCGGATAAAAAGTAACCTGTCCTAGTTCCGGGCACACTCTATCATTTTACACAATTTTATCGAAAGCAGTCCAGCTGTTTAGTCGTGAAATCGTAACAAACAGACAGACAGAGTTACTTTCGAATTTGTAATGTTAGTATGGATTTATTTTTATTATTGCAGAATAACTAGAAGTGATATGAACTGCCAAAGAGTAAAATATATACTACGAGGACTTTCTGACAGTCAACATCTTGATACTTTGGATTTTAGCCATTGCAAAGTTGGTGATGATGGCGCGTCGTCAATCGCAAAATTCATAACAAAACGTGAAAATTTACGGACTCTTATACTTGCTGATAATTTATTTGGTATTAATTTAGTTATAAATAATAATAATTAATTTACGTAGTTTTAAAATTATTGAAATAATAAGACCTTTGTCGAGCAGTGGGACGATATCAGTTAAATTAAAAAATAAAAAAATAAGTGTTAAAGATTTTTTTTTACGTGCGTACATAAGTACAAACAGTATATTATGCACGCACGTAAGAAGTTATACCTACTTTTTTGGCGTAACAGAAATAGCTAAAGATTTTATCCCGTACGCCACAACTCTTTGTTTGTAAAAGGAATGATAAATTAAAAAACATAATTAGGAGTTTTCATGGCAACTTAAGAGTCAGTTATTAGCTAACTTCATCATGTCGCTTTTAGGCTGTCGTTGTGCACGCGCATCGTAAAAATGTTACTCTCATATTTTTTTCCAAACGCGCCAAAAGAAGTATAACTTAAAAAAATCGTTGTTATATTTTTTGTTCAACTTTTAGTACAAAAATTTTGTTAACTTATAGTTTAATTAAGTCAATTACTTTATAAATCTTTTATATTTTTCAGGTTCAACTGGCGCTGAAAGTATATCTCAGGCTCTGAATCATTCCAGTTGTGGTGTTCGAACATTAGATTTACGTTTAAATACAAAATTAGGTTCTGATGGAATCGCTCTTATTGCAGTATCTATAGCAAGGGGGTGCAATCTTACACAGTAATATCTACCTTTTGCTGTAATTAGAATATAATAAGAATGATTCAAATACAAGTAACTTAGTACCTATACTTACGCGCTGTGTAGGTAATTTCACAATAGGTACACAGTATTTATGTTATTCTTGTGTTATTTAATTTGATTTTCGCCTTACAGCCTGAATATTTCTGGATGTGGCATTATACCTGGACCATTGACTAAAGCTCCAAGTGGTGTATGGTCAATTACGAGTGCAGAAAACCCTCCCACATGTGGTGAACTATTGGCACGGGCTATAGGATTAGTAAAGACACCTCTAAGATCTTTAGACATAAGTGTTAACGATATCGGCTCGGTAAGATTTCAATTATGAATATTATTATTATTATGTAGGTAGCTCAGCTATCGTAAACGTAAGTACTGATTTTGTGTTAGAAATAATGAGCTCTAAATATTTTAGCCCAGTGATACCATTCTATCTAACGCTATCTGCTTGAGTTACATTGTGGATATTAATTTAAAACGCTCAGGGATGAGTTCAATGTCCATATCTATAGCAGAAGCAGCCGCTGCTGCACAAAGATTAAGGAGAGAGGCAGACAAAGGAATAAGATTCAGAAGAAGTGCTGGAAGAGTACTTCAAGCTAGACGTGTGGTAAAGGGCATGAACATAGGTTTGTATTTTGGTGTCAATAACTAATACGAACTATTAAATGTTTTAGTAGGAAATCATGTACCTATGTACCAACAAATTAAATAAAATTTTATCAAAAGTTATTTTAAAGCTATAATATTTATTTAAATTCTAAAATAATTTGTCGGCACCAACAGCTTTATTAAATTTGCGCTTGGTACTTACTTTAACTGTTACGATACATTAAAAGGTATATTTTTTTATTAGATGCGGATCCAATATTGCTAGCTCAGCAACTTTCCGCACGACCGTCTCTTGTATCAGTGGCATCTGAAGAAGGAATGTTTAGTTTACAGACTCAACCACTTCCATCTGATTTTGGATTTGTACCAGCTTTACAGGTAATTTAAATGTATTACCTATTTATCTTATAGGAATTTGATATTCACTTTATTATTATATACCTTATTTACATAATTTTGCATTGCAATTTCCTTACAGAATCCTATTCCATCATCACGAGCTTCATCGATAACAGGACCTCCAACATCCCGAAGATCTAGTCATCATATTATTTTGGAGCCGGACAAGGTAAAAGTTGTCTATATAATTTGCATACGAACTACTTTTTTATTAATCAAATCAAATCAAACCAAAAACATTTATTCGTAACAACACCAATAGTACAACAGAACAAACACACACAGGAAACATAACAAAAAGAACAAAGAAACAATAACTAAAAGATTAAAATTAAATAAAAATCAAAATATTGTAGTGTGTGTGTCTCATCGTACTCACTGTATGTGTCACAAAAAGGCTCTAACTCAGCATGTGCTGGGTTGCACCTGCTACTAAAGTCAAAATCTTTTAGTCATTAAAATCACAAGGATCACATTGAAACGTCAATTTTACTGCCTGTTCCTTCGCGACCAAGCCAGGAAAGAAAGGCAAGAAACAAGGCTGGTTGTTTTTTTAGTGATCCTGTTACAATACATAACAATACGTGAAATAAATTACGTCTAAATTGTAATCTTTTCACCGAGTTGGAGCAATTTCAATCCCAAGCTTCTCTATCATCTAAATAATCCGATGTTTTATAGTAGGTATTTTTATAAAGATTTTGTTTAATTGCGTTTTTAAATTTTTTAATTGTCAATTTTTGTACATCACTTGGGAGTTTGTTATAAAAGCGAACACCTTGCCCTTTAAACGATTTACTAACTTTATGGAGTCTAGAAGGGGCAACAGCGAGTTTATTTTTATTTCTAGTATTAAAATTATAATTATCGCTATTTTTGTTAAACAAATTAATATTTTAGTGAACATACATCAGATTTTCATAGATGTATTGACAAGGGAATGTCATAATATTTATTTCTTTAATATACCCAGCGCTGGTCTTCCGTTAGAGCCTCTTTGAGTAGACCACGAATATCCTCCCACTAATTACTAAGCAGTGTACAACTAAATACAATTAAATATACTAAGGATAAAAATAAATAACATAATAAAATATAATAATAATAACGGCTACCTATTTACCGTGAAGCCGGAGAGAGTTAACAAGTACTAAAATAAAACACATGAAAAGCTAGCCCCACATTAACGCACTGGCTGGCCACCTACTCATACGAACCTACTCCTAGCATTGACCAATAAAGTGTAGGCACATTTAAATGAAGGAGAACTCATTTTTGAGGTGTTCGTTCTCCTTTTGCTGTTTACTGAGGAACATTTTAAGTTTAATAACACATTATAGGAAATATTTTTTTGTTTGCAGGAAGTTCGCAAAACCGTCTTAATTCGCCGTGGTTCTGATGGATCTCTCCTTCAACCTCGTAGTGATAATTCACAACGTCATATAAAAATTATAATTTCATAATCCTAATAACTTATCTAAAATATTTTTTTAAATTGTTGCTAGATTGAAGTACCTAGTCAGGCTTATGAAAGTAGAGACTGAAATTGTGCAGCAAATTTAAAAAAATGTGGTAAAAGTATATTAATTAATAGAATAAAATACCTGGATTAACATAATTACATTCGTTCATTTTTCAGTCTCTACTTTCATTAGCCATACTCTAGCTAGGTCATAATACCTACCTACAAAGTTACAAAGTAGAAAAAAAACTGTTGCACCTAAGTGAGTGACAAGCACGTGTGATTTTTATGCTTAAAAAAATGTTGAAGTATTTAACTGAATCTTCTTTTATTTTTTTGTAAGGTTATAAAAACAAAAAGGAGGAGGGATCAAAAAGTAGTGAGAATGAGAATATAATGACTATTGATAACTTAATAATTTATTTTTCTACATAGTCTCCGAGTCTCTCTACACACAGAGTACTCTACACAGAGGCTTTTCCAAGGCTTCAAATCTCTTTCAAAAAAAAGTTTTGTCTTGGTCCTGCAAAAAGCTCTCCACAACATCCATCACCTCGTTATCGTCTTCGTACCTGTTTCCCCTTAAGTATTCTTTCAATTTGGGGAACTAATAAAAATCGCTAGGCGTCAGATCTGGTGAATAAGGGGAGTGGTCAACCAATTCGAAGCCAGCTTATTGAATGGCAGCCATCGCAACTGCCGACCTGTGCGCGGGTGCGTTGTCGTGATGAAACAGCACGCCCCTTCGATGTTACCTTCTCCTTTTCTCTTTGAAGGCATTCCTCAACTTGGGAATTAAAGCTGCATAATATTGGCCTGCAATAGTGGTTCCACGCTCCAGGTAATCAATCAACAATATCCCTTCTGAGTCCCAAAATATTGGGGCCATAACCTCGCCAGCCGATGCCATGGCACGAAACTTCTTCGGGGTCGGTGATGATGGCCGTTTCCATTGCGAAGATTGCTGTTTTGTCTCAGGATCAAAATGATGGACCCATGTTTCGTCCATTGTTACGAAACGAGACAATAAGTTTTCAGAATCTTCTTGAAACTTGTCCAATAATATCTTCGAAGTGTCAAGTCGATTTTGTTTCTGACTGTCGGTTAACATTCTCGGCACCCATCTTGCGGAGACTTTGCTCATATTCAAAGATTGTTTCAATATGGATTGAATACTTCCATATGAAATGCCCGTTTCTTAAATTAAGTATCGGATGGTAACTCTTCGATCGCTCAATACAATTTTCACGACTTTCGCAACATTTTCTTGGGTGACTGACGTCGATGAACGGCCGTAACGATGTTCGTCTTCCGTGATCGTTCTCCCTACTCGAAATTGAGCAGCCCACCTTGCGACAGTGGAATACGGCGGAGTAGACTCTTCTAATGTTGCCTCCAAATCGCAACGAATCTCTTGCGTCGTTAACTTTTTTAAACAGAGGTATTTAATAACGGCTTGCACTTCGTTTTTCTCCATTTTCGAGAACACATTCCGACACGAAGCAAACAAATGACTACATTCAGAAAAAAACAAATGAGAATCGAAGATTTTTTTCTTTATTAATATTACAAATATGTATCTGAGCTATGCCTGCCAGTATTTATTTTTTTTCTTACCAAGGAGTATGTCGTTCTCACTACTTTTTGATCCCTCCTCGTATTATTTTTCCAAACCAATCACACTAATTTTATAAATCTAAAAGTTTGAATGTTTGTTTATTGATTTGTTTCTTTGTTACTCAATCCCGTTGTAACGGCTGAACCGATTTTGATGAAATTTAGTATGTACGTATATTATAACTTGCATGAACACTTATGCTACTTTTTATTCCTTAAATAAGGTCCTATGGGATAAAAATGGGGTGTCAAATCAAGTTGCAACAGCGAGTTTAGTTTTATTTCTAGGTTACCTACACATTCAGTAGTGTAACACGAACGAGGTCGTCGGCAACAGCTAATTATTAATATACAATAGATGTACATACTTAATTTGATTCCACATGGTACCATTCGGTTATATTATTGGGAAATATTTAAAGCTGGCATCTCAATTCATAGACAATTATTCACTTCCGTCCGCTCATCATTACATTTCGTTCTGTCATCAGTCGGTTGAAGTGTCATGTGCGGTGCGGTATGTCACAGTCAGTCAGTCAGTCAGCCATGTTTATTTCTGAGGAATGTGTTTTGGAATGGTGCTAGTGATAAAATATGAATTGGTGTCGATAAATGCCTGAATTCATTCTCGACTGTTATAAATTGTGGATTTTAAATGTGTTTATTGTGTAAGTGAAGTGAATACAAGCCGTAAAAATGAGTTGGGGTGTTGAGCTTTGGGTAAGTCTAACATCTCGATCTCATGAGTTGGAATTATTCTGTGACGGTTGCTCACGAACTTGTTACTAATATTTGATGTTCGCGCAACGCTCGTTTTGTTTGCAGGAAAAAAATCTGCGATAATTCAATTTTTTCTATAAAATGCTTAGTTGCACCAGGTCTTTTAGAACTCAAGATGTAGTCATTGAACATTCTTACTCCATTGCATTTCATAAATAATTTAAGTAACTGGTTATGTTTCAAGTTTCTATCATATCAGCCAGTTTGTAACTTGCATAAAAATTGCAAATTGAAGCTTTCTAAACTTTTCCTTAAATTTAAATCTTGAACATGGTATTTGTTGCTTTCAAATAAATAATAACATCTACAAATCAACATATTTTTTAAGTAGTAGTAGATACTTATAAATAGTTGACAAGGAGTGGGAAAGAATAGGTAAAAAAATACTTATGTAGGTAAAATTATGCAGTTATCATTACATACAGTTATTGTAGATTATTTCAGTTAGATACATTAGTAAAATCACCCCATTTTGAGTTATTGAATATTCCGAAGCAAACTTTTTATGTTTAAAAATAAGTATAGTCTCTTGGGCATTATTTTTATCATCCCTTTTCATCAAAAAACAAAAGTTAATAAACCAAAACACTTTTTAGTGGAAAATACTGACTACCTCTATCAACCGGCATTTTTTAAAATTGTTCTCATGATTAGTACCGGTCTAAATGAAACAAAAATTGTATGAGTGAACTTTTGTTTCATTTACTAATCATGGGAACAAATGAAAATGCAGTAAAAAATATGGTAAAATCAAAGAATGTTGCCATTTTATCAAAAATATAAATTTCATTTGAAGAATACCAACATTTACCTACCTGACAATGGGTTCAGTGTTACATAAAAAGGCATTTTTACTGTTATACCTAATTGAACATATTAAATCCTGTATTTGTATGAACTAAAAATTGATCCCTTTTGCATCTATCCATTGAGGATTATTTACTCTGTGCCTGGGGACACAACATTGAATTTATGACAACAAGCAAGGCAAAATGTCAAATTAAATTTAAGCCTACATAATTATATGCAGTTTTACCTAATGTAGAGTGTCCTACAAAACATCAGTTCTGCATATTCCATGGTACATGTACATGTAGTGTTTAATAAATTAAGCAATATTAATAATTGTCTGTATTAAGGGCAGCAACTTTTCCTCCAAATGTTACTATTGTTTGTGGTTTGCATTTGATGTTATACCTACTCAAAACATGTTTGTATATGTCAGGTTTTTTAGTTACTGGATAAAGGGTTTATTTCTTATTGTCACAGTTCTGAGTTATGACTCCTGAAAAAATAAACCTGATGTGTAATTAAAAATAATGCATTACAAATGGTGTATTATTTCTAAATTATTGCCTTATCACTCCCCACTATGCAGTAAAGTAGGCATAGTTAACAGGGAAGAGTTGTATTAAGGTGGGTATCCTCTGCGCTTCACACTCCTACAGCTGCTCCCGTTAGTGGATATGTTTACGAACATGGAATGCTCCATATTCTCAGATGTATCTGCTACCAGGAATGTAGTTGGTGTTCGAACATAATGGATACCCACCTTTTTATTTCTCTTTTTTATACAACCTGTGGGGGGTCCTGTTGGACGGGGAGTAATGCACAATACACCCCAATAAGTGTCAGTGCAGATCTTATTCCACCCACCCTAAAATTAGAGTTATAATGACGACAGCACTGACTATTCTTTAGTTAGACCAGAGGTTCCCAAACTTTTTTTTCTCATGGACCACTTTCAAAACTTTGCTGATTCTGGTGGACCCCCTGCAGTTACATTTCTACCATATTCCCAGTTGACAAAAAATTTGAAGATTAGATCTAACTATGAAAATTTGCGTTGCGGCTTAGTACCAACCACGAATTAACAGTTTTCGCTTTGCAAATGTCGGCATGTTGTACTGAATATGGAATATGCAAGATTTTACAAGTAACAGTCGCTAAGCTTATAATATTATCTGCCTATATTGATACCTAACAATGTAAGCAGATAATATTATAAGCTAGAAGTCAAGCCAACATTTTAGTTCTTCACTATCGAAGCCGGATAAATTTTCGTGAACCCCCCCGCTTACGAATTGTGAACCCCCATTATTTTGTCAAGCCAATGTAGACCCCCGTCGAGTCTCCCATGGACCCCTGGGGTCCACCTGAACCACTTTGGGAATCAATGAGTTAGACAATAGATAGATAAGTACATACAATAAATGATGGTCTCTATGACTATTGTATGCTAATCCACAAATAGGTATACCTACTGTAACATAAATTCAAATAACATCTTAGGCATGTAAAATTTTTCAAAATATGAAAATAATTACCGTGCTATGGGAATAAACCTTTTATTTACATTATAAAGCAGAAACAGGTAGAGATCAGAGTATAATACAACATTTAATTTGGGTCTGTATTAAACGCACTACTGAGGCTCGAATTTAAATAGCACAATAGGAACACAAGGCGTGTCCTAAATACTTTTTGTACGCCGTTCTTTGTGTTAAAACTGTGATATTTTTTTATCTGCAAAATGTGTAAGCTGCGGTCGTTGAACCCCACACGCACATAAACACCATATCGCCACGACACGACACTGTGAAGTGTGCGAGAGTGGTCAGTGTTGGCAAGCGGCAAGGCCGACAGCAGCGGCCTGCATTCCGCTCGACTTGCTCTACCTAGTTGTGAAATGAGCACATTCGTTACCTACCTACCTGCCATCAATATGCAGATGCGAGTAACGATGTATTTAACTGTAATCTTATATTCCAAGAAAGTTAAAATTACATAAAGAAAAATCGTAATTTAAATAATACACTTTCTTTTATTACGTCCTCTTTCACAGCTGCTTATCAGTGACTCTCAATCGTACTAAATTATGCACAAACACAATCAAATAGCTAAGACGAAACATTAGCCTACATTAGCACGTAAGTTTACGAGGAGGTTGTGCCTATTCGTGAACGCAGCCGGTGGTATCCATCAAGTTACTACTCTACCGTCTACACAATTCAATTAACTAGAAACTACCTGCTTAGTTGTCTTGTAGTCTCGATACATTGTCCCTGAACCAGTTCGCTAAGCGTTTTGCAACGTTGACCTGTATAGCGGTCGATAGATTTAAATTGTGCAGATAGATTGAACTGGCATTAAAACGAGCCATTCACCTTGCTTTGTATACGTTTCGTGCACACGACAAAATCAATATCCTCGATTGTTACGCGCTGGGCACGTAACCAGTTGACAGCATGTACTCGTAGCAGCGCTGTCTATGATTTAGTTATTGACTGTGGTAGTATCTGTATGATCACATCGTAGTTATCTTGTCAAGTTCTAATAAGTTAAGCCAGTTAGTCTAGTTGTACCTAAAAACCTAAATAACAGATAACACCTAGAGCGCTGTGGAATTATTTATCTCCATTTAAGAACTCTACAGTATTCTGAAGACATGCAGCTTTGCTACCCAACGTACCTATCGTGCGTGAATTCATGAATAATTTTTCCTGTAGCTTTGCACGCAACTCGTTTTTGATTGGGTTCTCATTCTGATATTTCGTCATTCGTGCCAATCTCCGCCAAACTCCAACAGGAAACAAGATAAATTAAATCAAACCTAAAATAGGTTTTCAGGAATCAAACTGGACTTAATATAGGTATTTAACCGAAGAAAAACATAGTACCATTAGAAACAGCTCAAATCCCTAGAGAAATAAAGCAAAAAGCCTCTCTTGGGAAATGAATGCACGCTCCGAACCAAAGGTCAAGTGCAAACCGAGTTTATGATGCCCTTCTTCAAACAAACCGAATTGAAAGCTAGGGGAAGGGGATTTCTTATTAATTACACGGCGTTCTAAGAGGTTTTACATAACCCTAGCATCTAGACTTGCTAGCATGCGTAAGGTGTTATGCAAAAGAGTGGTATTTTCATAATTACACGAGTTCATAAGAAGTTTTATGCCATATTTCTGACCGCCCTTCCTGGGCTTGCCAACTAACGTGCGGCGCCAATTTAAAAGTGTTATGCAAAATAGCACTCAGACACGTTGATTGTAGAAATAAACTATTTTCTGTCATACGCCTTCGGTAAGTCGCTCTGCTTGATTGGCTTCCATTGACACATAGGTACCTAGGTACCTGTTATTGCATTGATTGAGGTACGAGCACTGAGCCACTTGAGAAACCTTAATAGATTCAAGGCATTTGCAAAATAATTATTATAGGAGGATCTGGGGCTTATCGTGAAATGGAGATAAGAATATGCTTGAATAACGCAATGGCCGTGTGGTCCCGGCGTAATAATTGGCCGTGTGGTCCCGGCGTTATAATAGGGCCACCCCTTCTAATCCCGCGGGAGCCGTGTGAGCCGGCAAAGGGAGTTGTTCCAGGGAATGGGCAGCAGCATTCTTCTGTGTACTAATCACCAACCACTGCGATCACCAAGCCGCCTGCCAAGCGTGGTGATTATGGCAAAACCCCCCCTATGACAGACACAACAAACAAACGGCCCCCAGTCCCCGGCGGCTCCGTCATCCCTGGAAGTGGTAGCAACCAGGGCAGTGGCGGAGCAGGGGGTGCTAAGAATCCCCCGCAGCGATCCAGCTACCACCACCGACGACTGGACCTGGCAACGTACAACACACGAACGCTCAGGGCTGACGAGAAGATTGTCGAGCTGGAAGAAGAACTGAGCAAGCTCCGTTGGGACATCCTAGGATTGTCGGAAGTCTGAAGACAGGGTCAGGACACGATGATTCTTAACTCCGGTAACTTGCTCATCTACCGGGAGGGAGATCAACTATCCCAGGGTGGTGTCGGGTTTCTCGTCCGGAAGTCCTTCGTTAACAACGTGACAAAAGTCGACAGTGTGTCGAACAGGGTAGAATACCTTATACTCAGAATTACCGAAAGGTATTCGTTGAAGGTCATACAGGTATATGCGCCGACCTCGACACACCCAGACGATGAAGTGGAAGCCATGTATGAAGAGATCTCCTAGGCCATACATACTTTCAAGACTCATTTCACGGTTGTAATGGGGGACTTCAACGCCAAGCTAGGCACAAGGAAAGACGATGAGCTGAGAGTGGGGCCATTTGGATTCGGGCGGCGGAACCGAAGGGGCCAGAGACTGGCCGACTTCATGGAGAAGGAGGGCCTCTTCATGATGAACTCCTTCTATGATAAGCGGCCAGCCAGAAAGTGGACGTGGATAAGCCCCGAC
The DNA here is from genome assembly GCA_918857605.2 of Philereme vetulata. NCBI lineage: Eukaryota > Metazoa > Arthropoda > Insecta > Lepidoptera > Geometridae > Philereme > Philereme vetulata. The sequence goes on along the minus strand of OU975473.1, from coordinate 7,150,167 downwards.
GGTTTCACTAGAAATGAGATAGACTTCATTATGACGACCAAGAAAGCAAATATTTGATGATGTCTCCGTGATCAGCAGGGTGAAAACCGGGAGCGATCACCGCATTGTTAGAGGCACATTGAATATCGATGTTAACCTTGAAAGGGCACGTCTGATGAAGTCTGCGCTCCGTCCAAATCCTGCCCAAATCCAAAACCCCGAGAGCTTTCAGCTAGAACTGCACAATCGCTTCCAGTGCCTAGCCAGCTGCAATGATATTGACGAGATAAACAACGGGTTGGTGGAAACTGTCCAAGCGGTGGGATCTAAGTTCTTTAAGGCCCCCCTTCGAACTAAGCACCAGAAACTCTCAGATGAAACCATTAAGCTAATGGAGGACCGGGATGAAATGAGATTGCAGTCTTCAGCTGATATGTCGACCTACGGCGTTCTTAATAGACGAATCTCGAAATCTATGCGACACGATCTGCGTACCTTTAATACATCTCGTATTAAGGTCGCAATAGAAAGGAACAAAGGTTCAAAAGTGTTTGTAAAGCATTCGTCTATAGGGCAAAGCCAAATGACTAAGCTGAAGACCGACAGCGGCACTATCATTTCGTCGAAACCGGAGATTCTGAGAGAGAGGTCGAAAAGTTCTATGGACAGATGTACACCTCAACACAAAACCCCGTTGGTCAGTTGGCTCAGGACACCAGAGTCAAACTAACCCGACACTATACCGAAGACATCCCGGACATCAGCCTGTACGAGATTAGGATCGCTCTGAAACAGCTTAAAAACAAGGCACCAGGTTAGGATGGAGTCACGACAGAACTTCTGAGAGCGGGTGGAAAACCGGTACTTCAAGTCCTCCAGAAGTTATTTAACTCCGTCGTCCTTGAAGGAACCACGCCAAAAGCGTGGGATAAGAGCGTGGTGGTGCTTTTCTTTAAAAAAGGTGATAAAACCTTATTAAAGAACTACAGGCCCATCTCGCTCTTGAGCCACGTTTACAAGCTGTTTTCGAGAGTGATTACGAACCGTCTCGCACGCAGGTTCGATGACTTCCAGCCTCCCGTACAAGCCGGTTTCCGAAAAGGCTTTAGTACCATAGACCACATCCACACGCTACGCCAGATTATACAGAAGACCGAGGAGTATAATCGGCCGTTATGTCTAGCGTGTGTGGACTATGAAAAAGCCTTCGATTCAATCGAGACCTGGGCGGTACTGCAGTCTCTTCAGCGATGCCAAATCGACTATAGGTATATCGAAGTGTTGAAGTGTTTGTATAGTACCGCCACTATCGTCGTATCCAACGAATAAGGAAACAGTTGCAAAACACCAACTTTACAGTAGGCGGTTTTTTCTGATTATTTCTATGAGTTTAAAACATTTTAATAAAATGATTTTTTTATTTGTTTTTAATACGTCCTATTTACCATTCCGAGTACTTTTTATTAATATGACACTGTGTTTTTTCTCACTTCTGTCGCTTAGCACCTTGTTCCGTATATTATTTTCTGGTTGACTTGGTCCTAAGTGCCTTAGTAACCTTTTTCCACGGAGATTTTTGTTGACGACGCTAACCTATCGGTACGCCTTAGTGACTTTGTTCGCCTGGAATATGTGGGGTGCTGATGACAATAAAATAAATATGGGCATGTGCCAAAATATTTATGTTATGTTTGGACGTGCTTCTGACTAGGTACAGCCTTAGATAAGTAGGTATAATGTAGGTATGAAAAAAAATTTGTAAAAATAATACATCGGATCACCTTACATTCGATTAAAAACTCATTTCACACTTCTCTCTGGGACCAACCTCATTAAGTTTACAGAATTTTTTGATTTTACTTTAGGGGTACATTTAAGTGTTAGATTAAAGGGTTGGGTGAGACTCTTCATCTTCGGACAAGGCAACACTTCGCATAATTTCAGTCAAACATCACTTACAGGGGTAAGTTTTTTTGACTATTTAATTATGCTCTTGTTGCCTGGTTCGAAGATGATGAGCTTAGATTTACTCTGTAGATGTCAAAAGTCTCATGTAAAATCAAGAAACTTTATTCTCGTTTAAATTGTTACATAACCCAACAAAAAATACAAATTTAACTCTAGTTGGTAGATTTAAAAATAGTCAATATTATTTATAGAACTTATTATTTTTAACTAAATTACCGCAATTATTTGACCCTAATCAGTCAATATTGTTTTTCTACTGCGGTACTTTTAAATCTTGAACCGACTTTTGTACTTTTGTACATTCTTTGCGGTTTTGATCTGTTCTGAGAGATCCTTTCCGAACAAATATTATTGAGGTTTGGTTTGTAATAACGATTCCTTTACATCCTTGTTGATACAGAAAATAATCAATGACTTTCGACCCTTGAAATCGTGATAGAAGGTATCACAAAAGAGCCGGGATGCCTGGTTAACCTTTTTTTTAAATTTCTTTATGATAAATATCTTTATTTCTTTATGGTACTGTTTATACAGCCTTGCAAGGCAGAACCAATGCATGACAAGACAGTTGAAATCAGTCTCTGTCGGTTTTCAATAATCTGGACCCTTTTCTTGAAAGATTCTGGTAATGCCGTTTTCACCTTCTGGTTCAATTTTGGAGCAACTCTTTGCAATTTTCAAAAGGAAAGTTGTTTTTTGTTATTTCTTCTTTCTCCTCTCTTTTCAGGCCATTTTTAATAATCTCAATCCACCTGTTTGATATTTTTTTAGTGCAACATTGCACCTTTCTGTTTTGTCTGAACTTATCCTAATATTTCTAATATACTTTCATCTAGCATTGTATCATCATCAGATTTCTCATTGATTAATTCAATTTGTTCTGTAGGAGATTTCAATGAAGGCATTTCATCCTCATGATCCAGCATCTCAGGTGAGAGAGAGAGAGAGAGAGAGAGAGAGGAGATTTTGATCAACATCAACACTTTCTGTAAGAACAGAATATTTTCAGTAGGTGTTGTCATGTTAGAAGAGGATCACAACACAGTTGGTCACAAGAAAAAATACAGGTTAGCTCATGTACTGGATTGTACATGTTCGCCCCAGCAAGGCCACTAAAGAACTTTTGGTACGGAATCCCACAGATTTGCCGATAAAAGTCTTTGTTTGGTCATGTTCACCCCTTACGGACGGCCCTTGACCATTGCTTGTAAAAAAGGTATAAGTACATAGAAATACAAACGCAAGAACTTTTGGCACAAAACCCCGCAGGTTTGCCATTAAAAGTCTTGATTGATCACGTTCGTCCCCTTAGGGCGCCCCCAGATCGTTTGTAGTGTACTAGTAGATGCTTGGAATAGGATCCTTACCCCCAAGAACACACACAAATAAGAAAATTCTCTTAATTTATGGCGTCGTTTGTAACGATTTACCTTCATCCGAAACTGGAAGCTTTCGTATTTCGTTTTTTCTAAATTCTTGATCTTTCTGAGTAGATAAAATATAACAATTTATTTTTTTTGTACGAAATGACGTCGTGAGTCAAAATAAACGAGTGTGCTGTAGAACACACGACTGAAATAAAACTTCTTTTTCAAAATATTAATGATTATAATTGTTCAAGAACGAAATGAAATTACGAAAAATAATCAAACGAACTACTGACTGAGATATATACTCGTATATATTTCATGCACTGACTATAAGAGGAAGAGAGAAAAAAAATGTGTGCGCGCACCTCTCTCTCGTGCTCCTACAATAATATACGAAACATAACTCTCTCTCTTTCTAACTTATATCTCCCTCTCAACTTCCGTTCGCACTTTTCGTAACGCATTCACCAGCTTCCTCCCCAAATCAAGCGTGCGTAAATAAGTTTTACTTCAAAACCAAATGAGGTTGGTTCCAGAGAGTAGTGGCAGCACTGGGACGATACGTTCCGGTTTTTGCTGTTTTAAAACGACTGTAAGGTGATATTGAGTACAATAAATCGGACTACAGAGTAAATCCAAACTCATTATCTTCGGACCAGGCAACAAATGCATAATGTCGCTTCCCGCTGTCTATCTGTCTGTGGGTACACTTAGATCTTTTTTACTTGCTACGTAACGGATTTTAATGCAATTTTCATCAATGGATAGAGTGATTCAAGGGGAAGATTTTTATATAGGTTATATTAAAACCTGTACGAAGTCAGGGCGGATCACCTAGTTAATAACATAGACGTACCTACAAACAGACATAGGTAGGTACCTAACATGAAATTTGGGATTAGTAGGTCCTTACATCTTACTTTCTGTCTTTTATGTTCTTCTTTCATAACCATAGATACTCATTTATGAATTCGTAAATAAACAAATGGTGTATTTATGAATTCACAATAGGTACGCAGCACACGCATGTCCGCACTCCACGGTAATCTTGAACGAATAAAGCGCCAGTTGCGTTTATCACCCGCGCTCCAGCCCACGCGCTCGATTTCGCCCGTGGAACACTGCTACCAGAGCGTTTGTAACCGTATTCGTCGGGCAAAAGTCAGCAATGTAATTGTGACCGAATTTTAAAACTTTAATATTTTATTGATTTAAATTTATTTGAACTTTTTTTGAACTGATCAGATGTAAACGATAGTGAAGACTCCAAAAATGCAATAAAAATAAAAGGTGCCAATAGCGTCTGTTTCCTTATTCGTTGGATACGACGCTATGTCAGTACTACAGGACCAGAGTACGGAACCAATCCAATTGCAGAGAGGCGTGAGACAGGGAGACGTAATTTCTCCGAAACTGTTCACGAACGCATTGGAGGACGTTTTCAAACTCTGGGTCTGGGACAGACTTGGCATCAATATCAATGGCGAATACATCACTCACCTTCGTTTTGCCGATGATATAGTCATTATGGCCGAATCGCTCGAGGAACTCGGTACCATGCTCAACGACCTCAGTAAGGTCTCCCAACAGGTGGGTCTTAAAATGAACATGGATAAGACGAAAATCATGTCAAATATCTATGCTGCACCCGTACCGGTAGTTGTTGGGGGCGATACTCTCGAAGTTGTCGACGAATATGTATACCTAGGACAAACTGTCCAATTAGGTAAGTCCAACTTCGACAAAGAGGTCGCACGAAGAATCCAACTCGGCTGGGCAGCGATCGGGAAACTTCGCGATATCTTCTCGTCCAAAATTCCCCAGAGCCTGAAGACTAAAGTCTTCAACCAGTGTGTGTTGCCAGTGATGACCTATGGCACTGAAACGTGGTCCTTTACTCATGGCCTCATGACCAAGCTCAAGGTCGCTCAACGAGCTATGGAGAGGGCTATGCTCGGGGTTTCTTTGCGTGACAAAATCCGCAATGAGGAAATCCGCAGAAGAACTAAAGTTGCCGACATAGCTCTCAAAATTAGCAAGTTGAAGTGGCAATGGGCAGGCCACATCGCTCGTAGAACCGATAACCGTTGGGGAAGAAAGGTTTTCGAGTGGAGACCACGGACTGGAAGACGCAGCGTAGGCCGGCCCCCCACAAGGTGGACCGACGATCTAGTAAGAATCGCGGGGAGCCGTTGGGCGCAAACGGCTACCAACCGCTCGTTGTTGCGATCTAAGTGGGAAGGCCTATGTTCAGCAGTGGACGTCCACCGGCTGATGATGATGAATAACGTAATTCGTAACGTTTTTGCTCTTATTTCTTTAGATGACCTGACCTTAATAATTAGGGAATAATCAGAACTAAGTATATCCAAACAAAATATGTGGCACATAATGTAAAAGCATTCTTTAGTATTCCATACCTGAAAGGTGGCAGAACTCATCGCCGCTTATTAGAATGTAACCAGCGCGGCGCAGCGCGGCACCGCGCGGCGTGGCGCGGTGGTAAATCATTACCTAACTCTGCAACTAGTGGTTCCATTTTACCTTTTAATCCCTCCCTGGCGATCGAACCTAAATGGACTTGTAGAGTATTGCGAAGCGGGTTATTAATGTAGGAAATTGTCGTTAGCATCCCCAAATAGGTTTTATAGTAAAACAGTAAATTTTCAAAAATGTTGCAGAACCTTCAGTTTTGGTACAGGGTAGGAAAAACATCGACAACACCCCGGGTGTTGCCCGTGCCAATAGGCGACGGTGAGACCGCTTACCATCAGGTAAGGCCGTAAGCCTGTTTCCCCAGAAATTACATAGGTAAAAAGAAACAAACTTGCTGAATTTGAGAACATGATTAAAAAACAGCAATTTAGAGTAGTTAACACGTTTTGACATAATGCTTTGAAAGGCGTAGAAGACGGATAAGGCAAGTCAGTTGATGTAGTAACGAAAAATAACTTCGAGGAACTCAAAAATAAAGTTTGCAAGATCGTACAATTGAATTTGAAACCGTCACTGAACGTGTTAGAGTACAACTTTGCACGGTTACTCATGATAGCGATTATTTGGCGTGGGTCCTGCGTATTCTGGTCGGACCGGTTCTCCGCCTGAGTCTGACTGGACTTGCTACCGCTCGCCAAATGAGTCGTGAGCGCCTACTTCAACGTGTTATGGTGTAGCGTAGGTATTATGAAAATAAAACCCTTTTTGTCAAAGATCAAGCTTACAATTAACCATTATGATGAAACAGTAAGCCAACCTAGCTAGGACATGTTGAAGATAGTAACGATTACCAGGTTACATCGCAGGGAGGTTTCTTTCAGACGCATGAAAAAGTAGAAAATGATAACTAGAACAGATGCTGACCGAAATAGCTAGCTTGATACATAAAGTCTTAAACAAATCGGACGGGTGTGCCAGCTATCAGGGCTATTGAGGGTAATAAGCCTAAAGGTCAGGTCACACCTTGAGGTAATACGAGACTAGTCCAATTAGGCAGGGAAACTTAGTGACTCGCCCTTTGCAACCGCTTACATAGGCTTTAATTTCAGAAGGGGAGGCTGGTGATTTAAAAAGCCTTTCAGCATTAAAGTTGTCTAAAGCTATTCATCCAGTTCATAAGAGATTTAGGGATTTTTTATGACGAATGGCATTTTATGATGACTAATGTCAAAACGGATATGAAAAAATCTGTGGCACGCGTCATAATGAAAGTCGGTTTGAAAAGCACAGCTAGGTACGTAATACTCTAAGCGGAAAATGGAGAATGTTCTCTCTTATGTAGAAATAAAACTGGGACCATAACATATTATCCTCACGAGTTTAGGACATGATGAGTTCCATGGTTACGCCATGGCCGCATCACAGGCGCGGTGGTTACAACATTGCCAATACCCAGATTATCAACCTTTCTCTATTAAATAATTGATGATGCTACCTGCATGAAAGCAATAGTGATGCAATGAAATTGAAGCAATGGCCAGAGAATATTAACACACCTTTGTATGAGCGCGCAAATTTTAAAACGTTCCCACACGGCCTATAACGGCCGTAGCAATCTCGAATTCACGTAGAAAACAGATTATCGAAATATCGTAGCTTGTCGGTAAGAAGTTGCGCTCAGTGGACGTAGATAGTTGCTAAATCCCTGTTTCTAGAAGCTTTGTGTGGTTCTTTGATCCTGGGATATAAAGCAATATCTACTTCTGCCTCTAATCAGCATTTCGAACAGTTTGCCCTTTTCCAGCTTTTTAATTATGGGTGCCGGTGATGTTACAGACGCTTATGACTTTGACTTGACTTCCCGAGTTAATATCATGAAACAAGCGTCCGCCAGCGGCTTTAGCACGCGTGCTTTGACAATAAAAAGTAGCCTATGTCTCAGTCTAGGTCATAATCTATGTAGGTATATAAAAAAATGTAAATCGGCCCAGGCGTTTATACGTGATAATAACAAACAGTTAGAGTCGGAGTTACGTTTGATTTACGTTCGTTTATAATATTACTTATATGGATTCAGTTGTGGTGATGTTGAGGTCAGGTAGGTTTTAACAATTAAACAAAAACAAAGAATCTGCTTTCTATGTGAGTAGGCTCGGAGCGCTTGTTAGCGAGGCCCTGAGAAAATAATATGGGCTGCACATTCAGTCTGATAGATGTGTAGCGTCGAGCAATTACAAGGCGATATGGTGCAATTATGGCTGATCCGGTGCGTGGCCGCTCATCGATAAACGCTATTTTAAAACTGTACCTACATCATTTAGCTGTAACTGGTTTCTTTACCAGATCCTCAACATGAATTCCTTTAAATACCAAGACATGGATGAGACTGGTAGAGCAAGACTTTCATTTTATCTTGGAACATTTTTAAGGTTCACTTGTAGTTTCCATGAACATGAAGTTCTTGGAAGTTGCCAGAAGCTTGCGTTTATATAAACTAATGTTATATAATCCAGTAATCTGAGAATCTGTCGGCCATGCTCGACGAATTCTTTAAAAACAAGCGTGTGAAAGTTCTGTATTTTCAACAACTTAGTATTCATGCAAGTATAATCGTAAGCTTGATGAATTTTTAAGCAGTAAACAAATGTTTAATATTAGGTAACAGCTGAGCATTCCAACATATTTATTGGCATTATTCACGATGGAACCAAAACATACTAAATGGCTGCTCTTACTATTGACAGGAACGTATTATAACTTTTACTTTCGTACAGTAGAATATAAAATAAGTTTGGAGAATATTACGTTAGGTAAGAGTTGTTGGATAATTTCATCCAATGCTAAAACACTTCAATTCTCTAATTTTGCCTTCTCACGCGATAATTTTTCTCATAATGTAATCGAAGGTCAATGTCTTTTCAGACTAGGCATTCATTTTAATGAATTAAAAACGAAACTAATGGTTCCGGTTTCCTTGAAATTAAATTGTGATTTGGTCTAGACTAGAATAAGAATGTACAATTTTCATGTTGATCTCACAAAACGAATATTTAATTGGAATCCTAGAACAATGTGAATTCAGATATTTATAATATGGTTTAGTACTCCATCATCTTTTGAGGAAGTAACGGCATTCAAAGACGCTAAGACGCATTTGTTGCGAAACCGTTAGTGACGCATTGCACGTCGCATTTCGTATTCGTACAGGAAGTTTAAAACTCGTCAACCAACGTTAATTATATGTGTAGTCCTCGGTTTTATCTTACATCCCCGCAATCCTGTCTTCGAAGACCTATCGAGTTGCTTCTCTGAATCGGCTATTTGCGGTCACACATGCACTCATATAATTCCTATGGCCAGATACTTCCAAGGATCTAAAACAGTTACAAAGCCGCATACACTGTTTCTGAAGTGGAATTATAGTTTACGATCATAATCGTAGCATTTGGAAAGGTAAAGGAATTAGGTATGGAGTCTATAAACTCTAGTAGAGTTGCCTGTTTAGAGTATTTACGATTTGCACAAACGTTGGTCATCATAACGTATAACGTAATAACTATTCGACAAATCTTGGACAATGCATCTGCACTTGCACACGCATTTGCGACCTTTTTCGATGTGATTGCGAGCTGTGCTGTGAGCCTGTGATGATATAAATGTGAGCGCGAGGCCGTAATAGCCGGATTTGTTCGCGCGGCACGTGTGACGCGGAAGCGTGCTCGTTGATAGGAATTTCATCTGCCAGAACCCGACTGTGTTTACATATGCCATCTATACCACCATTCAAGTTCGAGGTTATTCACTTACGCCGCGTGTACTCATCTTGTTTGATGCTGCTGTTTTTAATTACCGTTCTCTATCATACGATCGTAGATTTGTTTCGATATATGTAGTATCTGCATGAAGATTGAAGGTCGTAATGTTCCGACTTATTAGTGACAGAAGGTCAAAAGTAAGCAAGGATTTAGGGTAACCTTGAATTTTGTATAACTTTAAAAATCACTTCATTTACCTACCACTGATTGATTGGAGATTCGGTTATACAATGAGCGCGTTGAGTGACGTTTGTACACGCGGACGCGGACAACCGATGACAACCATTCTGCATTATTTTTGTGTTTTCCATGAGAACAATTAGAATGTTGATAGACGTGACGTACACGTGCTAACTTGATGTGTGTTTTTGTTTCAGGTGAGTAACCGTTACGTAAGCTATTGCCTGTGAACGTAACTCTGGTCTTCGCCAGGTACCGTATACACATGCTATCGTTTTACGTACTAATTGAAACAGCTTATAAATTATTTGTTACCACATCGTGTACTTTCAAAACACTTGTGCCAGGGAAACACGAGTCTTACTTAAGTAAAGCTAGAAATAAAGTCTATAAAGAATATATGTTTTTAAAAGGGCTCCACACCAGTCTGTTTTAATTTATGTCGAAGATCTTGGGTTTACTGAATAGACTCGTGTCACCCAAGCATTAGGGAAGGAATCATGGTGTCTGATTTATAGAAACGAAACCAAGGCGGGGTATAATGATGCAAGTCAGGAACGCCAAAGTTTATTTACTATCTCTTATCGTGTAAGATAAGCATCGACATTGAAAGTAATGCTCAAAACATTGAACGATAACTAGCTTACCTACTTACTACATTGACCTACATTTCAGAAATAGTTTCTTGTTAATTATGAATGCTAATGACTGATGCTTCTTTCTTTTATTAATATGGTTCGTTTGCAATTTATACTTGAATGTATAGCGTGGATACAGACACAAAATAGAAACAGAAAAGTTTAATACAACGACTGAAACCACTGATGTCTGTGTCAGAGATGGGTAATGGGTAAAAACCCATTCTACCCATTTGGGTTATAACCGGGTGATTTGGGTTTTAACCCGATTTTAACCCATTTTGCTGGGTGAAAATGGGTATTGGGCTATTTTAATGCCAAAGTTAAAATAAGATAGGTGCCTACTTTGGTAGGTACCTACTAGGAACGTAATTAAAACATTAAATTAATAGTAGCGTTCTAATAGACACTTAAAGCTGGAAAATTAATAAAGTCGGAATTAAATTTAGATCGATTTATTATTAAGTAGGACTTCTTTACGCACGCTTGACTTGGCGAATTGCTTTTGATAAAAAAAGTATTTACGACGTTTCGTATTTTGAATCTACCATCTTCGATTTACGAAAAAGTTCAGCAATTCCACAACAGATGGCAGGCAGCAGCAGAAAATAACGTATGTACTTACTGTATGCTCCTCAAAATAAGGTTGACATTTCCTTTTTATTTTTCTTTCTTGGCGTCGCACGGTTTTGTGCATTTGCCATTGACAAATAAAAAAATAAGGAAACAGAGTAGACATGACATTTCCTTAAAACATTATTTTTACCACTACTCAGCCAGTGTGGTGACACAAAATATACATAACACGTCATTATCGATTGGACCCGATTTTGGGTTTGATTAAAATGTTATAGGATACAAAAGGGTGCTGTTATCTATAATCTAAGGATAATCTATTTCAATATTTGACTAAAACTTACTAAGATCATTATTATTTACCTACAGAAATGGAACTATTTTTTGCGAAGATCATGATGTAAATAATAATGCGCATGAATAAATATATGTCGCTATTACCAGTTGAAAACTAAAAGACGTAAGTTTTATTCGTCGTTTTTAACACATAGGGCCCATTTCACAGGTTTCTGATAAAGTTCCACATAGCTATCTGACAAATAACACCATACAAAAGTTGTTACTTTTTGAGGTTACCCGATGACACAAACATAGACTCATAAATTACCAGTACAAGTTATAATTTTAACAACCCTTCATTTTAGTAAGGTGTAAAACCATTTGATAAACGTTTATTAATTTTTGTGAGAATTTAAATATAAATGGCAGAGATCGATAAAACTGCTATCGCAATACATCACTGAGTAGCGGAGAATATTCCAGAACGCATATCTCCTATCCCAAATTAGCTTAAGTTATACAAACTGCAAGAAAAACACTCCTTCATGCTTGTATAATGGAGTTAATTTTGCTATAGATAAAAAATGTATTTACGACGTTTCTATTTTGAACATACCAGCTTCGATTTACGAAAAAGTTCAGTTATTCCACAACAGATGGCAGGCAGCAGCAGCAGAAGATAACTTATGTACTTACTGTATGCGCCTCGAAAGAAGGTTGACATTTCCTTAAACATTATTTTATACATATATTATATATACATATATACAGTGTTTTTTTAACTGTAACAGTACGGCAGCACCCATAACCAGAAGAGATACAGGTGCAGTTTCATTTAAAACATCAGCTCGTTTTCGAAGAAAAACATTTTGGCATTAAAATTGTTTTGGTCAAGTGTGAGTAGCGCCTTAAAATGAATCAAGTTCGTAAATTTTTTTTTGATGCCGATCGATGCATTCCATTGTAAGGATTATTTTATTGTATGGGATGAAAAAAATCTGAACAGCGGAAGTTAGTCAAATTTGATAAAAAGTATTCTCATACAACAGGACAAACAAAATTCCTTCTACAAACATTTTATTAGATTCTAACTGCACATTAAAGAAGTATTAATACTGTAGCGATTAAAAAGTTTAGGAACTCCATGCTCTCATGAGCAATTCAAAAACATTTCGTATTTCAGAACAATTTTTAATTTCGAACATAGTTCTTGCATCTGTTGGACTTTTATATCAGTCATTGCATCATCTTAGTTGTCATATCATGGCATTGTTAAATACGCAAAAAGTAGACTTAATTGAAGCATACTTCCTCAACCGACGAAGCCCAACTAATGCGTTGAAGTGGTATAAGGAACGCTACCCAGACTGCGATTGAGGAAGTATGCTTCAATTAAGTCTACTTTTTGCGTATTTGACAATGCCACAGTATTAATACAATGCTACAGTATTAATACTTCTTTATTGTGCAATTAGAATCTAATAAAATGTTTGTTGTAGGAATTTTGCTTTGTCCTGTTGTATGAGAATACATTTTATCAAATTTGACTAAATTTCACTGCTCAGATTTTTTTCATCCGATACAATAAAATGATCCTTACATAGAACTGCATCGATCGGCATCAAAAAAAATTACCAACTAGATTCATTTTAAGGCGCTACTCACGCTTGACCAAAAAAATTTTAATGCCTAAATGTTTTTCTTCGAAAACGAGCTGATGTTTTAAAAGAAACTGCACCTGTATCTCCTCTGGTTATGGGTGCTGCCGTACTGTCCCAGTTAAAAAAAACACTCTGTATATAAATATACATACATATAGATGGAGCTAAAGAAGTTTAAAGGTACCTAGGTACTTTATTAGACGTCATTGTTAATAATTACTACTTATTTCATTTTCACCCGCTCAAATAACCCAGTGGGTGGAATGACTTGGGTGATAATTGGGTTTTAACCCACTCATGGGTTTTAACCCGGGTGGTTACCCATCTCTGGTCTGTGTGCGTGCGACTGTTTTCGCTCATTGTACTAAACTTTACGCCGGTGCCTATCTAATTTGTGATACACAGGTCTGGCTGGAATTATTATTTTTCCATGAACTTTCTCTAGAATATTTTCTTTGTGGATGTAAGAGACAGTTTTAGTATAACAGTCCTATGCTAACAGATAATATGATAACTCGGCGCAATCTTAAACCGATAGGTAAGATACCATAGATATACTATCCGCCAGTCATTCCCGCCACTCCCTTCTATTTCAATACAAAGCTCTATCCATTATAAGATATACGATTTGCTTTGCTATCGGTCAAGACAGTTACGACACACATTTGACTATAAAACACGTACAAGAAAACTATACTGATGAATTAGTATTTTTACAATCGATGAGTAAGATAAAAGAGATTAAACACTATATTGTTATGTGTATATAAGTATTGTTATTGTGGTTAGATGTAATATATATATATATAGGTAGGTATGTATGTACGCTAAGGTATTACTATAGGTCGTCCATCAAATAGTTTGTAATTTATAATCTTTCATTCATATATCATTAAAGTGTTACGGTTCACAAAGCTATGTTGCAAAAGGTTAAACATAAACGACCGGTTTAGCTTGGTGGTTAGGTTAGGTTAGGCAAGATGAGCCGCATCGATTGATTTAACTTGCCTCTTCCTAGCAATAGTGTATGTGAGCTCGTCTGCTTACAACATCACTCAGTTGTGTTTAATATTAAGCTGAACATGTGGGATCTAATAGAATAATCCACGACTAATACAAGGCCACTTAGAACAGCGTATGACGTTACTGTGACGGTTCATTCGCATTCGCAATAAACACAACTCTACTAAGAGATATTACCTCCATTATAACTAATGCCTCGGAGTGCGACGATTATAACCAAAACGTCCAAGCTACTCTATATTCCATCGTTATATTTCCATCGCTTAATGAAACCCGTTAGTACCTACGTGTTCTCACTTCTATATTCTATACTATACCTATACCGAGTAGTTCGTTTAACATCTTGGAGTTTTTTTATGTTACTTGTTTTTAAGGTTTTACCAGTCGGTATTTATTACTTGCGTAATGTTGCCCTTAACTTTCTAAAGATCTGTGGAATCTTTGTGTACCTACACATAATCACAGGTGCGTGCGTATTGAATCAAGGCCACTAGCATTGTAAACTAGCCTTTCGCTCATAACTGTATTATCTCTGGATTTTTACGCCCAAACACTTTATTCAATGTTTCTTTTAACCGTTGGTTGACAAGTTCTCGTTGGTTAGCATGCGGTTATATCAGCGAAAGTGACAAAACAGAGGTGCGTCGTATCTTGAGTCTTGATCCGCAAGCCGGACTTCTTTAAGTAGGGCTGCCCGAATCAAAAACTGGTACCCAATAGGTTTGACTTATGTTTAAAATCAGTTTTAAAACCTTAACCTCGAACAAAAATTGAGATCTCATCAACATAGTCTACTTTTATTGATATTTAGGCGTTTGACCTCCAAAATATCAAATGTCCATAAAACAGCGAGAGTCTTCGAAATATACGTTGGTTTTTAAATGTGGCCCCAAAATTCTGATTCAGCGGGATTTTCGAATCCGTCTAATAAGCATAACCATAGTTAACATATGTAAGTTAACCTTCTAGTTACCTACACTTGATAAACTTTGAGTGCATCAAGTTAAGTTAGAACCCGTCAACCCTGCTCGTATACAAGTGGGCAATGTCTCGCTCCACCTCTATTACTCTGCAACGGTCACACTCGAGTCGCTTTCGTAGAATTTCTCATATTTATTGCCATACCACCTTCGTCATATCAAATGCGAACCAGGTACTAAGCCGACTTCTTATTTTACTACGCATTGTTAGCTAGCTCCACAAAAACAATGGTAGGTACGCCTGAAATGGTTTGATAACGATAACAATACCTATTCTCCTTATTTTCTCTGAAAGGTTCCGTCCGACTTCAGGCGATTTCGTATTGCTAATGCTCCTTCTTGTACTATAACCTTAGCTTCAAAAATTCAACTGAAAGAGCTGACTATCCCCTTTGAGGTCACTAATTATTATTAATTCATTTATTTCACATTAAAATCTATATGTTTAACACAAAATAAAAAAGATTAACAAAAATTAATACACTAATAGTGTTTTAATTTCAGTCAATATTTATTTTTATAATTAATATTTAGTCATTGATTAAAATATTTTATGTTATGATTAAGAAAACATACCTACATATAAAAATACGAATGATTAATTTTTAAGCTTATATAAATTATATGGAGCCTATTAAAATGTGCATCCACTTTGCTTAGCTTGGGCAGGCCAGATGTACGAGTATAATCATCTTTAGAATAGTGCTGCAACTGCTCCGCGCACGCGACGCGGATGTATTCCTGTTGTCCCCATTGAAGCTGTCCCCATTATGGGGACAACGGGAAGTCATAAAATTTCCTTCCTGTTGTCCCCATTCACGCTTTCTCGTTATGGGGACAACGGGAAGTCACAAAATGTCCTTTCCGTTGTCCCCATTGACGCTTTCTCGTTATGGGGACAACGGGAAGTCATATAAGTTTCTTCCTTTGGTCCCCATTGACGTACACATAGTTTATATACATACAAATGAAACTATTTTTTCAGCTTAATAGGGTTTTAATCAAATGTGTAATAGAAAAAGTTACACAAATAACACAACCTTAATGTTGTAAAAGAGTAAAAATATCACAATAATTTATTTGTATCACAGAATCAACATTGAATATCATGACCATTTTCGGATAATAGTACAAAAATATATATTTACAAGGTATATTTACAAAAAAATATCACAATTATTTTTTCGATCATAGAATCAACATTGTATATTTTACAAAACAATATAAATTATTCGTATTCTTAATATCGTATGTAGGTATGTGGTAAAATACAGATAGGTATTCTATAGATATTACCTACATAGTTAACACCGCGCCGTGGGTCCAGTTCCATATGTTTTAAATTTCCTTAACGTTAAATAAAGAATACAGAAAAGATACAATTGGTACCTGGTACATAATATACGTATGCATCAAAAACAAACATTTTGTACGTCAAAAAATGTGCTAGCGGTCTATCGAGTGATAAAAATGGTAATTTTTAAGAACTCTAAGGAACTTACAAAAACACAACTACATATATTTATGTATTAATTATATCACAAAATTAACATATACCTAAATGAAAATACATAGCATACATAAATAATTAGAAGTTAAGTTAATAATTTAAAGTTAAGTTAAATAAACATTAAAAAAGATAACAAATATAAATTAAACTTAAACGTAGGAAACATAATTTTTTCTTATCATTATTATAGTTTAGCGTTTATCTCAGTTAAATGTTACTTAGATGTACAAAAATAAATATTACTTATTTGTATCACAGAATCAACATGGTACCTACCTATTTACAAATTATGGATAAAGATTAGCGCAGTATTTCAAGAAAATTACCTACAGTTATTTCAGTGTTCATAAGTTTCATTTGACACTCTTGAATAAATTCGTCAGGTTCGATTGAATTTCGCAGACGGCGTTTTGGTGACTGATTGGCTTTAACGCTGAATAAATTGGCATCTTGATATAAAACTGTAACCAGTTTCAAATGGTGCTTTTTTTTCCAACTGCGTTATTTAATTTACAGTGCCACCCTTCTGAAAAATTTGTTTGCCCTGTGTCGTTTGCCAAAACTACACCATACTTTAATAAAGTTTGGGCGCAGCCATTGTGTTTACCTATTTATAGCCATTTACCTATTACTAATATTTCACTTCCAGAGTAACCTTGCAGTTTTACTGAAGATTTAGTTAATTCGCACTCGGAAACATTCATATCCTTTAAGAATCTTCTAGGAATTATATTCACATCAGCTCCAGTATCCAATTTGAATTTAATTGACACATCATTTATTGTTAATTCTGTAAACCACTCATCACTATTATGTTTTTTATGACAATGAGAACTTATTACCTGATCAGTGGAAATTATTGATGAATGAGTGAATATTATTATCAAATAAATACCTTAACAGATAAGACGGTACGTGATAAATCCCGTATTTATAATAATGATTGAAATCAATCACGAAAGTTTTCTAAGTAAAATTCACCAACTATATTCACACCATATTAATACAGCACAACTAAACTAAGTAACAAGTTCCTTTTGTGTTAAGTATTTTCTGGAGTAGGGTTTTGAGCATAAGCCAAGGAGAGCTTTGCAAAAACAATGTTATCTGTGCGCTTTTGCTCTCTAGCTGCATCGTATTGCGCCTCGGCCGCCTCCGGCGCATTCTTTGACACTTGTTTTACCATAGTAGTTATAGAATTTAAATTTAGTTTAAAATATAATTTAGTAGTTTTATCATAATTAGTCCAGACAACTAGGAAACAACTAATAAACTATTTTATACCGTAACATAAGGAATGTGTATTTTTAAGCAAAAGCAGGTAACAGCAATTAATGAGTAGATAGGTATTTAATTAGTATACCAGTGTAAACTCCATATAAAGTAACTCGATGTAACGACAACCTTTGATTATTTTATCGAGTTTCCGTCAATAGGGACAACAGGAATACATTTTAATTATTTTATTGAGTTCCGCTGTCCCCATTAACAGGTACACCATCAATGGGGACAACAGGAATAAATGTTAATTATTTTATTGAGTTCCGCTGTCCCCATTAACAGGTACACCTTCAATGGGGACAACAGGAATAAATTTTAATTATTTTTATTCGGTTCCGTTGTCCCCATTGAATGGTGACAACAGGAATACATCGCGACGCGTATGGAAGCGACTTTATTGCGATTCACCGCATTATTGCGCTGCAAAGGCGAGCCAGCCGCATCACCATCCTAAAGATGTTGTTGTATTGAACGCCAACATTATTACTAATATGAACAACGTTATAATCCTACACTTTCCTTCACATCCTCTTTGCCAACTATCTTACTAAATCACTGAATGGCTCCAATTTCTCTCATATGCAGAAACAAAGGAACTGTTGACCACCCTCAGTTAACAAATACTCATAACCCTATAGTATCTCATTTTAGCTATCTATAAGCTAACTTCATTTTTTTTGCCATTGTTACTTTTCAAAATGTTTTATTTTGTATTAAAATAGTAAGTACGGAACAACAATAGTACTGGTTTAGGAGACGGGCGCTGACACTGGTACACTACTGTTTTTTGTAACTTTGTGCAGCTGTCAACGTCACTATTTGTTCTTGATTCCTAGGAATGTGTTTTTGAACCAAATAAATATTTTACGTTTTGTATATTTGTTGACTTTATTTAAGAAAGAAGGTCCTTTAAAGTCTTGTTTACCTACCAACTCCGTTCTTGATTTTGTTTTCTCTTTATAATGTAAGTGATTTATATCTACTAAAACAAGGTTTGTTTAATCAGTTAGTACTTTTACTTTAGTAGCGTCTGGCCAGGCAGAGTGTTCACGGTAATAATATGGGCATTAATTTCCTTGTAAGGTTGTTGGTTGTTATGATTGCGCGTATTCCGCGTGAGAACCATGAATTTGCGTTTGATACGTGTGCGAACTGATCTTAGACTATATCATATTCTGTAACTGTGTACGAGTACGTTTGTACTAGTGTTCAGTGGTAGAGTACGTCTGTCCGCGCAGCTGCTTAGCAAAATTATACATTTCAAGGTTCAATTGTGAATGGGAACTGCGTAAGAAAACTGATTTGGTGACACAATTGACGCAAATGATCCATGAATAATCCATACGACTGACGAATAATTTCTGTTATGGACCATTTTTCACACAAATATTAAAACTCAAAGCTTAGATAAAAACATAAAGGGAAGATACGGCACAAGCGTCTCGCAAGTAGGCAGCTCAAATTAGGTTCATGCACACAATGTCGCTTCAGTCACAATCGTGTACTCGTACTACTTGATTCTCTCTCGCTTGCACTAAACATATGCTCTTCGCTCTGGCTCGGTCACCGGATTGACACTCCACGTAATAACTTGATGTAACTTACTTTATAAACGTGTGCGTGAGATTATTTATGTAGTGCAGCAGAACCTAGTTTGACTATTAGCAATGTAAGCGCGTACCGTATCTTCCCTTTTTGTTTTTATCTAAGCACATAAGTAAATGTAAATTTTAATATTCTGTCACACCACACCTAATACAATGCACGCTCTTGGTCTAACCTTCTTTAATTTATTTTGGTTATTTATGTTCGACAGTTGCAATTCGATACCCATCTGCTTCCTCTAACGCAGCGCAGGTTAGTATGAATGCGTCACCTGTTGCATTGCAATGCCGCAGCCCGCAGCATACGTTTATGTGATTCAGCCCATTGAAACGGGTGCTTTCGTCAGTTATGGACGATGTCACATTCATCGTAAATAGCTTCAATTGCTATTATCCTCTTGAATGTTGTGCGCAGCGATTTCAGTATCGTTGCACTTTGACCGACTTGTACACGATAATTGTACTTCCTCGGATATAGACGCTCCGCTTTAGCCATACTCAAGCAATTTTCAGCTGAAAAATATTGATTAAATTCTACGACTTTGTTTTCAATTCAATATACAATTATTAACTTTAGAAATTGTGATTTATGTTCCCTCATTAGCCGACAGCGAGCGTGTAGTCGCGTGCTCGAATAGTGCATGAATCGTCTCGTGTCCCCTCGATATGTATGCGATAGCCACATGGCACGTTGGCAGCGCTCGTTGCTGGGGTGGATGGAAGTGATACTTTCACTTTGCCAATGTAGCTCTACTTACTCATACGTACGCTACTCGATAAATAGACACGCCTTTTCAATTGGTTCGTTTACTTAGGCATCAGCACAACGCCACACCAACCTGCTATAACACATTTAGTACATAATATTATTGTGAACACCGTCCAGGGTTAACGCACTCTTGCTCATCCCGCCAGATTCTTCCGGGTTGTGTTCATTGAGTATTTATTTTCATCTTACGGCTTTCGAAGAATACCGAGAAGCAAATGAAATTACCTTCTTACATCTCAGTGGCGGTTTAAATTAAACTCGTCGTATTAAAAGCCTTCGAGCCAGGAGCTCTCTGTGCATTTGCTTAGATTCCTGTATACGTTTGAGTATCAAAAAATAAAATAATCAGCGATTTTGCACAATCTTAAAGAGACGTTTTTTCTCAGACCACTTGAAATACTAAAATGCTTTGCCTGTTCGATCATCATATTAAAGGCGCACGGCCCGCCGACACCCAAAATAGCCGTTGAAGCGAAGCTAGTTTTCGGCAAAGCTGACGTCAACCTTTGGGGCCATTTGGACATTGTAACAGCTATTTCATCTGAAGACCATATTTTATTGAGTAGGTAGAACAACAATAGGTATTTTTTGTTACCAAGACGTAATAAAACAAACAGCCATGGGTAAATTTGTGCATTTGGCCCAAATAATTCTGCAAAAGATTAGCATTAAAACAACATGAATATATGGAAGCAATAGTAAAGAAGGCATTAGTTAGAGGTAGACTGATAGCGAAGGCAGCTACACCTGCTGCGGTTGCTCGACTAGCTCGACCCCTCTGACCGGTCCTGCGTCCGCTCTACTGTGAAATTATGCACATCTGCCGAGCGCAACCTTTGTCCGTTGCCATGCGATAGGCCTTTTTCAACTATATCAACAGTATTTCCACATTTATGATCAAATAAAAATCTCCAGAAAAATCTACATCGAAAAATTATTGCATTAATAAACTACGCAGTTAACCCATTTTAGCCGAATGTATTTTTAGACTACATATTTTTCTCTAAATAGGTCAAAATAAATATTGTTTCCTTTGGTTAAATATTTTGTAATTTTTTAACTTTTTTATTCTTTTATGTAATTTACTTGTATATATGTACATATAGATATATATCTATATACTTAATATAATTATTGTGTTAGGTATTTATTAATATGTTTATATTTAGTCTGTTTTAATTATTAGTGTAAAAATACCTTTTTTTCCTGTGTCACCTTACCTTCTTTTAGCACGACCAGGATGACTGGTAGATAATGCTATTAGCAGTAAGTTCTCTTAGCACTATTCCGTTTTGTGTGAAAGTATCAGATAAAGAAATAAAATAAAGTATCAAAGAAAATGATCTATTTTAAAATATGTTGTGAGTGATCGAAGAAAATGTCGTGTGTCTACTTGGAGTTGGAGACAGCACGGTTGATCGACCGCGGTGGGTAGGGTAATCTCTGTAATTGCGCGTCTCACAACGAAACCTCTTGAACAAGGGATCTTTGTGAACGACTTCATTGAGTAGCCAGAGGCGCCGGTCTGTCGCTGGCAGTGGTTCTATTTCAGATCAACTAATCCAGAATGTTTCTATAACAACTTTGTTGAGTTGCTTTAATATGGAAGAAACGATGCTAATGTCCTTTAAAGTAAGCTATTCAAACTACCTAGTTAGCAGAATGTATTATTTCATCTTGTCATGTTATTCCTATAACTTTATAAGAAACGTTTGTAATCCTTTAATATCTGAATTGTTCTAGCGCAATCGACAGGCGGTTCATCTCATCTGAGTGGTTTAATAACAGGTGTGTGCTTCTCGAAATTGGATCATAACACACGTTACTTTCCAAGTGCGCTTGCATTTTTCCACGAGAAAGCGGAAACGCGCGTGTTCCAACAATGGCTCGAGGCTCGTGCTGAACCACATTCTGAGCTACCATTGTATATTATTCTAAGAACAGAGACAAGTAAGACGTTATTCTGTGACGGACTAGCTCGTACAGGGTTATAGCTACCCAAATAAACTTTGCTCTTGAAATTAACCAAATCTAAACAATGTCAAATCACAACTCCCTTGCTCATAAAATGTGTACGACGCAACGTAACATATTTATAAATATTTTTCGACGTTTTAATCGCGATTGAACGTATTAAATTCGGAGAATTCCTTGACCTGCTAGAATGAATGAAAAAAGAGAAATTCCAGGACCGTTCAATCGAAAAGTTTACCTGCACCCTTCTTCAAGGGTAGCGATATATCTTGGGGATAGTAATCCAATCAGAAATCCCTTGACGGGGGCGATCCATTTACTAGGTAGCATTGCACATGTAGAGAAACTAGAGAAGCCGATTTATAAGTGCGAAACACGCCGCGAATTATCCTAATCAGCTACATATTTTGCTGATTTAAAGTTTCAAACGCTTACAAATAATCAACTATGCACCATGCAGTGCATGTAATATGAACTTAATGGCAGGAAACTGGCCCTTTGTGTTCCAACAATAAGCAATAGAATGACAAAAAAAGTTTGTTTAATATCCAGCCAGGCACAATGCGCCCGCGGCTGTCTTCATGTAGCTTCCCACGTCTGCACCTATCTTTCTGGCTGGCTGCTTCTCGGTCAGGCTAACACCTAATCTTTGTATTCGTTTAACTTATGAAATATGGATATTTTAGCTAAATTATTGGTCTTTCTTATTTTAACTATAACATTAACGATGACAAATAATGACGTATAAATGATAAGATGAAATAAAACTCTCTCGTCATTGGTATAACGTCTAAAAATAATGTGAGTTTATTATTAAAAATGATAGTGTCGAGTCATGCACGTGGCGGGATGAAACAATATCATAACTTTTGGCTACGTTGTACTATGGCTATGTAGGTATGGCTAGTGGCTACACTACATGCGACTGGGTGGAGGAAGTTCAATGGTCGACGGTGTTTTCAAGATCGCAGACTGTCGGAACTGCAATTGTCTGAGAATCTACAGGCGAGCTGCGCCAAGCTTTTTAATTTAAAAATAGTTATAACTCATTTGCATGGAACTCTGCATTTGCAGTATCAGGGCACGAATACGAATAGTACATACAAACGCCGAGTACATAATCGGAATAAAACTGATACCTATTTATTTATGTAAGGCCACTTTTGCACCGTTTTAGCGTAAACTGTTGCAGCTCTGTTCGACTTTCACAACTTAACTGTTTAGTTATGAAGGTCTTGCACGTAGACCGTACTACATATGGCTTGATGGTCCAGTAAGCATTCACTCCCGCTGATTTTATTTGTAAACAAGCTACATATCTCAAACAAAGCGACTTCTGATTCTGACTCGTGAAGCAGACGATGTTTCATAAAAATATTGAATTTCTGTATCATCGTCGTTAATGAGAGATTGTCCTCGTTGCTTTCTACCGGACTCGGAACCGCTTTCCAAGACTTTTACACATGTCGATGCGACGCGTGACGCGACACCGAACCTGGCGAAGTTCCTTATTACATAATTATGATTGAACTTACTTTATAACAAAAATACTTTTGAAGGAGATCATGAATGTAACAAATTTAACAATAGGCTAACTAAACGAATAGGATAGGCAAACATCATTTGCAATATCTATTAGAGTTGGCATTGATGTAATCCCAAGGTATTATTATTGGAGACACTACCTGCAATATATTTACTTTTCAATTAGATAAACGTGCACGAAACAAAGACTTAACTAGAAAGTACCAAAAGTGACGACATTCTTTCAATTCGTACGTGATCCGTTATTTGAATTGTGCTTATTTGTACCTGCTCGAAGGCTTTTAGGCACGTTTCGCACCACCACTAGATAACCTTGAAAATTCCATGGAAAAATAAACAATAGTTCAGTTTCTTCTTTGTGGCATGACAAGTAGGTCTCATATTATATCGCAATAATATTCTAATAAATATTGAATAGGTTGAAATGAGCAAATACGAAGAACATTGATTTTAATGGGCTGATCTATTTGATTGAAATTGCTAGGTCCCACAAAGCAAAGATTATAAAAGTTCTGCGTTGATATTGTTGTTATATTTCATGCTTTTTATAATTTTTAAAACACAGACACAGTTATTCTGAGTGCCTGCTTAGCATTTACGATCAGTAAAAGGTATTAAAGGTACCTATATACATACACTCAAATCAAAATCTCAATAAATGTCGTAGAACTCAGATGACTCATAGTAAAAAACTCTGAGATACTAACTTCGTACTGTGTTACTCTTTGAAAGTAATTGAAGGCTGCATAAAATTCTCTAAACTGATATTTCATTCTCTTATATCGCTACCGCCGCCAGTAGCGGCGCCCAGATTGATTTATGAAGTCACTCATCAAAGTTAAGTAAATCAAGAGAGCAGAAAATCAAAGGAAGCATAGCTATAGCTAAGTATCGCTAAAGATGAAACGTAGTAGACCTTGAATCCCTGTCACGCGCCACTTTTAGTAAACATTTTGTGTTTATTTTTTGTCTGGAAACTTGTCTGGTCGAGGGCGGGCGGGGGTCGTGTGAGTCATCGGGGTGACGTGACGCTAGCAGCCACCTTTGCTCACGCTTCTGTCACTTCAAGATATTTTTATAAAAATATAATGAGCTGTATCGCGTCGCGCCGAACTTAAATTCTGCACCGTACGCAATGCAAGAGTTACGGTTTGCAAGAAGTTTGTTGTCTGTGAGAGAGAGACGAAACTGAAGGTCTTGCTTCATCGTTTCGTCATGGTAAGGCGGTTTGTCTACCACCACCGTCACCGGGACGTCACCGAGAACGACATATATTAGATATATAGATAGTAACGCTAAATCGGTGCCGTCATCTCGTTTTCGGTGACGTCCCGGTGACGATGGCGGTGGACAAATGGCCTAATTGTGATATTCCATAGATTCGTCATAGTATCTCACAGTTAAATTGTCCTCCGAGTGAAACTCTTATACGCAAAGAGTAGAACTGTTATTTCTTCTGTGCCATGGCACCCCGTGACGTCACACCAAATCGTGAGTCACGCCCGTCCGATATAGAATAGGGCCACGGGGGAAGCACTGCTTGAATTAGACTGACGCGTGCTGTGCCCTTAGCGAATATCGATGCATTTTATTGACGTAGGTACATGAAATGCTTCCTGAATACTTCCTGCCTAAAGCACTCTCGAATCTCGATGCGCAGCTTACCTGACAACGATTGTTTGGATTATAGTTGCTAAGCATTTTCCCTGGTTACCTTTGCATTACACTGCCCAAATAACTACATGTTTTAGGCAGGCATGCTTGATTCATAACTTTGGCTTAGGTCCGTAATCTAAATGCACTCTTTAGTGTGTGTGTACTGCATACATACATACATACATGCATATGTACTGAAACATTGATTATTTTATTTAAATGACTTCGGAACACGACTGTTATTTATAGTTTTGTAAAAGTAAAAAGAAAGTTTAATACAAAATTGTCAATTAACACACTTCACTTCACTATCTCCTAATTGGTATGTTAATGAAAGAGCGTTAACTCACCTTTATGCAATTATTAATGTTAGTTCCGATCCGACTTATAATCTTTTATGCACTTATGATGGACATTATGAACATTACTTTTCTCTAATTTAATAGGCCGATTAACTCTCGGACGGAACTATTGCATCTCAGAAATGCAGTATATAATAAAAATGACAAAACACACAGCAAACTAGGAAAATCCTTGAAAGCGTTAGGTATACGATCAATTCTAGGCGATGTAAGTCGTAGAACAAGGTAGGTTTGTAATGGTATATCATGAGTGCACTGCGGATTCAAACCACTACTTAGGTTTAATTTAATGTAACCTAGCTACTCCTTAGCTTGTGAGTACCAGAATCTAGCAACGTACCTTACTAACTCATGGCATTAACTTGTTTACAGTATGATATACCTACTGCCGCTCATAATTAGATCATCCTGGAGCCATTGTATTCAGACGAAATGTTTCCATCGTGTGTGTACCCGTGTACCTTATCATATCACAGATTCGATAATATATTACCTATGTCCCATTCAATACACAGATCTCGTAAAATATAAACCTCTAGGTACATACTTTATTGTTTTAGGATGCCGTAAACAGGGGAAATATATCAAATTTACTTGTTATTCCATAGAGAATTAATATCAAGCAAATATTGAAATCTTGTGGTTTCCCTTTCAGTGAGCGGTTTCAAGGCCGTCATTTATCAACAATCCATAGGTGTTCCTGCGTGGCGTTGCGAGTATTTAAATACTTAAAATGTCTACTTAATGTTTTTAAATTATCCACCGTTAGCACTGACTGACTAGTCACTGGCTAGTGGCTACATGCAAAAGTAAGACGAAGAATAAGCGAAATGAGCGAATAATGTTATTTTGATAATCTAGCTAGGCAATCGAAACTCTGTCTCAAAACCCCTCATTGTCTTGAAAACGGTTAAGACATCACAATGATTTATAGAAGACAACACTTGTAGGTACAATTATAACATTTGAGAAACATACAGAGAAAAGAGAAAACATAACATAAAACAAAAATAGAAGACAATTAAGAGTTTATTTTTAGTATTTTGTTCGACCTAATAATGTCTATTATCGTTAGAAATGTTCTGCAATGTTTATTTGTAGAGCAAGCAGTATTAGCATCTCCGGTGTGAGTAAGCGCAGACCTCTGTAGCTTCGGAAGGTATTTCGAGCATTCATGAAATCATACCTTGAACTTCAGAATTCAGCACATTTTCCAACAACTTCCGCCAAACATTTCGCTAATTACCATTACGCATACGGAATTAAACCGTTTTCCACAGTAGGTATAGAGCTATAATCCAGTAATCGATACTTTTTGGCACGCAATCGGCGCATGGCGTAAGTTTTTGTTATTGATTCTATCAACGTAATGTTATCGTGAGCGGTGCCGGTGGAGTGGGGGTATTGTTGTCTCATTACTTTGCCGATGACTAATGAGTGCTAATCAGCTAAAGGACGTGGCCAGGGCGTTCCTCCGCACTGACTCATCCACGGTTCGATCAAACAACTCGCTTTCCTTTCCAATCGAGTCTTGTTCCGGTATGTCTGATAAATTGTGTACAGTTGCATTTGAAATGATATCACGGGTCACGGCTGCTGCTCATTTTGCGTGTGAAAGGTCACATTCATAAACTTGGGAACAAAATTAGATTATTGAATCAAAATACAGTAGAACCCGCTTAATACGATACGATCACGCCTAATACGATTTCTCGCATAATACGCCGGCCCCTGTAACCTGAGACATGTGTTCATACATTTCTTAACGTTTAATAAGATGCCTCATCCCTAAAGGTGTTGAACTAAAGACTATCAAGCTTGTTTACTTACCTCCAAATGCGACAAGCAAATTACAACCGATGGATCAGGGAATCATAAAGGTCCGTAAACAATGTTATAGGGCAAGACTATACAAGACCCTGACTGTGCATGATGCGATTCTAAACATTGCAGCGGCATGGGAAGCGGCATATTAAGCCTGAAACCATTCAAAATTGTTTCAAGAAAGCAGGTTTCAGAAACAACGGGGTTGACGTCGTGTTGGAAGAAGAAGATGAATCCGTGATACTGCAGGCTTTTCCTGGATATTCTTCCATTGATGACAATGTACGAACGAAATTCAATCAATGGAAGATCTTACTGAGAATGTGAATAACATACAAAAAGAGGCCCTAAGTGAAAATGATGAAGACGAAGATGAGTCAACTCCGATTTTGTGAAACGCCCAGGCTATGAATCAAAGCGAAGACGCACTGCAAAAGTTAAATTAAGTTGAAAATCTTGTAATTGGTAATGCATCAAAATCTTTCTGTCAAACCAAAATAAGTAATTACTTTAAATAACCTAATTATAATTACACTATGTATTTAATGTGCTTTGGTACTGTTTATGTCTGATATGAAGCAAATGATGAGTGACTTTCAGAATGAACAAAACGAAAAATATTCGAAGCTTTTTACAGCAGTGGACGATTTTCGTACGGCAGTTGATATTCTGCTAACAAAAAACGAGTCTCTACAAGCCACGGTGAATAAACTAGAGTCGCAGAGAAAGGAAGACCTTCAATACATAGAATCCTTGAAGGGTAAGCTGGATGGCTTCGAACGTAGCAGCAGGTCTATCTGCCTTGAGATCAGAAACATTCCTACATCGCAGTCAGAGACTAAAACATCTCTAGTGGATACTGTCCTCAATGTAGGAAAAGTACTGAATGTACAAATGCAGGCTTCGGAGATTAAGGATATCTTCAGGATTCGTACCAAAGATCCAGCTAACAAAACAATAATAGTTGATTTTACCAGCGTTCTCGTGAAGGAAAAAAATATCGCAAAGTACCGGAAGAGCAACAGAGACAATAATAAATTAACTACTGAAAAGTTAAAAATATCCGGCCCAGCTAAGCCTATCTTCATCTCTGAAAACTTGCCTGCCAAGGCAAAAAAACTGTTTTTCCTGAGCCGCGAGTATGCCAAGGAAAATGACTTCAAATTTTGTTGGGTCTCAAACGGTAAAATCTTCCTCCGGAAGCGTGAGGGTGGATCTTTGCTGAGGGTCGGTAGTGAATCTGACCTTACGAAGTTAACCAATGACAAGTGACTAGATAATAGCTTATATAAGTTTTCTCAAAAGAAATTTCTCTACTTGCATGTTGTAGTATTTAATTATGTACTTGTCAATGTAAACTCTCTTGCGTTGAATGCTGTGTTGCTGATATCCACCACGCACTCTACTTACTACTACTCACTCACACATCCTCACTACCACTCACACTCACTCCATAAAATTACTACGCTTATGTGATGATATTAATATCTCATTTTCGTACTGTATTTAACATTTTTGAAGCTAGTTGTCAAATCAAAGCTTTTTATCCCTGCTCATCTGACTTTCACTCCCTTGTTCACTTTAAAAAACCAATATGGATGATTTAGTTGGCATAGCAAATGAAATAGAAAACATTTCTAAGTCAGATTCCTTTACTTGCTCTCCTGAAAACGCTTATCAGTACTGTAAGTTTGGCAACTCGCTTAAACTGCTTCACCTAAATATAAGAAGTATTAACTGCAACTTTGATGCATTCTTGATTTTATTGCACAGAATTAAATTAAATCTAGATATTTTAATACTTTCTGAATGCTGGCTGAGCAAGTGTCCTAACCTACCTTCTATCCCTGGATTTATAACTCATAGCTCTGGCTACGAGACGCAAAATGAAGGAGTGGTAGCATTTGTTCGAGAAGGCTTGGCCTGCTGCGTTGTGCCCACGGTGCTTGCGGACTCTAACTCCTTATTATTAAAGCTTGACAATGGGGTTGCAGTGGTGGCAGTCTACCGTTCTCCTTCAAATAAAAATATTGATGAATTCCTTAATAGCCTTGACAGTACTCTTTCCCAACTTAACGAGTTCTCTACTATTGTTTTAGTTGGTGACATTAACATTAACATTGTTCCAAACTCAAGCGACTCTAACTCTGATGAGTATCTTAATCTGGTCTCATCACATGCGATGCTTCCAGCACACGTTTTACCTACTCGTAATAGTAACTGTTTAGACCACATCATATTTAAATCTCCCTATTCCGCCGTAACTATGGTCCTTGACTGTCTGATCACTGACCACGCCCCTATTCTTTTTTGTATTAATATGAAAGCACAACGTAGAGCTCCTAAGAAATCCACAGCTAAACTAGACCTCGCTGCAATTGATAAAGAGATAGCAGAAACAGACTTTTCATCAATCTTCACTTCAAGTGACCCAAATTCTGCTGCTCAGATTCTTGTTAACTTGCTCGGCTCTATTATTCAAAAATACAGACAATCTGTAAGCATTTCAAATAAAAAGCGCATCATAAAGCCATGGATTACTCCTGGTCTTCTGAGGTGCATTCGACACAGAGACTCGCTGTACAGGAAATTTAACAAAGACAGAGAAAATCTAACAAAAAAGACTATATTTACCCGCTACCGCAACTTTTGTAACAATCTTCTAAAAAAAACTAAGCGCGAATACGAACGTGACGAGCTACGGAAGGCCAGGAATAATCCAAAGGCAACGTGGAATATTATCAAGGATATTGCAAACCTAAATATAAAACAATCTTCCTCTGAGAAGCTACTAACACTGTCTGTAAACCCATCCACCTCTCTCAATATGGTTAACAGTTTCTTTGCAAATGTGGGAAAAGACTTGGCCTCTAAACTACACCTAACCCAACCGTATCTAACACATAAGAAAGACTTCCCAAACCCTCCTAATTCAGCTCCTCTCGACTCTATGGCTTTATATCCCACTGACAATGAAGAGATAGAAAACATTATCTTAAACCTCAAAACGAAATGTGCCGCCGGTTGGGACGGCATTCCTACATCTGTCGTTAAGGGCTCCAGACACATCCTAGCTCCCATTCTCAACTATCTTTATAATTTATGCATGTCTGCCGGCACCTTTCCCTCGGTATTTAAGAAAGCTTTAGTTCATCCCATTTACAAGGGAGGTGACAGAGACAGAGTCACTAATTATCGGCCAATTTCAGTTCTCACCGTATTGTCAAAAGTGTTTGAAAAAATTTTGAACAACCGTCTTATAAAATACCTTAATGATAAAAATATATTGGCAGATAACCAATTTGGCTTTAGAAGAAACAGGTCGACTGAAGATGCTGTTACTGAACTCACTACTGCGATTGTCAAAAACCTTGACAAAAAGCTTAAAACAATTGGTATATTCATTGATTTATCTAAGGCATTTGACACTGTCTCTGTCCCCATCCTATTGGATAAACTCGCGGAGATTGGTATTAGAGGTATTACAAACAGCCTTTTTGAGAGCTACCTCTCCGACCGCAGACAGGTAGTCGTAATTAATAATTTGTCTAGCAAGGAAGAGGGTATAAGTTTCGGTGTCCCGCAGGGCAGTGTTCTTGGACCCACTCTCTTTCTTATATACATTAACGACTTGTGCAATTTGTCTCTCCCGAACTGCAGTATATTTACGTATGCTGATGATACAGCTCTTCTAATCGCAGGTCACGACTGGGCAGAGGCTAACTCACTTGCGGAATCTGCTCTTAAATCGGTCCTGACATGGCTCTCACAGAACCTTCTTACTCTAAATGTTTCTAAAACTAAATTCATAACTTTCTCCCCTAGTATCAGAACTCAACCTCCCTCCTCTTTCATTCTTCGTGCCCATGCCTGTTCTGCAGCAGGACCAAACCCATGCCACTGTCCCAAATTGGAACGCACTCTAAGTATTAAATATTTAGGTGTCTGGTTGGATAGAACTATGTCTTGGGTGCCGCATATTGAGTGTACAGTGTCCAGAATCAGAAAATTAATGTAAATTTTTAAGCAACTTCGTAACAGCGCTGACATTCTTTGCCTTAAAATGGTTTACTATGCTCTAGCTCAATCGGTTTTATCCTATTGTATAACTGCATGGGGCGGTTCTACTAAGACTCTCATGTTGAGAGTGGAAAGAGCCCACAGAGCTGTATTGAAGGTCATGACTTCTAAATCTAGACTCTTACCCACTGCTACCCTATATTCGATCTGTGAAGTTCTTACAGTGCGTCAACTATTTGTCCTAGCGACAGTTTTGCGGAAACACGGTGAACTTTCTTTCGATCCAGTTTTCAGCTCTCTTAAGCGTCGCTCTGATATGGTTTGCAGCATACAGCCCCGCAGAACTGCCCTAGCTGGAAGACACTACTTTTATATAAGCTGTCCCTTGTACAACAGAGTAAACAAAGCTATTGACATTTATCCGCTGTCATTCCACAGATGTAAAATTAAATGCAAAACCTGGCTTCAGTCACTAACGTACGATGATACCGAGAATATTTTGATCTCTCCTACCTAGCAAACTTAACAACAAGCGAACACGTATGCACTCACACACTCACACACAAACTCGCACACACACTCACATCTACACACACACACACACACCACACACACACACACCACACAAACACTCACCACACAAACACTCACCACACACATACTCACACACACGCAGTATTCAACTTAAAATCATAATCATATTTAGAATAAACATTTCCTTGTATCGACTTGTTTTAAGCTGGAACGTTGTTCGGTTTGGTTTTGGAAGAGGGCGCTGACACTGCTTCTCAGTTTTTTTTTTTAACTTTTGCAGTTGTCAACGTTTTCATTTGTCTATTGTACTTTGTTTATGTTCCAAATAAATAATTTTGATTTTTTGAATTTTTGAATGTAATTTATAAATGTATAATTTAATACCTACACATACGAAAGTAGAACATAATACATACTTAATAATAGTACGTTTTATTTTCCATATTCCTCGCTTATGACGCGTTTTTGGTTGGGTCCCTGTGAAATCATCATAAACGGGTTCTACTTACGGATAATACATTTTTCTGGTCCATAGGATCTGCCGTCGGCGCGGTGGGTCGCGGGTAATTCCTGGATGCGCGTAGCACAGGACCGGGAAGGGTGGCGTTTACAAAGAGCCTACGCACAGCAGTGGGTACTTATGGGCTGTGGATGATGATGATGGTGATAGGATTTTGTCATACGATACAACTTGTGGTGAGCTTGGCGCGACATTGGCATTCAACTGAGACGTTCATGTACTTAGAACGCAAGGTCAGTTGTTGTACTCGCTTGCATTTTAATTTTACATCGTTGATATGACCTGTTTATTAATCGTAGGAGAGATAGGTTTCCTGCTTACGTTGGACAGTCATTCCGACTTTTGCGCTGAAAAGGTATCAATTTATGGGAATCACAAATTCGCTTACCAACGGGGTGCAGCAAACCAATGTTGATTTTTATAGGGATCCGAAAACCAAAACAAATAAAAGCCTAAATTATTAAAACTTATACAATTAATAAGGCGGTTACTTACTAGTTCTTATCACGCATCCGGTCTTATTACGTGTTCATTAATTTATTTGGAAAAATATACTTTGTAAGTTTGATTGTGATTGATGTTGATTATAAATTGGTTTCCAGTCATTCGTCTTTATTTTAGTAGTTTTACGCGTACAGCTCCAACTAGAGATAGTTGACGAAGGCTTTGGTCGGTTGGTATGCCACATGCACAATTTGACACCTTGAAAGGTTCAGTGACACACTTGACATGAGTGCCAAAACGATACTCGTGTGTGGTCGTATGAATCAGAAGTTGTTACAATACCTTTTTGTTTATGGTACACATAGGTATGTAGGCACTTGGAGGTTGCAAACTACTTTATTTTCTTGGAATAATACTTGTCTGTACGTCACCCCTCAGGAGTTTCCACAAGTTCTGTTTTATCGAATAATAGAAAATTCGTCATGTCCTGTAATATAAATAGCTACTCCTGTTTGTGACGTATCGGTGAAGCGAATGTTTGAATTGTAATAATTGTCCAAGGTAAGGGATCTACACGTGTCGGTTACCACACTGGCTGTGCTCCGCATGCTAATGGCCTAACGCAAACGTTGCGTGCGCGCATTCCTAGCCAGAGGCGATGTTCGTTGATGAGCGTCCGACCGCCTTCTAACTTCTAAACAGAGATCACGCATCGAGATTAACATATTTTAGGCAAATTACGTCGTGTTTTTTGGTACACTCAGCCTCCGTTTCAAGTTCCACGTCAGTGTTAGTGAAAATTATATTGAATACAGATGTTCTGATAGCGAAAATATATGAGGAAATGAGAATATAAGATTGAAGGATATATGAGGAGTAGGATATAGAGGCTCAGTTTTGGGCGTAATACAGCTGATATAAAGAGAATAATACGCATGAAACGAGCTTATAATCGAAACCACGGTGGTTCTCTAGCAAAACAGCATAATTTACACTTCTTTTTGAGTCACTGCATACCTGGAAAGAAGTAGACTCACATTTGAAACTGTTCGCATAACCAATTCTTAAGATTTAGATATATATTATGTGTACACTCAATGGCTAGATACGCGGTCAAGTTAATGTCTCTGCAAATAGCTCTAGTTTTAATAATCAAGCGAGTAATTTTGCGTTGCGAATGTGCTTGCCTGTAAATGTAGTGAGCAGTCACAGATCCAGTTCTCCCACGTCCAGGCACTCTCACAAGTTGCCTCAGCTGGCGGTTAACGAACCGGCCCACTACTTATTCCACATGGCCTATTGTCATTTTTTGCTCATCGCTATTAACTACAACATTCATAAAAATTGTTAACTGTAAATCCCAAGTGTCTGACATGATATTGATACAGAGAATGAGACACACGTCGTAGAACAGAAAAATCGCGTTTCTAATTTTGGACGCTCGTCATGATGGTGTATTGTGAAAATGATGATGTTTCGTATTTTTAATCGATCTCGAATTTCTATAGATTATAGAGGTTATCTATCATTGTTGCTGTTCAGTATTAAAAATTGAAACCGGTATGATACGCTGTTTAAAAGAAACGGTACAGTAAGTTGTTGGAGTAAATGTTATATTCTTCCGTAAAGCCAGTTGTAGAGTCAAATTACTATCATATAAGAAAAGAGTAATTGATGCTATAAAAATGTTTCTCATGCACATTAAATTAAATGACCTACTAATATTAGTAATACATTACCCGCCGCGCTGTAGTACCGGGTAATAAACTATGTACCTATCTACTCATTGTTCCTTCATTGGATAAATTATTATTTGTAAATCTTCCTTGTTTTTCCATTATAAACTATAGTGTAGTTATGTAAACTATTTGCTTGCCTTTGTTTGTGTTAAAGGTTTGTCCTGCCCCGAACACTTGTTTTGTCCGAACCGCTCTCTTTCTTATTTGTTCTTTATTAAAACTATGCGTATACTCTGCAGGAGTATGCCAGTCCATAATTTAAGTTCTTTTCAAATCTAGACGCCTGTCCCATGGCGTCATATCTAAAAATATTCCATTCACGATTTGATACGATGTCTGTGCGGGTACAAAACGATGCACTAGCTGGTGTGGCCAAGCATTCAATTAATAGCGCTCAGTTATCATATCATCACGTCCGCACTCTCGTGCTCTATAACGAGTGACATAATTACTATGACGATCGATATTACAAAACCTTTGTTAGATGTGGTTTTAATTGCAGATTAAGCCAGTTGTTTGTTCAAAACGATTTTTAATGTTATATCAGTCCCTATTGATTCTTTCGTCTTTAGGAAGATTGCCTTTAAATATTCAGAGGTCTAATTAGACACCATTTAGAGTACCTTTTACTACCGTAGAATTGTTTTTAGTTTGGTAGGTGTTACCGTTGAATTGCCGTACGCCGTCTGGACATTAAAAAAGGTCTAGGTTTTATTCCCTGTTTCTCACCCAGGTTGTTGCCCCTCAGTCACCTCGCGCGCCAGTCAAGGGCGGTGGAAACTTCGAGGCACGCGCATCCACACGACACGCCGACGCTCCCAATGCCCAAGCTCATTTTCTCAGGCTGTTGTGAGAATATAATCGCTGATAGCATAGACATGATCTATCTCGATATCGTAAATCTTTACAACATTTAATAACCTTTTTATGAAAGTGTAATTACACGTATAGGTATAGTAGGTACTTACGCAATTATGAAGGTGTTTTCGCGATACATGATATTGTGCAAGTGGTTTGTTAATTGCATTATGAAAGAATTGACTGTATGTTTAGCGGTTATCGTATTGGTTTCCCGGCATCATGGCCTGGTATCGCGGACCACTTCCTCCCGTTTAAGATGATTCTATTAAGTCCACTGTCCACAAAGAATCGCTACTGATCTGTCGACGTAATCGTAGCTCAGTATCTATATCTACTAGATCATCTATGCAGTGATAGTGAATGACTCTGATCCAAATAGCTTTGAGAAAACATACCCACTAATGCTTATGAGTACAACATTTGATGCAGCAATGTTATAGTAGACGGAACCCTTATTACTACATTACAATAATAAGTACAATTTAGTAATATTGTTTTTTCTCTTTGTTCACAGGATCAATACGATAACTTAGCCACACACACAC
The DNA here is from genome assembly GCA_918857605.2 of Philereme vetulata. Taxonomy (NCBI): domain Eukaryota; kingdom Metazoa; phylum Arthropoda; class Insecta; order Lepidoptera; family Geometridae; genus Philereme; species Philereme vetulata. The sequence continues at coordinate 7,114,074 of OU975473.1, read as the reverse complement.
ACAGAGGAATTGAATTTTTAGACAAATATGGCAACTTTGTAAAAGAGAGGTGCGCTATCGAACTGGAATATGCAGGAAAACTCAGGTAAACATATTGTTTATTTAACAATGGCTCATCTTTATCTTTACATAGTATAAAAAGAAGTCGCTTCCGCTGTCTGTTACCTTAGATCTTTTTAACTACTCAACGGATTTTAATGTAGTTTTCAGCAAAAGATAAGAGTGATTCAAGAGGAAGGTTAATATGTATAATGCATACATGGTAACTGCGAAAGTAACTGTTTGTTTGTTACCTTTTCATAACTAAACGGCTGAACGGATCGTAATGAAATTTGGCACGGAGATAGATTATGTCCTGGGCAAGGACATAGGCTACTCTTTACCCGAGTGCGCAAAAGGAGCGCAATGTTTTTATTGAAATACTAGGCATGCGAAGCCGCGGGCGGTTCAACTGGTGAAATTATAAATATTTACATGTTTACGCTTAAGAGGTTATCTCATTTACTACAGTAATCTAGAATGAATAGTAATAACGATCTTAACACATTAGATCCAGTTATTTTAGGTGGTATGCAAAATTGAGATGGAGCAAATATGAAGTAGGTAAATTTAAAAAAAATAGTAGCAGCCCTTAGTGGCACATCTCAGCATTCCACCATGTATGTATGTACATATACAGTTAGTGGAATGTTAAGGTGGGACCTAATTTAAACTAATTTATCAATTAGGTGCATTTTTGGCATGTAATTAATAATTTTATCTCTTGCATCATAATATTTTGTGCCTGTAACAGGCAGAATAAATCAAAATAAACACCTTCGTTTGACATTTTATATATTATAAAATGTTACGCAAACCAAGTTATTTTTGTATTTTATGATTATTTTTATACCTTTGTTTTTCGTAACATAACACTATCAAATTGATAATAAATGAATCGTATATTTCATTGGTTAGTAGCGAGCCTGTTACTTTTTTATGGTTATCAAAAAAACAAAACTATCGTAAAATCAAGAGCATCTCTGTTTTTGATGGTATAATAAAATGCGAGTTAGTGATAGACATTTTACATTATTTAATGATATAATTGACATAACTCTAGATTCTGGCACAGAATAAAAGTGTCTCGCGTAGACTTAATGTCTAGACTGAACATATCTCCGACAATACTTATAAATCCGATAACATATTACTTCATCTGTATTTACATAGATGTTTATTTGCAGGAGGCTGGTCAAAAACTATCAACCAAAAAAGAAAGAAGAAGATGAGTACCAGTAAGTGTTATTATTTAAATTCGTCGTTTAATTTTTCTAAAAGATATTATTACTTATACCGTTCTGGCTGACAATGTTCAAACTCCATCTTTTTAAGATTAGCGGTAAAAGTGAGACAACAAATATCCAAACCTGATTATACGATTTAGACTAGACTTAAATCCTCATTAATTATGTCTAGCTCTTTTGTACCAATTTCCATTTATAAATGGTAAATCTTCTACAAGGTCGTAGATATACTGGTTTTTCGTTATTTTGATAAGCATTTTTTTTATACCACTAAGTTAGCAAACAGGCATACTTACGACCCACTTGATTGTAAGCGGTTACCGTAGCCTATGGACGTTTGTAACACCAAAGGTATTATTCGCGCGTTGCCGACCCTTTAAAATTTTCAAAACGCCCCTTTTGAAGAACCCCGTACTGTAGTCCCTAGGGAAAACCTCGGCAGGGAGACCATTCCACAAGCGAAGTGTTCGCGGGAGGAAATTCCTCTGGAACCTCACGGTACGCGACCAGATCGTCTATAAGGTGTGTGGATGGATTCCCTGTCGATGGCGAGCGGTGCGGTGATAAAATGAACCTGCACGCACCATATCAAACAACTCAGAACACAACCCATTATACAAGCGGTAGGACACAGGGAGGCAAAATCTCTCTATAGCCATCTATAGCAGTCAACTGCTAGACGTAGGTATATGCCATGGTGCGCCACTGATTGTATTTTTTAAATATTAACTATATAGTAGATAGAATCTGACGGTGTTAAGCGATCACCAGATGCCATTCAACTAATTCCTTTTTTTCACCTCATTTTGGTTCGTATAAAGAAGATGCGTTCGTCTTATCAATTTGCAGATACACAGTTTGCAAAGCATTTAAACAGCTGCTGCAAGAGTTAGGGGATTTCGCGGGTCAGCGTGAGGTCGTCGCAGAGAACCTACAGTCAAATGTCGTCCGAGAGCTACATCTACTCGCTAAGGAGTTGCGAGAAGAGAGGAAGGTTAGTTCTGTCTGCAACTATCATTCGACCAATTTTGTATGAAAAATATAGGGTTGTATTGATGTTTAGGGTATCCCATCTGACTCGCCTAGATTTTACGCGCAATATGCTTTGGAGAAAAAATAAATTCGAACAGTTCGACTATTATATGAGAAATATATAGCTGTGGCAATGTTGAAGTAAAAAACAGAGATTCCTGAATCTACTTATGCCAACTACATCAGTGACAGAGTAATTATGTCTAAAAATGGTAGTTATAGATGCAATTTCAAAGTTAAAAAGTAGCAAAAGCTTTGTTCGCCTCTCGAGCGCTTCAATGTGGTTTCTACCGCATACGAGTTGCTCTTACGTACTTTCGCAGCATGCCTGCATCGATCCAGTGCATCCTCGACCGCACCCATTGCGCACACATTTGAAACGAGTTGGCGTGTACTGCTATTGAACTCGATTAACTTTAAAATAAACATGCGAAAAGCAATAAGTTGCCCAAAAATTAAAAACATTTTTAGGAAACGATAACCTATGTCCAGCAAATGGTTCGAAGGAACTCTTTCTGATCGAAACCAATGTACCTCACTATATCTTTCTTCGCGTTTTGACGATATTGAAACAAATCAGACCTGTGCACTGGCTTTGTACTAGACCTTAAACTGCAGATCGAGTTCAATTCCACTATGCCCACTAACTAGGCTTTAAAAACTGTTGTTTTTTTTTCAGCAACATTTAAACGAAGGTGCAAAGCAGATGGGTGTTCTGAATTCTTCAATAGGCGCGCTGGAGCGGACGAGGCGGGCGTACGAACGCGCCGCCAGGGAATCAGAAAGAGCACTCGAGACCTTCCAAAAGGCAGACGCCGACCTCAATCTGAGGTGATTACCTAATGCTCTATTTTTCATAAGCTTACGTACTTTACGACCTATTATTGTGTTATCTCCACCGGTTGACAGTACGGAGATAAAGTTTCACAAATCGCTCCAAGATTTGACCAGCGAATGGTTAATTTAGTTGAATTGACTTGTTTATGTAATCGCGAATAATGTGAGGCCTCCACGATGTCATCCGTATAAACAAACGAGTTGAGTTTGTGAAATGGCCTGGATACTCAATTGCCTAAAGTTTCATTCATAGTTATCTTCTTGAAACCAGTTCATGCGGAATATTATTCTAATGAGACATTTAAAATTAGCATTGAGTTTCCCTTTTGTTTAGCTTTTGTATACCTACGTGTTTATGGAATGGCCAAGCAGATAAAACAACAATATTTCTTACACGTGTAATATTGTACAACCATGGATGACAATTCTATTCTTTAGTTTCACATACGAGTACTCTATTCTCATGGGACTAAAAAGAACATTTACATCTCTGAGATTTGCAACAGTGTAAGCTTCTTTCTTTCTTGAAGTGGCAGTGGGCAGGGCACAGAGCTCGAAGAAGCTATGGCCTTTGGGAAAGTAAGTCGAACAGATCGGTGTACATCTCGGGCCCGGCAGTATACAATAGGCTACCAGATAGTTTCCGAAATGCAGCCTCCATCGCGGCGTTTAAGGGTCATTTGAAAACTTGTTTGGTGGGGAGGGTTTTCTACAGCATGGGTGAGTTCCTCGAACTACCCGAACTGTAGGAATCCACCTACTAATCAGAAGATACATAATGTAGCAATGTTTCACAAGATGAATCATAAATACATATGTATGTAGTTAAAAAAAAAATCATTAATTATAATATTCATGAAATTTGACAAATGACAGAAAGGTTCTCGAGCAGAGTAACCACGCACTGATAAGCGCAGCGTAGGACGGCGCCGTTGGGTGCATGATGCTGCTCAAGATTGGTCGCTCTGGAAAGCTATGGGGGAGGCCTATGGTGAGCAGTGGACGTCACGTGGCTGATATGATGATGAAGCGTCTTTGTGGCTTCTGGCCGTGATGTCCTACGTTTCTAACCGAAATTGCTATTCATTATCATCCTCATAGTCCGCCTCATCTATTCTAAAAGATGAACTCGTAAATGTTATTACCTAACTGAGTTGAATATTCATTTTCTTCATATTTTAATGTGTTTAGAAAGTGAAGTGACATCTCATAAACTAAAGCTTACTGCTATAGCCACAGTAGTAAGAGTGTCTAAGCAACGGTTATGCTTTCCAATAAGCTAATATTTTCTCTAGCTAGAGGAAGAAACATCCTACTCTATTAATATAATAAATGCGACAGTTTGTGTGGATAGATAAGATTAACTCAACATAACACCAACTACAGAACAAAATGCAATAAACAATGTGGATGTTTACGTTTTTTGCATAAAAGTGGCGAAACGACTGCAAACAGAAGCTATACCAGCTGCATTTAATCAACATTTTATTGTTTGCAGTCGAGCCGAGGTAGAAAAACAAAAAGCCAATATGAAGTTACGAAGTCAAGCGTGCGAAGACGCGAAGCACGAGTATACGGAACAGCTGAGGAAGACAAACGAGGCTCAGAGGCAACACTATGAGCAGCGACTACCACACGTTTTCAAACAGTTACAGGTAAACAAATTACGCTCTTTTATCTATTTTCTGTTTTTAGAATAGGTGTCTTTGATATTCGTGCTTGTAAGACAACAAACTATTTGGGAGAGTGTGCGGCGAAACTTTTCAATTTGATTTCACCATCCTCATTCTATCATTGGACAACCAGACGAACCGCGGTGTACCACCGCTACATGGTAGACATACTCATACCTCCGTTACGCACAAAGAGGTTCTTTTTGAAGAGTGGAACATTTTAAAATGTGTCTGTTTGTATATAAAAAACTAGCGTGCTTCGCACGCGTTCATTGTCAACTAAAAGTAGTCTATGTTTGAATCCAGGTATATCAAGACACCAAATTTCATCGAAATCGGTTAAGCCGTTACGACGTGATTGAGTAACAAACAATTGAACAAACATCAAAACTTTCACATTTATAATATTAGTGTGATGTAGTCGAATTATAAGAAGTTGTAAGAAGTTGTTTTTTATAGGATCGTGGCGTATCTCATATAATATTGTAATGTGATATATTGCCTTTTGAATGTGTCGTACGTAGGTATATATTTAAAGATGAGCACATAATTTGGTTTATAATTAGATGATTCATCTTTACTATGACATAAGGCTTTTAAACTGGATAATTAGCAATTCAAAAGTGAAAAGAAATTTTTATCTCATTTTACGATTCTGTTTTGGTTGAAATTTAGAATTTTTTAGTGCTGTTTATTACATAATCATCCCACGTGACGCATTTACTTAAAGAGCAGGGTGCCGGTGTGGTCTGCCAGCACGATCCTACAATTTTTATATTAGTATTTGAACACTCATTTACAGCCTTCTTGTTAGTGTAAATTTGTCAAAACGTAGTCCTGCTGTTCCTGCCAAGTGGTATCTATTTCTGCTGCCAAGCAGCACTGCTGTGATTCAATTTGAAGGGTATGGTTGCTGGTGAACATACAGGCACATAGGCTTTACACCTGTATAATTCAAGTTGATGGACGCAGAGCAGTGTAGTATAGCCTCGTAGGGTGCGTATCTAAGGTGTGTGACCTACGAGGCAATACTTTGTTATAGGCGATAGTTACCACTTACCCCTTAAGTGGTAACTATCGCCTATAACAAAGTATAACACCGGAGGGGAATCGCCCATACAACACGTGCTTCCAAGATCATTTCTAATTGGAGCATATTTCTACCTTAATAAGGTATTATTTTAATTTTAATAGTATTTATCTACGTTCCCAATCATATATTAGATCAAAACACTTACCTAAAATGAAATAGAAGCGTATCGCATTCTGCATGTTTTTACGTCATAAAAGACCTGTTTTCAACCTAATTGTTTCGTATTAAAAACAACAACATCTTACGTATCCTTGTCATAGGAACATAGATTATATCGTCTAGTTACAGAATAACAGCATAATGGGAAAAATACAACAACTTTTCAGTCATCATTTTTGGTATTACGGAACACGGTCAAAATCTAATCAAATTTAGAATCGTTCTATTGCTATCACTGTCGCTCTGCGTGGCTAAACTTCGTCACTAAACAGGGATAGCGATATTCAGGCCGAAGTTTTTGACGCGGCCGAATTGAAGTTGCGCTCGGGGTTCGCCGGCTTCTTAACATCAGGCCATAAGCGTGTTCCATCTCTAAGTCGTATAAAACACATTAACGGATTATTAGATGTTGTGCAGCCACAACAAATGTTTTTGATAGATGGTTTCACATACTCCATCGTCATACATTGGTTAGAGAAATAACTGCCAGAACATAACCACAGGGCTATCATATATATTATATCATTGTTTTTTTCGCCTTTACCGATCGTCATGGAATTTTGCATACATTATGACATGGGTACAGAAATTAGCCAAAATCCTTCTCTAAGTGGATGAAAAAGGGCTTAACAGTTAGTTGAAAGTTTGAAACATGATAAAAAAGTTATTGATAATGTCTGTATCAGTAAGCGTCAGAAAACAGACTCGTTAAGTAAATGCAGAATATGAGTATGTTGTTCTGTTTGCATTACGAGTTTCCGAGAACATTTAGAAGCGTATAAACTTTCTCTGTTATTTGTGAATGATGTGAACTTTGGGAGTAATTCGAATGCGAATGCTTACTGCTTGATATAAGACTTGCATTCTGGCGCCGCGCCAACTGGGTCGAATAGGCTTATTTTGAATGTACTCCTATTTGAGTAAATGCATTTTTAATGGGATACATATTTACTAGATGTTGACGACAGGTTCAATGACATGTGTCTCATCAGTACTTATCTTATGAAGTCCACTCGAATAACATAAGAATAACCAGCCTTACCTTGCCTGATTCTTTACTGACTTGTCAAGGAACGGCCGGTGTCTTTCTGCATTAGATATGCATCTCTTGAATTACTTTTAGAACTAACATTTCTGCTATACATAGTGCAATCGGCAGCTTTGTCGCTCAAATTGCATTCATGTATTTATGAAGTGAAACACATCTATTTAAATTAAAAATAATTTGCTTTTATTCTGTTATTAATTTAGCGTACATTTTGTTACAGGATTTAGACGAGAAGCGAATAAAGAACATAAAGAACTTTATGTTGAGTTCCGTGGACGTCGAAAGAAAAGTATTCCCCATTATAATGCAATGCCTAGACGGCATGGACAGAGCGGCGAACAGTATCAACGAGAAAGAGGTACTTTACTATTCCCTTCATTAGCTAGAGTCAACAAATATACGAAACTTGGCTATTCAAATTAAGACGATATGTAAAAAAATTGAACCGCTAAGTAACTGTCGTATTCAATGGCGCAAAATGGTACTGATTTCATATTTAAGCAATATTTACTTGAGGATTTAAACTACATAAATGAAAGTCAGAAACGCAATTGGTAAAACTTTTCTCGATACAATTATTTGTCAACATCGACTCTTCTAAAACACTAATACAGTTCATTCTTTGACTCTAGAAAAGATTTAAAGTAGTTTTTTACATAGTTATGTGGGTAATTATGGTACCTAAATTTATGAAACAGATTTTTTTTTGCATTTGTGGGTTCTCATGCAATTAGAGGTTTTATCTTTTGTCGCTTACATCATTTACTCCTGCGACAATGCGGCGCGACTATGATACATGTTTGTCTCGTTCTTCGCCTAAGCAAGTAAATAGCACTGTCACTTTTTTGCATCTCCGGATGGTCGGCTATATGCTCCGCCCAATTGTCACCGAAATTAAATTTGTATATCGTCTTAAACCATAAATTTAAAAATTACAGAACGTTCTCGAATATTAAACTGTTTCTTTTACTCTCCTGAAAAATCATGTTTTGTCCGTTGCGTTAAGTGATACTTCCGGTATCGATATTAGATCAGTCAGTCAGTCCACTTTTTTGTTACATAGAAAATGTTAATATGTTTCAACATTTATTATCTATTTGTACGATTAAATGCTAATAAATTACGTAGATTGTACATTTGGAAAGTGATCGTATTTGCACAAGAAGTGGACACGCCTCTAACGTTTGTTTGAAAGTTTAAACAAAAAGCCAATAAACCTATGTATTATTCAGTTGGTTCCGTTCCGTAGCTTTAGTGCAGGTTAATGTACAACTAATACGTATTTGTGTAACGATCGCCTATGCATTAGTAAGGTGGTAAGAATGGCAATGTATTTAGATCCAGACAATATATTCAAGCATATAGATATGAAATAATTTATTGCACGCCATAGACACCAGAACAAAACAATTAAATTAGAACAACGTAAGTCTATTTTATACAATTGGCGGCTCAATAGCGATCTCCACCAGAAAATCTTTGGATGGAATTGACTGTGAATATTATCTGGGTTTAATGCATATTAGGCCTTTTTTGGTATTGTTTACCAGACCATTATAATCTTGGAGTCTTCAAGTGTAGAAGGAATTGGTTATTTTAGCTTTGACCACTCCATTGCTTACTATCAGATGAGGTAGTGGTCAAACGATTGACATTAACAGATAAAGAAAATAATGAATACGTTTTTTTTTAAATGGAACGATGTTCGTTTGAATACAATCTCACCTGATGGTAAGCGATGATGTGGTCTAAGATGAAGCACGAACATCTAGAAGAAACCTATTCACTGTTACCTTAAAGAAGCCCGAATTGCATTCTTTAGGAAAAACAGACGACGGCAAAGTGTTCCATACCTTAGCTGTACGCATCAAGAACTTAGAACCAAAACGGTGTATGCGAATGGGTGGTATATCAACTAGGTATGGATGGTACTGAGCCGTGCGCCTGCGCCTGCTTGTCCCTTGATGGAATACTTAACTTTTATTAAAACTCCAACGTGACACATTTGTTTATATATTTAGCAAATTCTTGTTGTATTTACGACATAAAAAATATTTTCATGTCGTTTGAATAATATATAAATTGGAGCGATTATCAACGACTTTCGTCCTATTCTTAGCGCCATTTTACCTCATACATTTATATATTTTATAAACGTATCATAAAAATAAATCCCTTCTTTTTTTCAGGACACAAAACTAGTAATAGATAGGTATAAATCAGGCTTCGTTCCTCCCGAGGACTTCGCATTCGAGACCGCAACCGGTGGAGACACCACAGACTCGACGAACACACACCACGTACACAACCACCTCACAGCAGCAAGAGGAACGGTCTCTGGAAACAAAATCAAGAAGCGAGGAGGACTACTATCTATATTCAGCTCGAATAAGGTGAGACGTTTTTATAGTGAGCTGGGAGTGGGAAAGCGATGGATGTATGTTTGTTTGTTCCTTCTCAGTCATGAATCGGTCAGGGCAATCCGGAGCGACCTGTTTGTATATCAAGGGTTGTTTGTGCAGAAAATAATATGCGTCTTTAATTTTGGAGTGGGGCGTTGATGTTTATTTGGTAAGAAGTACATATTTATCGCCTTGACGAGTTATTTGGTTTTAATATGTGATGATTAAATCTGTTCGCGAACGTTAAAAGAATACAATTGTGATGGGCGATAAATTTGTTTGATATCATTAACCCTGCTGGCTTACGGTACTGGGGTCGGTCCAGGTGAAACTTATGATTAAACGTTATATGATCCATAGAGTTTGGAGTTATTGCCGGTAATGTGGTAAAGATTAGAGAGACACAGCAGTGTGTAATAAGATAATGCTATTCGTAATGCCAGCTATTTTCCTAAAGATGTATCATACATCCACTGTAGATAGATACTGCCAGTTTACCAAATAATTCAGTGGATTTTGCTGTGTTCTTTTGCGGATGAATTCCGTACGAGAACCTTGAAAAATATAGTAAACATTTTTGCTTGTCTGATGCTGTTGTACTTTTTCCGTGTCAAGGGTATTCATTTTATACTATGTAAAGATATTACATAGTATAAAATGAAGTCCCTTCCGCTGTCTGTTCGCTTAGATCTTTTAAACTACTTAACGGATTTTAATGCAGTTTTCACCAATAGATAGAGTGATTCAAGAAGAAGGTTTATATGTATAACTGGCTCCCGCCGGCGGTTTCGCATGCGTTGTTTGTCAACAAAAAGTAGCCTTTGTGTTAATCCAGGTTATAATCTACGTACACCGATTTGAAAGTAAATCTGTCTCTATCTGTTTGTTATTTTTTCACGACTTAAAGGCTCGACCGATTTTGATGGAATTTGGTACCCATATACCTAGATAAATTTTGAATGGACTTGAGACATAGGATACACTTTACGCGACTGCACAGAAGGGTTTGTGGTTTGTCAATAACACATTAGGCATGTTTTTATGAGAAAGCACGCGTACGAAGCCGCGGGCGGGTTTTAAAATAAAGCAAAGGGATTTAGGATTATGTGTAAATCGTGATTATAGAAGCGTTAAATGAGCTAACTGTAATAGTTTAGTTTATATTTACGTTGAGAGTAACCTAACCTACCTCCTTTTATTATAATTGTATGGGGCTGTTGCTTGAAGTTAATGACGCTTGATATATGTTATTTGTGTTAGAGTATCAAACGAGCATGCTGAATGGGATATGTTATGTATTTACTTTACGTATACTATATTTACGTAATATTATAATTTCCCTTTATTTCAGTTATTATTTACACAGCCGGCGTATGGTCTTGCTTGATGGTACTTGACACACTCGTACTGTTTGTAGTATGAATCAGACTTGTAATACATATTTGTTTTATAAAACAATGACTGTACGCCGGTTTGTTTATGTTGGAGGTACTAATTTATTTTTGTATTTCAATATTTCAATCCCCGTTCGATCCTCACATAACATGGGTACAATTGCAATCGCTGATGTCGATGGACAATGCCAAAATATCGAAAAGTAAGTTGTAACTCGGTTGCTTCGGTGCGCATGCGCATGCGTCATACATCTGTTTATCGAACAATGCACACACTTTATTATGCAATTATGTTTTATCATGACTACATTGTTTTTAATTATGAATGTAATGAACTCTAACATGCGCTGTACTTGTAAACGTTTTGTTCCACATAAACTAATTAATGTTTATGTCAATTGACACTGTTCAATACTAACATTTCCGTAATCAAATTAACAATTAAGAATATGTACTCACTATGAGCGATGTCATAAAATTTATTAAAAACTCATTTTAATAATTTTATCCTCAAACTTTGAAGAAAAAGCATAACGATTAAAATACAATATAAGATGATTCGGTATTGTCCTTGTTGTTCGGTTTTATTTACTGTTGGTGCAGCATTCTATCTCTCTTACTGCCCTTTTCCACGGCCGTCCACTTCTGCGGAATCCCGCAAAACCCATTGGTGTGACCACAGAACATAAAAAACAAAAGAACTAGCATGATGACTTTTCACTATGAAAACCAGTGTAGCTAAACTCACACATGTAAAAACTAGCACACTTAGAAATAAAAGTTATAATTGGTTGAAAGAGAACGTTCAAAGAGGCCTAAAACCATAAAACCAATTTAACGGATGTAAAACCTTAGCTACTATGGAACATGGTTTAAAATTGAATAAAATAAACAGTAACAAAAAATTTAAGTTTACTTCTTCTACTCGGCAAAAGATGGCGCTTTAGAAAATATTTTTATTTTAGTCTCTACTAATTAGAAATAAGACTGATAATGCAATGGCTGTTACTTGATTACACACAAAACGAAGCCACTCAACAACAGATGGCGCTGTCGTAAATGATTTTTGTTAGTCTCTAACTGCAAAGAATAAGATTGATAATGCAATGGCTGTTACTCGCACGCTCAAATAACAGCGCTACTCACTTAGTGATGTACCAATGAGCATACAAGACGAATGTATCGATATCGATTATCACCTACCTACTACGGGTAACGAAATAGGTACGTCAGGTTATATTTGTGGTGGTCGAAATAAAAAGCTTTTCTTTTCTTTCTTTCTTAACATAATCACAGGTATCCAACTCATAATAACTTACTCAAAAAATATTATATTACTGGAATATTATATGAAAATGAAAAATATTTATTTACAGCCAAAAACTTACCAATAAGATTAGGTAACATGAGGATAAATTTTGTAATTTACCTAATATACTGAATTATTATTTGAGGGGCACACTAAAAGTTTCCGGAATCAATAAAAAAATACTAATAATGGTCAAAAATGAATTTATTGTTTCTCAAAATATTCTCCCTTTGCGCCAATGCACTTTTTCATAAGATTGAACAAATTTTGAAAACATTTGTGCCACTCCTCCGGTGGTGACGTCAGATACATGTTATTCATACTCTTCGACAGCCTCTTCTGGTGATGAAAACCGTTGATCGGGTAATTGGTTCTTAATTTTTGGGAACAGAAAAAAGTCACACGGTGCCAGGTCATGACTGTATGCTGGATGACTCATAAGTTGTACGTTTTTTTTAATTTTTTTTATATCTTGTGCCTTGGGTAAACTGAAAACAGAAGTTATTATATTATTTCACACCATAGGTCTAAAATACATTCATGAAAATCATCAATTAAACAACATGGAATTAACGGCTTAAAACTTATACACCTTTTAATAGGGGGTAACTAATTAAAGCTATCGATAACACATTCATCAGTATATTGGGGTCACATCCCTAATTGAGTAGCTTCAGTTGAGGTTTAAGAGAAACGCGACCTTTAAGAGTATGATTCACAGTCTATTTTGTTTGACGATTTTGAATTTTAAACAAAACTAACAAAAAACAATAAAATAATACTTACCGGTGATAGGATATGCCCCTTTTGTTAAATTTTTGGTTCGGCTATAATATTTACACTCCAAAACGGCACAATATGGCATTTTTATATTTTTTTGAAGTACGTTTACCCCACAGTAATTGAAACTCGACTGAAGTGAGCGAAGCTTGTAGTGCGCGGAACTCCGCGTACTTGGTGTTACGCGGGCCCCGCCTACTTACGACTTCTATTGTTTTTTGTGTTCTGTGGGTGTGACAAACACACAGTAATTTGCATCCTGTTTATTGCGGTAGAACAACGAGCGGTATAGATTGGGCAGATTAAAACAAACATTCAGACGTAATGGACGTGAACACGCTTGCGATATTGTATTGGTATTACCGCTGCGGCTACCGGCGCGGCGGTCGGTGTAAATAAAGAAGATTTTGGTTTCACCCGATTATGAAACAACGACCGAAGTGTGGAGAGTGGTGAGCCGGCGCGTCTACAGGCGGCGGTGGTAGAGGCGGGGCGGGCATCTCACCTCGCTCCCTATCAACCAAAAAACGATATGCAGAAAGCTGGTGGGAATACTTCCATTAAACTATACGTGTAATTATACTGGATCATGTTATTTACTGGGCACGTTGCAGTGGCAAAACCGAATGCCAAATTCGAACGGATCGGTTTTTTGCTGGATATTGTAAACAGGATACTCGTGTGACTGCTAGTATTGAAGCACGCACCTACACCACTAAACGAGATTCTGAAAAAAATCTGTATTTGCATAAAACGGGATGGATGTTGCCGTGTGAAAGGGCTGTTACTCAAATGCCAAAAAGAGAGCGATACAAAGAGAACTAAACCAACGGTATACCGAAGGCGCTGTTAAACCGGTTTGAATAAAGCGGTTTGTTTATGACTGCTATTTACTTGTTACAAAAACATAACAGAGTTAGGTCCGATTTTTCAATCCTCAGTTATGTCGTCGAATAGCTATCTAGCTTATAAAATTGTCTGTTTGTATATTAGGCGAATAAATATTTTCTATTTTTCAATCGTCTGTTTTAGAGAATAACTATCAGTGGTTTATGCTAGCCAACTTCACACTACCTGTGTGCAAGCGATGTGAACAGATACTGTATTCAACCTGTTACAGAAGAATAGCAACAAAACTCTATTGACATTTGACGTTGATGTAATACAAAAACTAACCTATTGTCGCTAGTTTACTTACAGTTTATCTATTTATTTTGGATTTGTGTTCTTTTGTGAATAAATAAAACTAAAATGGATCAACAAATGAAATAAACTAAGCATCGTGAACGCGCCACGAAACTTCAGTAATTCGGAGGTACGGTTACTGACAGAACTAGTGGCCAAATATCGGTCAGTAATTGAAAACAAGAAAACCGACGCCGATTCATCACAACAAATCCACGTACGTCGTAATACACAACACAAAACCAACGAAACTGTCAAACATAATCTAAAACATCGTCATACATATCGGGGAGATAAAACCCTGTCCGACCGAACCTTCAAGTAGAAGGTAACTTTATTCTTCGGTTATACTATCTGACCATTGGAAAACCAAGAATATTGCTATTCGTCGAATAAATGCTATCTGTTTGTTTGTCTGAGCATTGAAAAATTGGCCCCTAGTATAGTTGTTTTAAAAGTAATCTACAATTACACAGCTGTAATAAATTATGAATGAAATACAAAAGGTAGTTGTATAGTTTAATATAGGAACGTTGTAGAAGTTATCACGTTTATAAGTAAAGCCGATTTACTGCGCACATGATCTTTTGTTGCGTTTGCTATCCTGTTATTTACTTTACTGTATCATCGGGACTCTCCTACTATGTGGTCTACGTCCTGTTTCTTTAAAGTTCTAGAAGAAATGAAATATTATCTATTTATTTTTAGGGTTCCGTACCCAAAGGGTAAAACGGGACCCTATTACTAAGACTCCGCTGTCTGTCTGTCTGTCACCAGGCTGTATCTCATGAACCGTGATAGTTAAACAGTTGAAATTTTTACAGATGATGTATTTCTATTGCTGCTATAACAACAAATACTAAAAACAGAATAAAATAAATATTTAAGGGGGGCTCCCATACAACAAACGTGATTTTTTTGCTCGTTTTTGCACGATATTGATAACGGCAACAGGTAGACGCTTGAAATATTCACAGAATATTTAGTTATATATATTCACTTTAAAAATAAATAATCATATTAAAATAAAACAAATATTTAAGGGGGGCTTCCATACAACAATAGTAATTTTTTTGCTCGTTTTTATAGATAATGGTATGGAAACCTTCGTGCGCGAGTCCGACTCGCACTTGGCCGGTTTTTTTATTCTGTTTTTATTTTATGACGTCTGAACATTTGACGTGTCATCCCGGTGACAAAGGCAAAGATAGTACATAGTTTGTAAGAATAGTTTCACATATATCGGCTCGTTTTATGAAATGATGAGAGAATGAGGTCGGGCAGAGGAGCTTGCGCCGCGCGCCGGGAGCTCTGACCACTTAATAACACGCATAATATTTTAATTTCTTCTAGAACGTTATATCTATGTATCCTTATTTAATTGTTATTTGTTTGCTTCCCCGCGACTCCGCGCCGCCTAACGCTTTGGCCGCAGAAGATTGTCGAGGCGTGCAATTCGATCAAGGTCAGTTTCGCGAACGGTCTCAATCCAATGTTTCTTGTAAATTATTTGGACGCGAGTCACCGATTCACTAATTATGTACCACGGGCACGTATGATATGACATTGAAAGCAAAAACAATTGGAATCTCGATATTCGAATTTGTATTCTTAATTCATTCCAATTATATGTGAAAAAAATCCACTTTTTCTCGGTTACGTTACTTTATAGCTAAAAAATTTAAGTAGAGTAACCCAGTAATGGAAAAATGGTCTTTACTGTCTCTTTTAGTATTTAGTATTTGTTTATTTACCATTTGTATGCATTGCATAATATTGGTTCTATGTCAACAATACATTAATGTCAGTTAGTAATAGAAATAAATTAAATAGCAACTAACCAGAACATTGAGATTAACAATTAGTACAACATTAACAACAGCTCATGTATTCATTTAAATGATAAAATGGGTGCTTTATGCCTTAGAAGGTTTTTTGAGAAAAAATGAAATATTTACAGAATCATTTGATGAACCGTTTCGTCTGTTTGGCTTGAGCTTTCTAAGAAAGCATGCTTGCACGAGTTTGATTGTTATCTGCGCACTCGGCTCTGGCAAATTGTATTGATAATTGTAAATGTTGAAGGTGTTGTGTTTTGTAGATATTTTATGCATTTTAGTTTAGGTATGTGACTAAAATGGAATCGGAACTTGGAACTTGGTGGTTTTCCTGATACTCTAGGTACCTACAGATCCGGAAACAACAGATTCGATTGTATTGTAATAAAACTAGTTATCGCATTAATAGATTTGTGGAATTAGAGTGAGTGCGGTGTCACTTGGTTTTTCGGAGTGTGATAGGAAATATGTTGAGGAGTTGTGATTAAATATGATTTTGAATTTCAGAATAACATGTCTATGGATGGAAAGGAGGATTATTCAGATCTGCCACCGAACCAAAAGAAGAAGAAATTGCAGGCCAAGGTCTTAGAATTAAGTAAACAGGTATGAAATATATACTGGACGATCGTTTTTGAGACTATTAATGATAAATAAGTAATGCTTTTTTTAACCAAACAACTTTATTTTTTAGTTTTTGTACCTAATATGTAGGTAGTTACTGCCCTGAAGTAGGCGGGGTCATAAACGAGCGGGTCTGTTGAGCGGCTCGTAGTAACTTTTTAGTATACTTTGGCATCGAACAATACGCTAGTTCTCTAACATTTCGTCGAACAGCATTTATCGATTTTATCGAAGTTTTGATAATAAAACGAGAAAATGTCATCATCATCATCATCATTTTCAGCCTGTGTCGACCCACTGCTGGGCATAGGCCTCTCTTTGTTTCTGCCATTCTTCTCGATCCTGTGCCAGTCTGAACCACGTACGACCCACGGTCTTATGGATGTCGTCGACCCATCTCGCTGGTGGACGTCCCCTATTTCGATGCCCAGTTCTCGGCCTCCACTCTGTTAGGGCCTTCAGGGTCCACCTGTCGTCACTACGTCTGGCCAAGTGTTCTGCCCAACTCCACTTGAGCCCCAATATTCGCTTGCTGACGTCTTGTACTTTAGTCTGCTTGCGGATTTCAGTATTGGGAAAATTTCATAGGTACATTTATTTTGAATTTATTGTGTGGAAACCGCCCCTTTAATATAATTAGTTTAAATTGCAAGACCCTGTATAAAGCATTCGCATTGGCGCGGGATCAAATTTTTTGGCGCTAAAAACACAGGAAGAGGTTACTTTGGTCCAATAATTTCTGACATGATTTCGGCCACTAGCCGTGTTTAGTGTTCCTAGCGAGGCGATTTGATAACGAACTCCATGGCGCCGTGGTCGAAGAACCGACTGAGATACAGGAGGTTGCTGGTTCGATTCCCGTCGTGGAACAAATGTTTGATCTATAGATATTTGTTCCGGTTCTGGGTGCTTGTAATTTATGAGATGATTTCAAAAAACTTAAGGTTATTGTCGATTGTTTTTAGGTGGCTCAAGAACAAGCTGCAATGGAAGGTCTTATGAAGATGAAGGGAGTATACGAAACCAGTCCAGCGTTAGGTGATCCCATGACTGTTGAAGGTGAATATTATCATTACTTTCTATTAAAGGGTTGCATGGAAGAAAAAGTTTGAAGGCATTTTTCTATAATCATAATCATTTATTTTTCAACTTAATACACAGAGGATAGGTAGGTGAAACACTGAAGAACTGAGTAGCACTAGGGTCCAGTGCCCGACAATAACACTAAAGGAGACTTTGACATTCAATAGTAGGAACTGTAAGGATGTATTTACAAAAAAAAAGTATATAAATATTATATCAGTTATCAGATAGCGTTGTGCGAAATGTCCAGCATTATTTATTCATTTATAGCCTATAGCACTCAGGGATAGTTTAGCTTTCTATCAGTAAAATAATTATCAGTTTCGGTTCAGTAGTTCAGTACAAACATACAAACTAACAAATAACAAACTTTACCTCTTTATAATATTAGGATAGATATACCATAATCTAGTTCTTAAACTTTTAAATCCTTATCCTTCCTTATAACTTATCCATTTCATTACATTTAAAAGTATTTCTGGAGACGCGGCAGAGATGCACGCACTTTTTGCCAGAAATGTATATACAAATTAATGTCTTTTTGAAGTAAAACTTCTTTACGCACTCTTGACTTGGGGAGTAAGCTGGTGAATGCGTTACGAAAAGTGCGAACGGAAGTTGAGATATAAGTTAGTGAAGATAGAAAGAGAGAGAGTTACGTTTCGTATATTTTTAAACGTTAATGTGCGAGTGCAAGTTGCGTCTGTCCAGACTGAACATACGCTGATCGACCTACCGACGTGTGGACAATTTTGTAATTGAACAATTTTACAAATTAATATTTTGAAAAAGAAGTTTTACTTCAGTCGTGTGGTCTAAAGCACACTCGTTTTTTTAAATAAAATAATTTTAATAAAAATTACAATAAATAAATAAATTCTTAATCAATTAATTCTTGGTCTAGAAATAGTCATGCTCAACTGGCAGGACAATTTGTATGTACTGTTCAACAAAATTCTCTTTTAGGCCGGTCACATACAGTCCAAAATTCGTTTCGGAATCGGAATTTCAAAGGCAGCAAATCCACACCAAACCGGATGAAAAATCGAACGGAAAATTACGTACCTGTGTAATAATAAGGTCCTTGATTTTGTATGTATTCACTACCTTCGAAATACCCGATTCAATATTCCGACCGTGTGTGACCGGCCTTAGACTCTAAATCTGACTAATATGTGTGTGTCGTAAAACATTTGATTATCTATACTAATATTATAAAGAGGAAAGATTTGTATTTTTGTGTGTATATTTGTAATGAATAAACTCAAAAACTACTGGTCCGATTTCAAAAATACTTTCACCATTGGAAAGCTACATTCACACACAGTAACATAGGCTACTTTTTACCCAACTGCGCAAAGGAGGGTAATGTTTTTATTGAAATACTACGCGTGTGAAGCTGCGGATTGGTCAGCTATTAGATAATTTATTTTAAATCATAGGTACAATGGGCGGCCTTATCGCTATAAGTGAGCTCTTCCTGGCAACCTTTGAATGGCCAGGATCTATGTGAACCAATAAGGATATTACTTGTGGTTATACAAATTAATGATGTCAGAATAACAACACATGTTTATTTCTGCAAAATTAATTATCTGGATTGTGTCATTTTGTCCAGACTCAAATTTTAATTTGCTACAATTAATACGTATTTTTGATGTATTCCTTGTAGATGTTCTTACTCGTCTTATAAAAAGTCGGATATGAGACTTAATAAATTATCTTGATGCATTTATGAATTCTCTTTACGATATACGCAAGTTGCATGTCGTAAAGAGAATTCATAAATGCATCAATAACTGTCAGTCTCTCTCCACGCGAAAAGAAAACCAAATAAAATTCTATATAATAAGGATTAATAGCAAAACAAAATGAACGCATCGCACTTGTGATATAAATAAATAAATTAAATATTGCTGGACATTTCACACAGCGCTATCTAACCCTAAACTAAGCAGAGCTTGTAAGTACTATGGGAACCAGATAACTGATGTAATCACACTAATATTATAAATGCGAAAGTTTGCATGTTTGTTTGTTTGTTACTCAATCACGTCGTAACGGCTGAACCGATATCGATGAAATTTGGTATATAGATAAACAAAAGCCTGGATTAAAACATAGGCTACTTAATATAGACCAAATACGCGTGCTAAGTCGCTGGCGGAAGCTAGGTAAATACTTTTTTTTGTAAATACATATGTACTTATACTATACATATAGAACAATATCCAGACTCGGAACAAATATCTGTAGATAATGCAAACATTTGTTCCGTGGCGGGAATCGAACCCGCTACCTCCTGCGTCTCAGCCGGCTATTCGCCCACTGCGTCACGGAGGTGAATTTTCCGATAAATTAGCCACGGCCCTCGAACGGTATAGTTAGTTACGCCACTGGCTTTAACCTCAACCATCACATATTTTATTACAAAAAGTAATTATCTAATATTACTGATAGAAATATTGGATCGTATGAAACTGTCTGAAGTAATATGGACCCTTAGGGTGGCTTTCCACTTGAGCTGTGCGAGGAAGCTAAAGCCGCGTTGACACGGTCAAAGTACGACTTGTCAAAGTAGTTTTGATGACTACTTGGACGCTACTTTAATAATTTCATTTCAACATCATCATCTCGGCCCACATCCACCCACTGCTAGGTACAGGCCTCCTCGTTATCACGCCACTCTCTCCGTTCCTGTATCAAGCTAATCCATTGCCTTCCCGCAACTCTCGCGATGTCGTCCGACCATCTGGCTGATTGTGATCTGCCAACTGATCTGCGCCCTTCTCGCGGCCACCACTCAGTTGCTGCCCTCGTCCATCTTCCGTCTTTCCTCCTTGCCAAGTGTCCAGCCCATTGCATTTATTCAGAACAACTAAGAAACGTATTTGAAATTATTTTTTTTTTTTTTTTTTTTTTTATTCTTTATTGTACACAAATAGATTTACAGATAAAAATAGCTTACAAAATGGACATGTACAAAGGCGAGCTTAACCCTAATAAGAGTTTTCTTCCAGCAAACCTTTGAAGATAGAGATATTTGATTATAGAGGTGGGTACGTGCACAGAGAATGACATTGGAGTAGAATACTAATATATAGCATATACTATAATAAATACAACACTTAACCATATTAAAAAATAATAATAATACCTATATACTATACCTACATTAGAGATAAACATAATATATTATACAAAATATAAATAATATACCTACTTATACATAATAAATAACCTAAAAGCTTACAAGGACAGGTAATGCTCTTTGACTCTAAGCTTAAAAGTGCTTAGTGATGGACTTGCGCGGATAGAGTGTGGTAGAGAATTCCACAGGTTGACTCCATGGACAGTGAAGGAACCGCCATAGCGACTGGAGGAATGAGGAGGGGTTTTGAGAAGGAGGGACTTAGATGACCTACAAGTCATCTCCGGTAGGACAAGAAAATCGAAGCGCTCACGGAGGTAAGAAGGAGCTAAAGGATTGAAAAGAGTGTTGAAGAGAAAAGTTACAACATGAAGATCACGTCGACGACGAATGGGAAGCCATTTTAGCTGGGATCTAAACATGGAGACGTGATCAAACTTGCGCAACCCGAATATGAATCGGATACACAAATTCTGAAGACGTTCCAGTTTATTTAGAAGTTCCTCGGTGGCGTCAAGAAAACAGACATCGGCATAGTCTAAAAGGGGTAACATGAGTGTTTGAGCAAGAGTAATTTTAGTTTCAAAGGGTAAAAACTTTTGGAGACGCTTAAGAGATTGAAAAGAGTAGTTAACCCTTTTACTAATCTCATTAACATGCCGCACCCAAGACAGATGATTGTCAAAATAGACGCCAAGGTTCTTGGCATTGGCCGAGTAGCTAATCGGTGCTCCAGCGTATAAAACTGGAGGAGGATTACACTTACCGACAAGATTTAACATATAAGGGCTCCCAAAAAGTACAACCTGAGACTTCGATGGGTTGACCAGGAGACCAAAAGCCTTTGCCCACGAGTAGATATGGTTGAGATCAGAGTTGATTTGGTCAATACCCATTGAAACCTCGTCCAATTTGAACTGGTGATATATTTGTAGGTCGTCAGCATAAAGATGGTAGTGCGAAGTAAGAACGTGGGTTATGGCGTTAATAAACACCGAAAAAAGGAGAGGAGACAGAACACCACCTTGAGGTACGCCAGCGGTGATGTCACACCAGTCAGAACAAGACTCGTCCGAACGTACACACTGCGTGCGACCCGAAAGATAGGAGGCAAACCAAGAAGTTACTGAGAGAGAAATATTGAAGGAGGAGAGGATGGATAGGAGAATGTCGTGATCAACCGAATTAAAAGCACTGCTAAAGTCTAACAATACGAGGACTGTAAGGTATTGGTTATCCATGCCCCAGCGAATGTCATCGGACACTTTAGTTAGAGCACTAACCGTGCTGTGACCTGGACGGAACCCGGATTGGTAAGGACTCAGCAGGCAATTAAGGGCAAGGAAGTGGGAAAGTTGCTTATGCACAACGTGTTCTAAAATTTTAGATAGAATTGGTAAAATGGAGATGGGTCTAAACTGAGATACCAGGGTGGGATTAGATGTCTTTGGTAGAGGGATAACAAAAGCCTTTTTCCAGACCGCAGGATATGAGCTCGTTTCGAGAGAATAATTAATAATGTGAGTGATTATAGGAACAAGCTCAGAGGAAAGGAGTTGAATCATAAGGATGTGAATGCCATCTGTACCGACGGCCTTAGTGGAAATGGAACGAAGGAACTTCAAAACTTCAGTCTCAGTAACATCCACAAAGATAAAAGGAGAACACTGAGGTCTAGTAAGGTTAGATAAATGATCAAGAGTGGAACGTTTTATGACATCGTCCACGCAGAGAGGCGATTTAGAAAAATGAGTATTAATAGTGTTAAGGTCAAAAGAGATAGATGAATCATTTGATCCTTTACCAATTCCAAGTGAATTTAAAAATTTCCACATTTTAGCGGTGGTACAATTTTGGATGGAGCTATGTATGTGGTGTCTCTTTGCATTTCTACACATCTTGCTGCACCGATTCCGAAGCTTTTTGTAGACTGCCAAGTTCTCTTCGGAAGGTATCTTCTTGTAGATCCTCTTTGCCTTATCTCGCTTAGACATCATCCTTTTAATAGGTTTTGTCAGCCAAGGCGCTGGAGGATGTTTCACTTTGACGCGTTTCAACGGAGCGTGAGCATCATAGAGTTTACATAATTACAATAAACAATATTGTAATTGATCGTGGCGATAGTGATCGAAGCGCACTTGGACGACCATGCCCAATCAAACTAGACTTGGATCCCGTTCTACTTTTCATAGCTACTTGGATGTCAATTGTTAAAACAAAATCAGCTGTCAAATACAAAAACAATGGCTCCTCGCAATAACTGCTTGAAAAATAAAGAAAATGATCTGTGTCAACCGGCGTCAAAGTGAAATTTGACAAAAGATGCTTTGTCAAATCTACTTTGACCGTGTCAAGGCGGCTTAACGCGCCGGCGAACACTGAGCGCAACTTCAATTCGGCCACGTCAAAAACTTCGGCCTGAATATCGCTATCCCTGTTTAGTGACGAAGTTTAGCCACGCAGAGCGACAGTGATAGCAATAGAACGATTCTAAATTTGATTAGATTTTGACCGTGTTCCGTAATACCAAAAATGATGACTGAAAACTTGTTGTATTTTTCTCATTGTGTTGTTATTCTGTAACTAGACGATATAATCTATGTTCCCACGACTAGGATACTTAAGATGTTGTTGTTTTTAATACGAAACAATTAGGTTGAAAAAAGGTGTTTTATGACGTAAAAACATGCAGAATTCGATACACTTCTATTTTATTTTAGGTAAGTATTTTGATCTAATATATGGTTGGGAACCTAGATAAATACTATTAAAATTAAAATAATACCTTATTAAGGTAGAAATATGCTCCAATTAGAAATGATCTTGGTAGTACGTGTTGTATGGGCGATTGTCCCTCCGGTGCCCCCTTAAGCGGTGAGCTAGGAAAACATCCAACAGGATAGCTGAGTTATCGGAGCTGGGCAATAAATGAAGCGGGGGGGGGGGGGGGGGGGGGGTTGAATACATTCGTAGCTTAGCAACGTAGCACATATCAGGTGGATAGGCAGCCTTAATGCTGTCGTACATTAACAAATAATCGACGATGTAAATACTTTTATACAAGGGTAGTAATGCGTATGAGGAAGGTCGTTTGGTACAAATGGAACGCCATACTGGCAAGGAAGTTGCGTCTATTGTATGTAAAATATTTTGCATTCAATAGCGATTTGAAGATAGCACTAAAAGCTTTCAAGTTGGCGTCTGCAATTAAACGCTTTGGTAGCGATGTTGAAATTAACTTTGGTTTGCACCGAGGTTTTTATTGTATGAATTGAACCATGTACGATTTGTGAAAAGGTTCACTATTGTCTATTTATTAGTTACAAACTGCCACCCGCGGCATTGCACGCGTGGTTTGTCAATACAAACATTACCCTCCATCTGCGCAGTCGGGTAAAAATATAAATAAATAAATATTGTTGGACATTTCACACAGCGCTATCTAGCCCCAAATTAAGCAAAGCTTGTACTATGAGAACCAGATAACTGAAAGAATACCTATTTTCTATTATTTGTTTCGTAAATATAAACTTATAATATATTATAGAATATATCCACCCATACCCAGAACAAATATCTGCAGATCATGCAAACATTTGTTCCGTGGCGGGAATCGAACCCGCTACCTCTTGAGTCTCAGACGGCTATTCGCCCACTGCGCCACGGAGGTCGTCAAAAAAGAAGCGTCTACGATCCCGTTTATAATCTATCTACCTATATACAAAATTAGATGTTAAAGTGGTGAAACGTAAGAAACAGACAGTTAGAGAGAGACAGGTTACTTTGGAATTGATAGTAATATTATAAATTGGAAAGTAACTCTGTCTACGACATGTTTGTTACATTTTCACGACTAAACGGTTGAACCGATTTCGATGAAATTTGTTACATAGATAAATTATGACCAGGTTTGAGACAGGCTACTTTCTAAACGACTGCGCAAGAGGGTAATGTTTCCCTCGACTCATTAGCGTCCTCGCTCGCTATGGGTACAATTGATCGCTTACGCGCCTCATATATACATTAGATAACATTGTACTATTGTTTTTCAGGACAACTAAACGAATGTTGTGACAAGCTGAAGAAGCTGCGGGCACAGTTGAACAAGTACGAAGAGTTATTAGCTGAGGCGAATAGCCAAGTGAGCGCGCCCACTACCCTGCATCCCACCGCCAGGACCAACGGCGCGACGCCGCAGCAAGCGACAAGGTATTCTTCACTCAATCACACTAATATTATAAATGCTAAAGTTTGAATGTTTGTTTATTTATTTGTTACTCAATCACGTCGTACCGGCTGAACCAATTTCGATAAAATTTTGTATATACGTAGATTATGACTTGGATTAACACATAGGCTACTTTTTATCCCATAAATCAGGTCCCTTAGGATAAAAATGGGGTCCCGACTTCGTACGCGTTACACTACTAAATGTGAAGGTAACCTAGAAATAAAGCAAAACTCGCTGTTGCAACTTGACTTGACACCCCATTTTTATCCTTTCCTATTCACACGTTTGTTGTGAAATAAGGTTTTTCAAATTTATTACCATAGAAAATTAAAAATTTTCAAACATCCTAGTTTATCAAAACCTAAAATATCAATGAAACAGCCTGTATAAAATAGGTAAACAAATCATATTCATTCATCATGTAAGTAGGTAAGTAAATACGATTCCAGATGTGTTTTAAATTAATGTCGTACATTACAATACACATTGTATTTAGCATAAGCAAATTAAAAAAAATACCTCTAAAAACTGACGGCCTTTAAGGCAGAAAGGTTCTCGAGTGGAGACCTCGGACTGGAAAGCGTAGCGTAGGACCCCCCCCCCCCCCCCCCCCCCCCCCCAATGTCAAGTCGACCTGAGAAAGGTTGCTGGGAGCCGTTCTCGAGGGCCTTTCTGCACCAACAGCCGTCAGTTCTTGGAACTATGTCCAGAGCATATAGCACTGCTTGCCA